>ML781689.1:347010-396075 GCA_009831015.1 Picea engelmannii | reverse complement strand
AAAAGGACAATCTATGGAGAACATTTCCTTCAGGTCAGAAAGAAAGTTTAGTGGCAAGGCAAGATTCCCTATACAAAAGGCTACAAAAGTATGGAGGAGGAAGTCAGAGGAACAAAAGGAGAAAAACTATGAATTATCAACCTTTGTTAATGATGTCTGTTCAAGACACATTGAATTAAAGCATGTTATTGAAAATTCCCCAGAAAACATAAGTGACAGAAATGCTTCTACAGATAAGTGTATCAATGTTCCTGAAGATCTACACGGAAAATACAAGTATAAAAGTATTATCTAGATAGGTTGGGCATGAAGACTCCTGAATTAGAAAATAATGAAAAGAACCTAAGCAAGAGACAAGAGATATATCTAGAGCCATGGTAGATGAGAAGAAAATTTAATGTTTAGCAAACATAGTTTTAATAATGAAAAGAAAGAAAATTATTTTGAGGTTCTGAGCAATAGATTCTTTGGTTTATCTAGAGTTTCAGAAGGACCGTAAATCTTTGTATGACAAGAAGATAATGATTTATTTTTCAGAAGAGAAACATTGATCTTTATCATTTGCACCAGTATTGAATATATGATGTAGCAGCCCAAAAGAAGAGAAGCTTGATTGCAGCTGTGTTGAGTATTGGAAGAAAAATGCAAAAGATTTGAGAACATTTGGCAGATAACAGTATTAAAGATGATTCTAAAAAATTCAGAGGCAACAAGTCTATGTGGAACAAGTAATGTGTCTAGAAATCTGAAGTATCAACTTAAGACAAGAATGATTGATAGAGGTTCATTTATCAGAACTGATGATCAATGGTTGTAAGAATTATCTGTGATTGTGTTGAGTTTGGTAATGAGCAACAAAGATGGACACTTTTATAAGAAGTGTTCTTGAAGTAATGAAAGAGAATCTGAAGCATATGATGATTATTGAATTATATAAAAGGAAAGTATCTTCAACAATTCAAAACATGGTAGACCCCATGCATAAGAAGACTGGTTGAGAGCAGAATGGAAGTCAGATTGAAGATTGAAGACTATGAAGAAAATTTGCGAATCAGTCTTGAGAAAATTAGATGTCTGTACAGGTTGCTGGAAGTAGGAAGATAAAATGTGAATCATCCTCTTAGCTAACATAGAGAAGAGCGCAAATGATTTTGAGATAATTCCAGATTGGGTTCTCATGACCGGGTCCTTGGGGTTATCTTGATAGGGGGAGCATAGCAAAAAAAAAAAAAAAAACTGACGATGTACAGAAGAACGAAGAAGATTGCATATGCAAAGAGTATTATTGATCGAGCATAAAGACAGAGCAGTGGATCATTGACAAAGGTATCTTGAAGATGAAAAATGAAAGAAAGATAACACAAAGGGGGAGTATGTTTCTTCTTACATTTTCAGCTGATTAATTTCCCATGTGATTAGAGCTCATCTAGGCAAGGGGAGTTAGAATCTTTCCATATGGTATACACAGGATTGGAAGATGAAGTCACGATTGACAAAGTGTAACTCAGTTAGTAATTGGCAGGAGCAGATGTGTACAAGATAGAGCATAGATGATTGATTAAAGGAGCGCAGGTCCAAAGGATCTTTTCACAAGAAGTGTGATTTCTGAACATGGTAAAATTGCAGCAAGCGAAAATACATAGAGATTAGAGCTGATACCTTTCCTAGTTTAAACTCTCAAGAAATTAATGCATCAAAATTGGCATCAATTCAGGTGGAGCATTGTGATCAGATTAGTGGATAGTGTTTATGGAATTCATTTCCTTTTAGCAGGTATTACAGTTGAGTGCACAAAGTCAGGGGGAGTCTGAGGAGACAGTTTAACCCTTTTCCCTTGATGTCAAAGGGGGAGAAATGAAAGACAATATTTCCATCAATGCCAAAGGGGGAGATTGTTGGAAATATGGCAATAGCAGAGAGGATGCAGAATGTCAAGGTTGTCATTGATGGCGATCGTCTATGGCAGAAGAAGCTAGATGATGACAGAGAAATATCCAAGCAGAGTGATGAAGGGTAGTCGACCTGATAGGAAGATGGTCGAGGTCGAGCGAAAGAAATAAGTCGCAATCTAAGGAGGTCAATCGACGAAGAATGACAAAGGGAAGATCTAGTCAAAATAGAGTTCGAGGTTGAGGTCAATCGAGCAAAAGACCTGTTGGATCCCATTCAAATTTCTAGAAAGGTCGACAGCCGTTAGATCTGCTGAAACTGCGCAGAGGTTAAGCACAGGGGTTAAGTTCTACTATGCAGAGGAGAAATCCCGGACAAGTCATCGGGATATTGGAGAGAGAATCCGAGCCATAGGATCTGAGAAGAAAACCCGACAGTCGTCGGATCTGTAAGAGTCGTGCAGGGGTTAAGTCCTACTGAGCAGTGATCTCTGTAGGGACACACGTTAGACATCGAAATCCTTTAAGGATTCGAGGAGAATAATCTCAGGAGGAATAGCATTCTTATACACGCAAGAAGCACAGGAAAGAGACCGAGAGCCGTCGGATCTCACTCGGAAATCCCGATAGCTGTTGGATCGGGAGAAGCTGCGTAGATGTTAAGCGCAGGAGTTGGAGTGCATAAGAAGTGATCTAAGTCGTCAGATTGGAAGCAGACACTTGACAACCATCAGATCTGCAGAAGCTATGAGGGGGTTAAAGCTCGAGAAAGGAGCACATCTAGGATCGGAGAATCGGGGGTTCCAAGTACATGTGCATCTCGACACTGAGAATGCCGAAATCACGATGAGTAAAATCCCGATGGGATCTTAACCACTGGATCAAGTATTGATCGGAGGGTTGTTGTTCTTCCTCATAGTTTAACGCTTCAGTTATGAATCCGTTAAGAGAAATGGACTAATGATGACAAATCGGTTAGTGTTTCAGTTTCTAGGACTGGTGTTCTTGTTTCGGCAGAGGGAAGGCGAAGTGAACCGTCGGGGAGGCGTGTATAAAAGAAAATGAGAGAGACTGAATTTGGTGCTATTGAAGAGAGAGGGATAGAGATCTGCAAGTGAAACAGTGGCAGAGGAGAACCTGCAAAGCAGAGAAAAGATAAGAAGGTGCAGCAGAAGAAGGTGAAGCAGAGCAGCAGATCAAAGGCAGTAAAATAGAATTTGTGGCTAAGCAGTTAAGAAGATCATAGATGATTAAGGCAGAGCAGCATAGCAGAAATGGTAAGCAAGCTATATCAGAATAAGAAAATTGGTTTGAGTAAGATTTTTATTCGAGCAATTAGGGCGGTAGGGTGGTGCTCGGGAGGATTGTTGTCCTCATAAGTTCAAGTAGGTGCTTGAACACAGGAAATTGTAACTTCCATTTGGTTGCAGCCAGAGAAACTAGGGTGGCAGGGTGGTGTTAGGGGAGACTGATGTCTCGGTATGCAAGTGAGTGCTTGTAGAATTTGAAGGTTGGTGCCTTCACTCAGTTGGTGCTGAGACAGATTGGAAGTTGGTGCTTCCACCCAGTGGGTGCTGGGATTCTATGAGAGTTGGTGCTCTCAGTAAGTGGATGCTTGCAGAATTTGAAGTTTGGTGCCTTCACTGAGTTGGTGCTGAGACAGATTGGAAGTTGGTGCTTCCACCCAGTGGGTGCTGGTATTCTGTGAGAGTTGGTGCTCTCAACAAGTTGGTTCTTGCATTCATAGGCTGTAGCCTCCTTTGAGTTAGTGCTTAAAGATGATGAGATGTAAAGTAGTTGGAGTTTGCTTGACATCCTAAGAAGAAGAGGTTTTTTCCCTTTATGGGTTTCCTCGTGAAATATGTGTCCCTATGTTTATTATGTGCATGATTGATGTTGAATATATGTGGTTAATTTATCTGCAAGATGTTGACTACCTTCCAGTAATTAACAAGAAAAGTTAAAAAGAGTAGAAATACTTAAAGCTCATAATCAACATCTTTTAATCCACATAACTTCTCTGTCAGTACATCTTAATATCTGAATCTAACTGAATATAGAATACATGATTGTCAATGAATGGATATTTGCATATTGGTGATATAAGGTTGATAAAGTTAAAAAGGATTAATTGTGTATGCTACTGATTCACCCCCCCCCCCTCTCAGTAGCACGGTGTGTTCAACATCTAGTTCACCAAAATCAGTCAACAATAAATAATACAATGAAGGAGAGTATCGTTCAGGGGGTATACTTAACCTAGTAGATATTCTAACTACACTTACAGGAGTTTGAGGTACTTGTTTCTCATGTTTTTGTACATTTTGATTTTCTGGTTCCTTTGGAATTTCTTTTCCAGTGATCTCATTAAGCACTATGTATTCTGGTTTTTCTTTTTCTTACTTCTTTCCCTATAACTGATCTTTGTACATGACCTTCTCATTGAATATGAAATCTCTACTCCTAATGATTTTGTTATTTTCATAATCCCATAAGAGATAACCAAAATCATTAACAACGTATCCAATAAAGGTACACTTCTTGGATTTTTCCTCAAGCTTTTCTCTATTTTCTTTATCAATATGGACAAATGCTTCACAACCGAAAGTCTTCAAAAAAGAATAGTTTAAATTTTTTCCTATCCATGCCTCCTTTAGAATTTTACCATCCAAAGAACTTGACAATCCTCTGTTTATAAAGTAAACAATAGTATCTACAACATCTACCCAAAACTGTAAGGGCAAACTAGCATGCAATCACATACTCCTTGCACGCTCCATGATTGTCCTGTTCATCCTTTCTAACACACCATTTTATTATGGTGATCTTGGAATTGTCTTCTCTCTACGAATCCCATGGTATGAACAATAATCATCAAACTCACTACAATATTCACCTCCATTATCTGATCTGAAACACTTCAACTTTTTTTCTGTCTCATTCTCAACCAAAGCTTTCCATTTCTTAAAAGTATCAAAAACATCAATTTTTTGTCGAATGCAATAAACCCAAGTTTTTCTATTTGCATCATCAATAAAAGTAACATAATAGCGAGAGCCACCAAGAGATGATACATGATTTGGTCCCCATACATCTATATGCACAAGCTCTAACCTTTCACTCTTCTTTTCTTTTTTGAATCTGAGAAATCTGACTCTCTTATGTTTTCCATAAACACAATGCTCACAAAAGTCCAAATCAATTTGTTTAAGATCTGGTAACAAATTTCTTTTGTGAAGTATCTGCATCCCCTTCTCACTCATGTGTCCAAGCCTATGATACCACAGTTTTGTATCCACTCTTGTAGAAGCTAAATAGATAGAAGAGTCAGTATTACCAGTACATAAATACAATGTACCTACCTTCTCTCCTTTTTCTATCACCAATGATCCTTTGATGAACTTCCACGTGTTATCTGTAAATATGGATATACAACCTTCACTTGCCAACTATCCTGTTGAAATTAGATTTTTCCTTAAATCTGGAACATGTCTTACCTCTTTCAACAACCATTGGTTTCCATTGCTTTTCTTTATTTTTATCTTTCCCATTCCAACAATTTTGCACAATGCATCATCACCCAAATGAACCTATCCAAAATCACCTTGAACATAATATAGAAAATGTTTCCTATGGGGTGTGGCATGAAATGAAGCCCCTGAATTTACCACCCAAGACTCAAAAATATTATCTACAAAAAGAATCAAACCATCTTGTAACACATCACATGTTACATTTGCTTCCTGATTTCTCTCATGTTGTCCATCTCTTTGTTTCTTTGGAGCTCTGCAACCTTTCTTCAGATGTCCTTTCTTCCCACAATTCCAACACTCTATCTTTCCAAGTCTGTATTTGTATCTGCCCTTCCTAGAATTCCCGTGGTTCCCTGAGCCCTTTCCTCTATCCTTTTGTCTTCCTCTATTCTCCATGTTCAACACATTACCTGATGTCTCACCTGTTCTTTTCCGTCGCATTTCCTCACTAAGGATAACACCAACAACTTCATCAAATTTTAAAGTATTTGAACCAGAGACAAAGTTACTTATAGCCATGACGAAGTCGTTCCAGCTTTCTGGCAATGAGCACAAGATTAGAAGAGCCCTGACCTTATCATCAAAGTCCACTTTTACAGAATTAGTTGATTAGTAACAGTATTAAATTATTTTAAATGATGTACAACATGCCCACCTTTTGACATCTTCATATTAAATAATCTCTTCATTTGAAATACCTTATTGGGCGCCGAGGTTTTTTCATACAACTTAGCGAATGTTTCCATCAAACCCTTCGTTGTCTTTTCTTTAGAAATATTGAAAGACATTGACGCTATTAGGCTCAACCGTATTGTTCTTAGAGCCTTTCTGTCAAGAATCCCCCATTCTTCATCCTTCATAGTCATCCAATTATTTGTTATTCCGCCCAGTGGTAGGAATAGATCCTTCTAATATAAATAATATTCCATCTACATATTCCATAACTGGTAGTTTTGGCCGTTAAATTTCTCGGCCCTAAACTTTCCATCTTCCGACATTGCTCCCACTCGAACTAGGAACCCTCTTTTCCTGCGATTTACCTTTCACTCTGATACCAGTTGTTAGAAAAATAGGATTGCAGAGCAATAAAATGAAAAAAATGTAGAAATAAAGCACATAAGATACCCAATACAATAGAGATACATATATACATGGTTCACCCAGTGTGGGCTACGTCCACCAGAAAAATTGCCCAGTCCTTCCTTTATTATTATCCAACAAATGAAGGGATACAACCTACAACAAACCCGTTGTAACTTACTCTTCTTTCTCTCACAATCTCCTATCTCAGAATACAATATTCGTTATCATTCCTAGTCGCAATACATTTCCCTCATAAGAGAGGGTTTCCTTCTAGGGAAAAAACCCTAACATAAATTCTACCGTTATATCTGTGACCTTATAATGAATGGTCTAGATTTACAATGAAATTACAATATACATTTACAAGGCAATTTTTCCTTCAGGGGCTTCGCCCCAGAACACTGCAGAGGGGGTAACCCCCCTCTGCACTCCCCCGTGTGGAAGACTATACATTCTTCTGTGGTGTAAAGACTTCATGGGGTATAAACACATCTAAAAACAAAGACCTATGAATAAGGAAGATGATCAGGCTCCACAACCAAGAATCTCCCACTTGGAGACTGATCTCAACAACTCCACCGCTGCTGTGTATGATGGACTATGAATCTTCTTGGACCTGGAAAATTTCTCATCTTCATATTTGTTCTTGAAGACCAACTGAAACTAAGCAGGAACTCAGTTTCTCCCTAGTTACTCCCTTTGTTAACATGTCTGCAGGATTCTGGATAGTGTGTATATTTTCCAACTTCAAATGTCCATCTTCCAAGACGGATCATATGAAATGGTACCTCAGCTATATATTCTTAGTCTTCAAATGGAAGGCTGAGTTCTTTGCAAGATGAATGGCACTCTCACTGTCACAGTACAACCTACTATTCCCCTGCTTCTTTCCCAATTCCTCCACAAACCTCTGTAACCAAATAATTTCTTTACTAGCCTCTGTAGCAACAACATACCCTGCCTCTGTTGTTAAAAGTGCAACAACCTTTTACAGTTTTGAAATCCAACTTAGTGTTGTTCCACCTATATTAAAAACATACCCTGTGGTACTCCTCCTTCTATCTTTATCACCTACCATTTCTGAATCAACATATCCCTGTAGAACAATGTCTAAACCTCCAAAACATAATGCATGATTAGAAGTACCTCTCAAATATCTGAGAAACCACTTTATTTCCTCCCAATGTTCTTTACCTGGATTGTTCATATACTTGCTCACGACTCACACTACATGTGAAATATCTAGTCTTATGCAAACCATCGCATACATCAAGCTGCCAATCATTGATTAATAAGGGACCCTGGACATGTATTCTATCTCTTCCTGTGTCTTGGGACACATTTCTTTAGTTAATTTGAAATGGCTGGCCAAAGGTGTACTAATTGGTTTTTCATTTTTCATTTTGAACCTCTCCAACACCTTCTCTATGTACTCACCCTGAGACAATGTCAATTTGTGACTTTTTCTGTCTTTTGTTATTCTCATACCAAGGATTTTATTTGCAGCACCCAAATCCTTCATTGCGAATGAATTATCTAATTTCTTCTTGAGCACATTTATATCCTGCATATTAGACCCTGCAACAAGAATGTCATCTACATACAATAGAAAGATAATATAGCTTTCATTTTCTATCTTTTTAAAATAAACACAGTGATCAGAATGGCATCTACTATAACCCTGTTCTGTCATAAACCTGTCAAACTTCAAATACCACTAACTTGGAGTTTGCTTTAAGCCATACAAGCTCTTCTTCAACTTCCATACCAAATTATCCTTCCCTTTGACCTCATATCCCTATGGATGCTGCATATAAATATCTTCCTCCAAATCCCCATGGAGAAAAGTTGTTTTTACATCTAACTATTCAAGATGAAAATCTTCTACCACCACAAGACTCAAAATAGTCCTAATTGAAGTCATTTTAACAACAGGAGAAAATATTTCATCAAAATCTATACCTTTCTTTTGTGCAAAACCCTTTACAACAATTCTAGCATTGTACCGCCAATTTCCTCCATCTTATTCCTTCAACTTGTAAACACATTTATTATGCAATGCTCATGTTGTTGTACATTTTGATTTTCTGGGTCCTTTGGAATTTCTTTTCTAGTGATCTCATCAAACATTGTGTATTCTAGTTTTTTTTTTCCTGTTTCTTTCCTTGCAAATGATCTTTGTACATGACCTTCTCATTGAATATGACATCTCTACTCCTAATGATTTTTTTATTTTCATAATCCCATAAGCGATAAGAAAAATCATTAACACCGTATCCAATAAAGGTACACTTCTTGGATTTTTCCTCAAGCTTTGTTCTATTTTATTTATCAATATGGAAAAATGCTTCATAACTGAATTCTACCATCTAAAGAGATTGATGGTCCTTTGTTTATTATGTAAATAGCAGTATCTACATCATCTGCCCAGAACTATAAGGGAAAACCAGCATGCAACCTCATACTCCTTGCACGCTCCATGATTGTCCTGTTCATCCTTTCTAACACACCATTTTTTGGTGGTGTTCTTGGAAATATCTTCTCTCTACGAATCCCATGGTATGAACAGTAATCATCAAACTCCTTGCTAAAATACTCACCTCCATTATCTAATCTGAGACACTTCAATGTTTTTCCTGTCTCATTCTCAACCAAAGATTTCCATTTCTTAGAAGTATCAAAAACATCAGATTTTTGTCGAATACAATAAACCCAAGTTTTTCTAGTTGCATCATCAATAAAAGTAACATAATAGTGAGATCCACCAAGAGATGATACCTGAGTTGGTCCCCATACATCTGTATGCACAATCTCTAACCTTTCACTCTTCTTTTCTTTTCCGACTTTGAGAAATCTGACTCTCTTTTGTTTTCCATAAACACAATGCTCACAGAAGTCCAAAACAATTTGTTTACGATTGGGCAACAATTTTTTTTTGTGAAGTACCTACATCCCCTTCTCACTCATGTTTCCAAGACTATGATGCCACAGTGTTGTATCCACTCCTGTAGAAGCTAAATATATAGAAGAGTCAGTATTACCTGTACATATATACAATGTACCTACCTTCTCTCCTTTTGCTATCACCAATGATCCTTTGATGAACTTCCACGTCTTATCTGTAAATATGGATATACAACATTCACTTGAAAATTTTCCTATTGAAATTAGATTTTTCCTTAGATTTGGAACATGTCTTACCTCTTTCAACAACCATTGGTTTCCATTACTTTTCTTTATTTTTACCTTTCCCATTCCAACAATTTTGCACAGTGCATCATCACCCAAATGAACCTATCCAAAATCACCTTGAACATAATATAGAAAATGTTTCCTATGGGGTGTGGCATGAAATGAAGCCCCTGAATCTACCACCCAAGACTCAGAAATATTATCTACAGAAAGAATCAAAGCATCTTGTAACACATAACCTGTTACATTTACTTCCTGATTTCTCTCTTGTTGTCCATCTCTTTGTTTCTTTGGAGCTTTGTAGTCTTTCTTCAGACATCCTTTCTTCTCACAATTCCTGCACTCTATCTTTCTAATTTTGGATTTGGATCTTCCCTTCCTAGAATTCTTGCGGTTCCCTGAGCGCTTTCCTCTATCCTTTTGTATTCCCCTGTTCTCCTTGTTCAACACATTACCTGATGTCTCACTTGTGCTTTTCTGTCGCATTTATTCACTAAGGATAACACCAAAAACATCATCAAATTTTAAAGTATTTGAACTAGATACAGAGTTACTTACAACCATGACCAAGCCGTTCTAGCTTTTTGGCAATGAGCACAAGATTAGAAGAGCCCTGACCTCATCATCAAAGTTCACTTTTACAGAAATTAGTTTATTAGTAACTGTATTAAATTCATTTAAATGATCTGCAACAGACCCACCTTCTGACATCTTCATATTAAATAATCTCTTCATTAGAAATACCTTATTGGACGCCGAGGTTTTTTCATACAATTTAGTCAATGCGTCCATCAAACCCTTCGTTGTCTTTTCTTTCGAAATATTGAAAGTCGTCGATGCTGCTAGGCTGAGTTGTATCATTCCTAGAGCCTTTTTGTCAAGAATATCTCATTCTTTGTCCTTCACAGACATCGAATTATTTTCTATTTCTCCCAATGGTAGGAATATATCCTTTTGATATAAATAATCTTCCATCTGCATCTTCCATAACTAGTAGTTTTGGCCATTAAATTTTTGCATCTTCCTTACCTACTTGACAGGCCAATTAGACTTGTCAACACATCCATATATCTAGTCCTCATATAGTGACTAGATATATGGCATGCACCTCTAAGTGTGCAAGGAATGTGCATGCAACAATTACTTTTTGGAGTTAAGCATATTATAAAATTGTCATTAATTTAAGCTACAAACCCTTTTTTCCTTGATTTTTCGAAGAATAGTTAATAAACTAATCAAAATTATAAGCTTTCAAACATATTTCCTTCTAAATTATATTTTTGATGGTTGTACCCATGCCTCAATCTGAATTTTGAGTTGAAATTTATGGCTTTTTGAAATCAACAAGTTTACTCATTTTTGCACTTATTTCAGTAGTACCAAAAATCTCAAGGGCTGACTTCTTCCTGCTGTAGAATAAAATCTGGCAAGAAACAGGAAAACTTTAATAACATGAATTGATATTATTCATGACCTTGAATATAAAACAACTCTCATATTTAGGATCTAAAAATCCCTCCGACTTCTGCAATAGTGTAAATTTTCCAATTTGTCCCTTTTTCTTTTCCTCTAGAAAATGGCTATCACCTAAACGGAGAAAAACTAGAAAGCATCCCCTAAAAACATAGTTGTCTGTATTGATGAGTAAATAAAAAAATTTAGTAAATACAAATTTATGGATAGGTGATCTAGGGTCCCCTTTCTTCCTCTAAAGATTTCAAAAATCCTCTAAACGTGCTCGAAAATAGTGGATTTTTCCCTATTTCGACATCTCCACTTTAACTCCCTTTGAATTTTTTTGGGAGACCAAATGGGTATCTTCATGCTTTATTTTTGAACTATCTATAAAATTTTCACACTTAGGTGGACCTTGGTTACCGATCACTACCCACACCTTCAAAAGTCACTATTTCACTTTTTCATAAAATGGAAGAAAAATTAACCAATGGACCTCACTGGAATAATTGTAACCCTCATCATTTTGGATAGACACCTAAAATATCATCCAAAATTGGGCTGAAATGCTAATGTTATGCCCAAAATAAGTTTTGGGCTCTAGAATATTTTTTATAATAAATTTCCATTTTTCTTCTCTTCTCTCTTTCTCTTCCTTCCTTCTCTCTTTCTCTTCTTTCCATATCTCTTCTTCTCTTTTTTTATTTTCTTTATATCTTCTTCTTCTTCTCTTATTTATTTACTTTCCCTTCTTTCTCTCTTCCTCCTTTATCGACGATCAAGATATATCCCTTTCGTCAATGTTTCAACATCAAAAGATCATTTTCTACCAATGTATGAGTGTCATAGTGTCTTTTCCCTGTTTATATATCGGTGATGAATGTATTTTCCTTGCCTATAAGGGTCCTTTATCGACAATGAAATCATTTCTTTTTCATCGATGTATTGGTGAAAAATACACCTTTATTTTCAACGTATCAGCTATGAATCCACATCCTCTCGATGATGTATCAATGATGAAAAACTCATCCTTTTTCTAGTGTATTGGCGATGAAAATATTTTTATCGCTAACAGATCATCGAAAGAACCTCATATTTTAGCTGACAATTCAGTGATGAAAACTTATTTTTCATCGAAACGTTCCTTTGTTGGTAGCCAAAAGCTTATTTTCCTTCGATGTTTCGGTAAAGAAATATTTTTTCTCACTGATGTGTCGGCGAAGAATTATCTTTTCTTCTCAATGTATCAACAAAGAAAACACTTTTCTCACCAATGTATCGATGAAGAATTTTTTTTTTCTCATTGATGTTTCGATGAAAAAAATATTTTTTCTCACTAATGTTTTGACAAAGAATCCACTTTCATCGTTGAAACTCCTTTTTCCTCTTTTTTGGTGATTTCCAAAGTTCTTCCCTCGCTGATGTATCAATGAAGATATTCATTCTTCACCAATACACATTGTATTGACAACTCCAACATTTCGACATTGAGTCTATTTTTTGTGATTTTTTAGAGCACACAATTGTCATAGTCATCGTGAAAACATTCAACCCATCCCTCTAAGCCAAATTTAATGAAATAGGTGTTGGGTATTTTAATCACCTTCCTAATTTCTCAAGAAGATAGTTAGAAATATTGTGCATTTAATTATCAATCCAGGGCTTGTATGGAGCTTGTGAACTGTCATGCACTGTATATGCAGGAACAACTATTCTTTCTATTCGTTGTATTCATAGTATCAATGATTACATTTGTGGTTGGAGTATAGACAATTCTCAAGCTATGGAAAGGTTCTACATAAATCCACATTTGCACACATTGCAGAAATGAAAGCATACTAACATGAAAGTAAATCACTCAAGAAGAGGTGGGATCCTCATCTCCCTACCTTCAATCACCTGCAGGTATTGGTAAGAAAGACACATCACACGAGAAGATCTAATATAAATCGCTCTTGCAGAAAATTGAATCACACTCTTAGAAAAGAAACACACAAGTTGCATAGGTATCGGGAGTATGGCTCAATTGTCTCATGAAGAAACCCCAACCATGTGCGGTAAAATTGGTTGCAGAATTGAAACTCTATATTACTTTTGTAGAAATTGAAATTTACACCACACTTGATGAAAATGAATCACAGATGTTGAAAGGAATTGATTAACTACTTGCTGGAAAATAAATTAACTAAGTCCTCAAAATCAAAGCCTAATCCTTTCCAAGATGATCCATGTCATTAATCAAACCAACAAATATAACCATTGCATTAAGCACGGTTATTCAACGACATAAAAGAATGCAACCCAATTTGAAATGTGTTTATTAGAAACCACCGAATAAATGAAATCCAACATAAACACTACCTCACATGAACGATTTGAACCAAGAAACTAGTTACAGAATTAAATAAAATAAATCTTATGTGAAATTACAAGAAATAAAGTGACCATCTAAGCTACACGACACTCTATTCTAGTGGAGTGGGCCCTGCCTCCATAGAACATAGTACTGGTATTTATTCGACATTAACACTCATTTCATAAATTAATTAAATTAATTAAGCTAATCAAAAGAAATCAATCTATTACAAGCATGCAAAGAAAATAAATCAAATTAATTAATTAAATCACATGGTGCATAAATTATAAAACCATAATTAAAAATGAAAACTCAAATGAATTAATTAAATCACACATTAAAGAAATCATAAAACTATAAAATAAAAACTCACTCAATTAATTAAATCACACACTAAGGAAATGATAAAACTATAATAAAAACTCACTGAATTATTCCATCGTCATTCGGAAATTGCTCTAAGAGTCCCCCCCTAATAATGGAGAGAGTGCTCTCTTTTATACATAAATTCAATGGAAACTAGAAATAAAAAATATCTAAATAAATCCACTTATGAATTTAATAAATCCATAGTGGTTACAATAATTTCCTAAACAATGAATAGTTTCCATGATCCTTGCTAACAATTAGCAATTAATAAATATATTTCAAGATATTTCGCTAACAATTAGCAAATAATAAATAACTTCAAAGATCTTTTGTTAATAATTAACAAATAATAAATAACTCCAATATATTTTGCCCAAGAATTCCAAGATATTTTGCTAACAATTAGCAAAGAATAAATAACTCCAAGATCTTTAGCCCAAGAATTACAAGAATCTTGGTCAACCACTCAAACCAATATTTTGTCTTGGAATTGCAAAATTATCTCCATATTTTTTATTTTCTTGGACTAATATTATTGTTGCATAAATAAAAAAAAATGAAAAATATGTGACATCATGGCTCACGGTTCTGACGGCTCAAGGTTTTTGGTGTTGGCTCATGGTTCTAATGGCTCAATGTTCCTTGGACGAGTTTTGGCATTGTTCAGAGTTGCAACACATGAGTTTTGGCACTATTCAGAGTTGCATCATGGGAGTAGTGGTGAGTTGCAATAAATCGTGAAAACTTGATTTCTCAAAAAGGATGATATGGCTTGTTGAGATATTTTGAGGATAGACTTATAATGACTTAATAATATCTCATACAAAAAATCTCAAGGACCCATTTCATATATATTTGGTTATAGGAGTAACAATAGTGATAACGTAGGAGTAGCAACAAACTAGAGTAACAACAACCAGGAATTGCAACAAATCGTGAAAACTTGATTTCTCAAAAAGTACGATCTGGGTTGTTGAGATATGTTGAGGATAAGCATATTTTAACTCAATAAATCCTCGTGCAAGAAATATCTAGAACCCATTGTTATCTCGTAAATGTTTCCTCACCCCATGCAGCGTGCTTGGATGGCCTTTCCATTTTCCTATGTAGACTTGAAGTCCCCTTTTGTACCTTCCAGGGAAAAAAAAACACATTATTCCACATATAGACACCCTACCAGTTAGACAACAAGCGTATACGCAGGTTGCTCCACTACAACCCACGTACATCGGGTTTGGTTCTCAAAATTAAAAATTATGTTGTGTTTCCATGTCACGTCACGAGATCCATGATCCTTGACATTTTGTTTACTGGAAATGCTCTGACTCGGCCCTTAAGTTCCATTTGAAGGATATAAATTGAGCCATATCCAAGCCTTGGAGGAGAAGAGAATTCAACTTTTGAGAGCAAAGATACTCTGGAGAAATTTTACTTCATATTGAGTTTGCATCCCTTTATCCTTGAAATTCTGAACTCATTGTTCAACCCCCAAGCTCTTCCTTCTTTGTGATGGACAACCTCATTATATCCTTTATATGAGCTTGCCTTTGGTGGAGGATTGAAGTGGTGGAGGCCCAGCTGGAGGGACTTAGTTTCTCGGTTCCAATATGTTTCGTTACAAAAGTTTGTCACCTATATACTTTTGCTGATTATTTTAATAGAAATACTCTTTTCTTGTCCAATTGATATCTTGAAAATATTTGAATTATTATTCCATGGACATATTTCTCATTGTTGGTTGTGGAGCCTGATTATCTTCCTGATTTAGAGGTCTTTGTTTTCAGTCGTGTTTATACCCCATGAAATCTTTACACCCCAAAAGAATGTACACTCTTCCACGTGAGGGAATGCAGAGGGGGGTTAACCCCTCTACGGAGTCTGGGGGGTCTGAGGGTAAGTAGGCCCCCAGTGGGTGTTCAAGGGAAGCATCCCTTGATGGGGGTTCAGGGGCGAAGGCCCCGAAGGAAAAATTGCCTTGTAAATGTATATTGTAATTTCATTGTAAATATGGACAATTCATTATAAGGTCGCATATCTAACAGTAGAAATTATGTGAGGGTTTTTTTCCCTAGAAGGCAACCTTCTATTATGAGGGAAATGTATTTCGGCTATGCATTATGGAGAATATGGTATTCTAAAATAGGAGACTGTGAGAGAAAGAAGAGGAAGTTACAATAGGTTTGTTGTAGATTGTATCCCTTCATTTGCTGGATAATAATATAGGAAGGACCTAGAAATTTATCTGGTGGACGTAGCCCACACTAGGTGAACCATGTATATTTGTGTCCTTGTTGTATTATGTATCTTCTGTGTTTTATTTCCGCATTTGTTTTATTTTATTGCTCCGCGATCCTGTTTTTCTAACAACTAGTATCAAAGCAAAAGGTAACTCACAGGAAGAGAGGGTTCCTGGTTCGAGTGGGAGTAATGTCGGAAGATGGAAATTTTAGGGTTGAGAAATTTAATGGCCAAAACTACAAGTTATGGAAGATGCAGATGGAAGATTATTTATATCAGAAGGATCTATTCCTTCCATTGGGCGGAATAGAAAAGAAGTCGACGGGTATGAAGGACGAAGAATGGGAGATTATTGACAGAAAGGCTCTAGGAATGATACGGCTGAGCCTAGCAGTGTCAGTGGCTTTCAATATTTCGAAAGAAAAGACAACGAAGGGTTTGATGGATGCATTGGCTAAATTGTATGAAAAACCTTTGGCATCCAATAAGGTATTTCTAATGAAGAGATTATTTAATATGAAGATGTCAAAAGATGGGTCTGTTGTAGATCATTTAAATGATTTTAATACGGTTACTAATCAACTAAGTTATGTAAAAGTGGACTTTGATGATGAGGTCAAGGCTCTTCTAATCTTGTGCTCATTGCCAGAAATCTGGAACGGCTTGGTCATGGTTGTAGGTAACTCTTTCTTTGGTTCAAATACTTTAAAATTTGATGATGTTGTTGGTGTTATCCTTAGTGAGGAAATGCGACAGAAAATCATAGGTTCGACATCAGGTAATGCGTTGAACATGGAGAACAGGGGAATACAAAAGGATAGAGGAAAGGGCCCATGAAACTGTGGGAATTATAGGAAGGGAAGATCCAAATCCATACTTGGAAAGATAGAGTGTTGGAATTGTGGGAAGAAAGGACATCTAAAGAAAGATTGCAGAGCTCCAAAGAAACAAAGAGATGGACAACATGAGAGAAATCAGGAAGCAAATGTAACAGGTTATGTGTTACAAGATGCTTTGATTCTTTCTATAGATAATATTTATGAATCTTGGGTAGTAGATTTAGGGGCTTCATTTCATGCCACACCCCATAGGAAACATTTTTTAGATTATGTTCAAGGTGATTTTGGATAGGTTCATTTGGGTGATGATGCACCATGAAAAATTGTTGGAATGGGAAAGGTAAAAATAAAGCAACGCAATGGAAACCAATGGTTGTTGAAAGAGGTAAGACATGTTCCAGATTTAAGGAAAAATGCAATTTCAACAAGGCAGTTGGCAAGTGAAGGTCGTATATCCATATTTACAAATAAGACGTGGAAGGTCATCAAAGGATCATTGGTGATAGCAAAAGGAGAGAAGGTAGGTACATTGTATTTATGTACTCATAACACTGACTCTTTTATCTCTTTAACTTCTACAAGAGTGGATACAACACTGTGACATCATAGGTTGGGACACATGAGTGAGAAGGAATTCATATACTTCACAAAATAAATATGTTGCCATATCTTAAACAAATTGATTTGGACTTCTTTGAACATTGTGTTTATGGAAAACAAAAGAGAGTCAGATTTATCAAAGTCGGAAAATAAAAGAAGAATGAAAGGTTAGAGCTTGTGCATACAGATGTATGGGGACCAACTCATGTATCATCTCTTGGTGTCTCTCGTTATTATGTTACTTTTATTGATCATGCAACTAGAAAAACCTGGGTTTATTGCATTCGACAAAAATCTGATGTTTTTGATACTTTTAAGAAATTGAAAGCTTTGGTTGAGAATGAGAAAGGAAAAAAGTTTGAAGTGTCTCAGATCATATAATGGAGGTGAATATTGCAGCAATGATTTTGATTATTGCTTTTCATACCATTGGATTCATAAAGAGAAGACAGTTCCAAGAACACCACAAGAAAATGGTGTGTTAGAAAGGATGAACAGGACAATCATGGAGCGTGCAAGGAGTATGTTATTGCATGTTGTTTTTCCCTTACAGTTCTGGGAAGATGTTGTAGATACTGTTGTTTACTTAATAAACAGAGGACCTTCAATCTCTTTGGATGGTATAATTCCACAGGAGGAATGAACAGGAAAAAATTTAAACTATTCTTTTTTGAAAACTTTCGGTTGTGAAGCATTTGTCCATATTGATAAAGAAAATAGAACAAAGCTTGAGGCAAAATCCAAGAAGTGTACCTTTATTGGATACGGTGTTAATGATTTGGTTATCGCTTATGGGATTATGAAAATAACAAAATCATTAGGAGTAGAGATGGCATATTCAATGAGAAGGTCATGTACAAAGATCAATTGCAGGGAAAGAAACAAGAAAAAGAAAAACAAGAATACACAGTGCTTGATGAGATCACTAAAAAAGAAATTCCAAAGGAACCAGAAAATCAAAATGTACAACAATAGGAGAAACAGGTACCTCAAACACCTATAAGTGTTCTTAGAAAATCTACCAGGTTAAGTATACCCCCTGAACGATACTCTCCTTCATTGTATTATTTATTGTTGATAGATTCTGGTGAACCAGAATGTTATGAAGAGGCAATGCAGGTAGACACCAAAAAGAAGTGGGAGCAAGGCATGAAAGAGGAAATGGATTCCTTGGTAAATAACCATACTTGGGACTTGGTTTAGTTTCCTGCAGAAAAAAGAGCATTGCAGAATAAATAGGCTTACAATTTGAAGGAAGAAGATGGAGGAATAAAGCAGTGCAAGGCTAGACTTGCACAAAAGAAAGGTATAGATTTTGATGAAATATTTTCTCCTGTTGTTAAAATGACTTCAATTGGGACTATTTTAAGTCTTGTAGCAGTAGAAGATTTTCATCTTGAACAATTAGATGTTAAAACAACTTTTCTCCATGGGGATTTGGAGGAAGAGATTTATATGCAACAACCATAGGGGTATGAGGTCAAAGGGAAGGAGAATTTGGTATGCAGGGTGAAGAAGAGCTTGTATGGCCTAAAGCAAGCTCCAAGGCAGTTGTATTTGAAGTTTGACAAGTTTCTGACAGAACAAGGTTATAGTAGATGTCATTCTGATCACTGTGTTTATTTCAAAAAGCCAAAAAATGGAAGCTATATTATCTTGCTATTGTATGTAAATGACATGCTTGTTTCAAGGTCTAATATGCAGGATATAAATCTGCTCAAGAAGAAATTAGTTAATTCATTTGCAATGAAGGATTTGGGTGTTGCAAAGAAAATCCTTGGTATGAGAATAATAAGAGACAGGAAAAATCGCAAATTGACATTGTCTCAAGGTGAGTACATAGAGAAGGTGTTGGAGAGGTTTAGAATGTAGAATGCAAAACCAGGTAGTACACCTTTAGCTAGTCATTTCAAATTAACTAAGGAAATGTGTCCCAAGACACAGGAGGAGATAGAATACATGTACAGGGTCCCTTATTCATCAGCAGTTGGCAGCTTGATGTATGCAATGTTTTGCACAATACCAGATATTGCACATGCAGTGGGAGTTGTGAGAAGGTATATGAACAATCCAGGTAAAGAACATTGGGAGGTAGTAAAGTGGATTCTCGGGTATTTGAGAGGTATTTCTACTCATGAATTATGTTTTGTAGGTTAAGACACCTTTCTACAGGGATATGTTGATTTAGATATGGTAGGTGATAAAGAAAATAGGAGGAGAACCACAAGGTATGTTTTTACTATAGGTGGAACAACAGTAAGTTGGATTTCGAAACTGCAAAAGGTTGTTGCACTTTCAACAACAGAGGCAGAGTATGTTGTTGCTATAGATGCTAGTAAAGAGATGATTTGGTTACAAAGGTTTATGGAGGAATTGGGAAAGAAGCAGGAGAATAGCAGGTTGTATTGTGACAGTGAGAGTGCCATTCATCTTCCAAATAAATCATCCTTCCATTCGAAGACTAAGAATATACAGTTGAGGTACCACTTCATACGATCCGCCTTGGATGATGGACATTTGAAGTTGGAAAAGATACACACTAGCCAGAATCCTACAAACATGTTAACAAAGGAAGTAACCAAGGAGAAACTGAGTTCCTGCTCAGTTTCAGTTGGTCTTCAAGAATGAATATGAAGATGAGAAATTTGTCAGGTCCAAGAAGGTTCAGAGTCCAGCATATACAATAGCGGTGGAGTTGTTGAGATCAGTCTCCAAGTGGGATATTGTCGGTTGTGGAGCCTGATTATCTTCCTGATTCAGAGGTCTTTGTTTTCAGTCGTGTTTATACCCCATGAAGTCTTTACACCCCAGAAGAATGTACACTCTTCCACGTGGGGGAGTGCAGAGGGGGGTTACAGTAGAAATTATGTTAGGGTTTTTTTCCATAGAAGGCAACGCTCTATTATGAGGGAAATGTATTGTGGCTATGCATTATGGTGAATATGGTATTCTAAGATAGGAGATTGTGAGAGAAAGAAGAGGAAGTTACAATGGCTTTGTTGTAGGTTGTATCCCTTCATTTGTTGGATAATAATATAGGAAGGACCTGGCAATTTCTCTGGTGGACGTAGCCCACACTGGGTGAACCACATATATCCGTGTCTCTGTTGTATTGTGTATCTTCTGTGTTTTATTTCCGTATTTTTTTTTATTTTATTGCTCCGCGATCCTGTTTTTCTAACAATCATGTATGTTGATGGATTATGCTAATCTATATGCTAAAATTATATATTATCACCATATTGTTGTGTATCTTCGTTGTTGAGGACAAGTTGCAGGTATAAATCTTTGAGTTGTGTACTCAATGGTGGTCTTCATCGAATGTCCGAACGAGGTAGGCTCTTGACCTTGTCTTGTTAGCATTTCATTTATATATAGCATACTTGGGATTATAGTTTATTTCTACGTGTCATTCCATCTATTGTGGTTTACCCCATGCCATGGATAGATTTTCCTCGTAACAGAATTAGTGACCATACTGGGGATTGATCTTCTGTTTGGGGTTTGGAGTGTTTTTCTCATTGAATTTCTCTATGTTAGCCTGAGTTTCATTGTCTCCTGATTACTTGACATCCTATTTTTATTTTCCTTCTGATTTTCTTGGCTTAATCCTTGCCATGGCAATGTTTTACTATATATACATGGTTTTCCCTTGACAGACAGGTACATACCCGAGTTGTCCTTCTGTAGGGAGCATACATACGCAAGTTTTTCTTAAACAATACTGTACATCATCCCTTTAGGCTTACTGGCTGAGTTTGATGTTTGGTTGGTGAGTTTGGTTGGTTGTTGAGTCGTGTTAGGTCTCTATCCTAACTGTTAAGTTTTTACAGAGTGATAGGAAACCTTCTTATTGTTGAATTTTCAGGCGATATTCTTTCTTATCATCTTTCTCATTACTTTTCCTTGCACATTGGTCTGGGTGTTTTCTTCTTGGTATCCTGATCAACTTGTCTCTTTTTGCTTGCAGTAGGGTCTGTATGTGAATCTATTATTCATTCCTTGCATTGTCTTTTCTTTATATCGAAAATACAAAAAACAAAATCTCATTTTTCATTATGGAATTTTCTCTTTTGATTACTTAGTATTGATCTTGACACATGTGGAAAGATTTCATTTTATTGAAATTATAGAAATTGCATTGAAAGTTGCATTTAAAATATTGCCATCTCTTGAGAATTTAAGATTAGGACTTAATAGTATTTTTATGTTCGGTTCGTTGATATACTGAGTAATAATATCATTATTTTCACGACCACACCTCTTGAGTAAACAAAATCCATTAAAAGTAACGTTGATTAACTAAAATTGATTAGAAACAATTTTATTTCCTAGGGTACACAAACAAGCATAGGACATAGGGCCTTGGAATAGGATTTTGTGAGTAAACTTCTCCAAGGATTTTAAACTAAACATATGTGTCTAACCAGGGAGTGGTGAAACTCATTGTGTAATTAGTGTCGTGAGGAGGCTCCGCTCACACTGGATTTAAAAATGAGGTCGCACGAAGTTGGTTGTAGAGATATCCCTCTAATACCTTCTTAGCGTTAGATATATTTATGTGGTTCTATTCATATTTGGGGGTCTTGGTAGTACCTTTACCTTTATGAGAGACAGTGATTTCAAGATTTTGGGATTTGTTACCCTACCCATATGGTGGACCGGACTTATGACTATTCATCTGTGCAATATTTATATTGTGGTGGCTCTAGTTGCTTTACATAGGTAGCCACATAGGTTACTTGCATGGGTTATTCTGCAGGTACTCTGAGTCAGATAAGGGTCATAAATCACACAACCTTTATGGAGGATTACCTCTCCAGGGGGATCTAACTGACTGCGTTGTTAATCCCAAGAGGGCCCTTATAAATTATTCTGATACCTACAATCTTTTGAAGAGAGTATCAGGCCCCTCTTGGGTGAGGAATACCTACTCTAGTGAGGGAGGCCCCTTTTCAGCTACTATATCTTGTTTGTGCGCATTTGACCTTTTTTGCTTTATTTTAGTGTGCTCTCTGATTATTAGTTGGCCCTAGGATTTGGTTTCATATATCGAGTCTTGAGTCATCGTGGAGCTAGACTAGCCTCCTCGCAGGTCTCTCCATTTTTTGAAGTTACCACCGCATAAACATGGTACATATATCTCCACCAACCAGAATTTTGATTATCCAGTTATGAGTACTGAGTCAAGTCCGAACAACACAAGGAGTCCATTGAGTCCTATACCTTTTGTGATTAGTGGGATTCCTTCGACTCCTTCAGTCGTGATGGTTGGAGTGTCAATGGTTCTCATCCCTACTACTACCCAACCTGTGGTTTCTACTCGACCCATACAAACGAACTCTTTCTGGTCTCTTTTTGGTATGATGGGATACAATTCTCATTCCATACCTTTAGTCTCTAACCCTTTTTCTTTTGGTATGCCCAATATGACATCACAACTTTCATCCTCTATTCCAGCAACTAATGCAAACCCTATTTTTGGACTTGGGGGCATGGATCCTCTGCATGCTCCTCTCTCATTTGGTGGGGGTCATATTCCCCAAACGAATCCTACCATTAGAGGCCAACCTCCTTTTTCTTCTGGGTCTAATCCTAGTTTCAATGCTCCTGGATGGAGTAATCAACTGGGTAGACAAGTCACTTCCTATATTCCATCCTTCCCCCCTTCTTCCTCCATGTTGATTCCAAAAAACACATTTTTTATGACAAATCCTCCTCTATCCTTCAGAGTTCCACTCGGAGGGAGTCAGTTTCACGCTATGGGAAACCCCCAACCTGGAGCTCCTCCAGCTGGGAGGAATGTTTATCACCCCCATTATGCCGCCCTTGCAGGTATGGTGACCATACAACATCTTATGAATCAGTTTGGAGGAGGATATTACCCTACCGGACAGGGCCATGGTATATACCAGAACCTTGGATGGCTTGCAATCCCTAAATGCCAATCTTTCCCAGGAGCATGGGCTCAGATGCCACAACCCCGACTCCCTTTTATGGCCACACTTAATCTACTAGATTTTTCAAGATTAATGAGTGATCTGGTGTGTCACGATCCGTCATGGCCCTCCGTCCCTACCAAGATTCTTTCAGACATTCCAAAATTCAAGGGAAAGACTCGCAATGATCAGGGTGATAATGTTACTATTTTTCATCTTTGGTGCTCATCCAATTCCCTTAATGAAGATTCTATTCATTTGAGGCTATTTCAATGCACCCTCATGGTAGTTGTCACAAAATGGTACATTGAGCTACCGGGGTGAACATACAGAAACTTTAATCAGATGATTTTGGTCTTTCTCAACCACTTCTAGTTGTTGGTTTGTTATCATGTCGGTATAGAACTTTTGTCGACCTTTCGCCAAGATAAGGCCACACATATCTCGGATCATATCCAAGAGTGGTGTAGAGGGAATAGGTTGATTAAATCCTACATTCCACCATAGTTTATGTTGTATTGGTTCCTTAAGTCCTTATTGCCTTATATTTTGAAGGATGTTTCTACATTCGAAGTAACATCTGAGGAAGAAGATATCTTCAAAGCCCAACAAATGGACCTCATATATGCTCAGTCTGGGATGTTGTATAAAATTCTTCTTGACGTGTCACGGTTGAATTATGACCCTAGACAAAATCCTAGGCCTCATGTCAATGGCATCATACTCTCTGCAAATGCTAAGTCTACAGACTTGGTGACGAACCAGTTGAAGGATTTGTCTCTAAGTTATCATGTAGCAAGACAAGATTTGGCTTCGTCCTGCACTCACACTCAATCGGTGGATGTGCATTCTATACATTCATCGACTAACCCAAATGGTAACCAATAACCAGGAGGGAATAGAAGGAAAGGACGAGGTAATAATTGTAAGGGTGGGAAAAATAATAAAAAATCCAAGGATGACACTAAAAATGATAGATAAAATAATAATGTCGGTGAGGGAAAGAAATATTATCACCTTACCCACCTATGCCCCAAAATCAAGGAAGCCTTGAGGCTCTTATCACAACCGCCCACTATGCTGACCAATCCATTTTCGCATAATCAACACATGGCTTCAAGGTCCTCCAACATCGGAAATGCATCGAACGAGAGTCAAAACCCCTCAAAAAATGAAGGTGGCCATCTATGTGTTAATATGGTCAAGTCTCAGATTAATGTAGCCACTCGATCTCGTGATTACAGTTATTCATATACTGTTACAGGTCCAAAGTCTCCCCCTCCTCCAAAAACACCCTTGTAGATCGAAAAGCCAAAATCTTCACCTCGTATTCTGAAAGGAGTACTAAAACACTTTGCCCATAATCCTAATGCCAGAGCTGCCCATAAATATTCAATTGTTAAAGATATGGGTCAAACCCCTTGTGCAATGTTGGCTTTGGAGGTGATACAAACATGTCCTTCACAGAGGAACTCCTTATTATCTGCTTTAGGAGATCTAGACCCGTGTGGCTCAAAAGTTATTAAGTTTGATGCCACGGATGTTAAGCCTTGCTTGCCTTGCCACGTGGCCTTTCAAATCCATGTGGAGTACACTAAAATTACCATCAAACGCACTATAATTGATGAAGGTTACGCGATGTGCGTGATGTCCCTAACTTGTTGGAAAGACATTGGCTCTCCAACTCTATCCCAATCTATGACTATGTTGACTATATTTGATGGACGTTGATTTCAGCCCCACATAATTCTTCCCACTTTTCCAGTCCAGTTAGGTGGAAAGATAGTGTAGGTTGATGTCGAGGTGGTAGATGCACCCCTTGTCTATAATTGACTACTAGGGAGTAATTGGATGTATGCGATGACCACGGTCATGTTGTCATTTTTCTGCACTTTATGTTTTCCTCGTGAAGGGAAAATAGTGACAATTGATTAATTGTCCTTTGCGCATGCTAGTCCTAATGCATCAGTTGGACCTTCAATCCATGTGATCGAAAATTATCGGCAGACAACTGAGGATGTTGGTGTCACAATATATTCCTCTCCCATGGGTATCTTTGATTTCATGACACCAATCCATCACATTCATGCCATTTCCAGTAAATATTCATCGTCGATGAGGTCCATTCCTTTCAACACTTCATATTTCAACGACTCTTGGACCCTGCTTTCCCCGACTATGTCGTGCGAAGGTCAGTCATACATTGGGATAGAAATTCCACTATCAATGATAGAGGTTGTGTATCAGGATATTATTAATGCTACTGCTGACCCAAATCCTTTCTCCTAACAAACGAACGAGGAGGATCCTGTTCTAGAGCCTGTATGGGATTCCCAATCATCTTGTTTGCATGATTTCCTTGATGATACTTTACCTTCGGATGAATCCATATTAGAGGCCATGTATGGTCCCGATAGGCCTTGGGACGATATGCATCACTGCTCCTATTTCCTCCCATATCTTATTAGGATTGAACAAGATGAATTTATATCTACCTTGAGTGAGATGGTCGGTCATGCTGTGGTTCCAATATATACGCATGGTATTTATGCCGAAGGAAACATGGCGAATATTTATCCTACCATCACGATCGACATCTCTCGAATTTCTGGAAAAAATGAGAATATATATATTGGTGTGGATTGTTCACCTGAATAAATTCATATCTACACCGATCTCTTCAAAGAAATTCGTGATGTATTTTCTTGGTCATACGAAGAGATGTCGGGGATCGACCCCAGCATTGTCAAACATGAGACCAAGACTTATCCAGATGCTAGACCTGTTCGACAATTTCTTAGAGTTGTTAATCCTAGGAATGCCCCTGCTATTAAGGAAGAGGTAGAGAAGCTACTTAATGCTAGTTTCATCTACCCAGTTCCCTTAACCAAATGGGTTTCCAACCCCGTTCCCATTAATAAGAAACAAGGAACCAACTGTGTATGTATGGATTTTTGAGACCTGAACAAGGCTTGTCCTAAAGACAACTTCCTAATTCCTTTCATTGACCAGATTCTTGATGAGTGTGCGGGAAGTGAAGTTTTTTCTTTTATGGATGAATTTTTAGGATATAATCAAATTCAAATCAAACTCGAGGATCAACACAAGACAAATTTTATTTGTCCTTGGGGTACTTTTGCATACTGGAAAATGCCTTTTGGCCTTAAAAACATTGGAGTAACCTTCCAACACACCATGACCTTTTCTTTTCACAATATCAAGCATATTGTCGAAGCTTACCTTGACGATATCACTGCTCACTCTCGCAAGAGAGTAGATCACTCCACTCACCTTCAATTATTATTTGAGAGACGTCATTACTATCGCATCTGTTTCAACCCTCACAACTGCATCTTCTATGTTAGGTCTAGCCATCTCTTAGGATTCTTATTCTTTGAGCATGGGATCATGGTGGATCCTATGAAGGTTGAGGAAATACTTCGATTTCCTCCCCCGTACAACATTCAAGAACTTCAAGGTTTACGGGGGAAGGCTAACTTCTTGCATCAGTCCATAGTGAACTATGCCAATTTAACTAAGGGTTTCATGCATCTTTTGAAGAAGGATAATGTGTTTATATGGGATGAACGAGCCTAGGAATCCTTCGATACTCTTAAGAAATCCTTGGTATCAGTGCCTTTGTTGATGCCTCCAGACTATAGTAGAGACTATTTTCTTTATATGAACGCATCCAAAGGGATGGTTGGTATGGCTTTGGTTCAGGAGGAGGATGAGCTCCATGAGAACATTTTCTACTATCTCAGTCGAAACTTAGTTGGTCCTGAACTTAAATACTCTCACGTAGAAAAATTACCCTTGGTCATCGTACATGCAGTTTAAATATTACATCATTATATATTACTTTGCAAAACTACCATAGTTGAAAATATCAATCCATTTCAATATGTCCTTACGAGGTGTATCATAGGGGGAAAATACAATAAGTGGATTGTTATTTTGCAAGAATTTGGTCTCAATTTTTCTTCGGCGAAGTCTAAGAAATCGCTAGTTTTTTTTGAGTTGATATCAAAATTCCCTTGACTAGATGAGGAAATTATTCATGACCATTAATTCGCAAATGAATATATCTTCCTTATCTCATCTTCTGACCCCTGGTATGGAGACATTATAATTTATCTTCAAACCTTGAATCTATCCCAACATCTTTCGAGAGATGATCGATGATGTATACGCCATCAAGCTAAAAACTACCTTATCATCAATGGCACTTTGTATCATCGAGGAGTAGATAATATTTTGCATCGTTATTTGACTCATGAGGAAGCTAAGTCGGTCTTCAATGACTGTCACAGTGGGGCTTTTGGTGGTCATCTATCTGGGCTTGCGACAACCCAAAAAGTTTTTCTATCCGACTATTTTTGGCCGTCAATTTTTAAAGATTGCATTAAAGCGGTCAAGAAGTGTCTCCCTTGCTAGGTGTTCGCTCAGAAAATCTGCTTGCATCTAGCCCCTCTTCACCCAGTCATCACCGTCAGTCCCTTCACCAAGTGGGGGTTAGATTTTATGGACTGTAACCCAAATTCGACTGGGGGCATCAACATATTATTTTGGTCATGGATTACTTCACTAAATGGGTAGAGGCCATGCCTACCGTTAAATCCAATGGTAAGACGACAACATTCTTCATATTCAACCAAATTATAGACCGGTTTAGAATCCCAAAGGATATTTTCACTGATCATGGAAATCACTTTCAGAATGAAATGATGAAGGAGTTAGCATCAAAATTGGGGTTTAAGCATGGTCATTCTTCCCCTTATTATCCCCAGGACAATGGACAAGTATAGGTGGTGAATAAATCTCTCAAGACCATCTTGCAAAAAACTGCTAGCCAGAGTAAATATGATTGGCATCTAATGCTTTACCCTACACTTTGGGAACATCGAACCTTGGTAAAGACCTTCACCGGTTTTTCTACTTTTCAGTTAGTACATGGCATGGATTCGATCCTTCTGATTGAATGTGAAATCTCTTCCCTCAAACTGGAAATTGAGCTCCTACGTGACACATCCAATCTTGAAGAATTCCTTGTGTACCTAGAGCGTCGAGATGCCCCTACGGTTATCGAAGTGAATAAATGATGTGTTAAGGTTCAGTATGATAGGTTTTTCTATCCTCGACAGTACACTAAGGGTGACTTGGTTCTCCTATATGACCAAGACAAAGAACCGTTGGGGCTAGGAAAGTTCAACCCCATGTGACACAGTACTTATATCGTGCGACATGTTTTAGAGAAAGGAGACTATGAATTGGAATATTATGAAGGGAATATGCTGGATGAGCCCATAAATGGGATCTACCTTAAAAGGTATTATTCTTGAGCCCTCAATCTTGGGAATTTCTTTTTGTATACTAGTGTATCTTAGAGTATATACATCTTTTCCTTTGTGTCATCGGCTTGCTTATCAAGTTTTCCCTTGGTTGGTAGATGTCAACAGATTCTTCAGTTTACTTAGGATTCACATACATTTTCAGTCGTCATACATAGAACATGTATTTCGTTGCTTGGTTCATTTACTCACCCAAGGGCTAGCTATTGTCTTTAGGTGGCGTCCATATGGATTCGTCAACGAATAATGTGGTTGACTATAGAATTGTTATAGAACTATTACGTGATGCCATTTCACATGGTTTTCGGTATTTAGACGTTTTCATGTACTCCCAGTTAGTCGTATGTCAGTTAAACGACATTTACCATGTGAAAGACCCTACTCTACTCTAACGATTCCTACAAGTATGACTTTTGGAATGATACTTTGATTTTCTTACTTATAATAACATACCTAGAAGTTATAATCATATATTCGATGCATATGTTAATTATTTTTTAGATTGTCATTTGTCACATAACTAAAGTAAAGAAAACACATTCATGCATGTACACATTGTAACATATATAAGTAAAGTCAAAGACCAAATTTTTTATATTTCATCTTTTCAAAAAAAAATGGTGTCATAGTACAAAATGGGGCTCACACCCTCAAAATACATATATGGTAGGTATATATATGACCATGGAATCTACACCTGTGGTGCCATATGCATACCATGATATAACTCTACGACATTATTGAGACGTCGGAGGAGTCTCACCCACGTATGGGGCACACCCACCACATGTCCCTGCATAGCCTCTGGCAGATCCTCCACTTGAACCATAGGAATCATGTGCGTCAATTGAGATAGGTTACCTTTCACATTCTGAAACACTCTCTTCGCATCTCCTCCCGCATGCTCATCCCCCTGGCTCCTCTGCTGATGTCATGGGAATCCATCAGGTCGTAGTGGACCTACATCTGCGTGAAAAAATAGTTGTTAATACTTGATACCATACAAAAATATTTTCATTTTTTATTCTTTTTTAAAAAACAAAAAAAAAATGAAATATATAAAAACCTTTCTTACGAATATCATCGTAGGTAGAACCTAGTCGAAAATGCATATCTGGATCCCCTCTATAGTCGATCCTGACATAAGAGTAGTCAACAATGGATATGACCTGTTGACGCCACTAGAAAAAGAACTCATCATTGTAGGGGGTTGGAACCCTACCACCTCCTAGCTTCCTCATCACATCAATTCACCATGACATGGCTAGATCGTGCGGTCCATGTGGAATAATCTCTACTCTAGGGCTCAAGCCTGGAACCTGCTAAAAAAAAAACTACATAGAATGGATGCAAATCTGAAATTTCTCTTTCTTCCCTGTTTGCAATCCGTCAGTTGGCTCTTCATGTTAGCCAGTAGTGAGGTACACAAGTCATAAAAAGTGGGTCGTAAACACTCCACCGCGTAGAACATGAGTGGCCTTGAGGCTTAGTGCAACGAGGCCGGCCCCGAGATCCATGTAAGAATAAGCACGACGATTGTTGAGCCTCTAAATCGACATCCCCACTACCCTATTATACTCCTCATTTATACCTTTTTGGCCTACCTAAGCTTGGATAAATGACAAAGAACACTACTATTAGCCATTGATGAGGTCATAAGGTAAAGTATAATTGAATTCATGTATTTTGTGGTTTATTGAGCTAGGAGACTAAATATTTCATGTACTAATGTTTTAAATTGCCACGTGTAACCTTCGACCTCTATATGAGTCCATCATTTCTGTATCAGCTCAATCATATGGTACTTACGTGCTAGATTGCCACTGTCCGAATCTGGCCTCAAGCGCACCTTCCATTCAGATTCGGTACAAAACCATTCACTATCGCGATCCGGTACCAACGGCCGCAGACTGTTCTAGTCAGGTACCAACCACTTGCATGTTGTTTGGATCCAGTACCATCTACCAAATCTCACCTGTCACGATACGGTACCAATACAGGAAGCAAAATATAGGAAGTTTAGCTCTAGATTGTGCCCAAGATAATTGTTGGATGTTTGATGAATCATCAAAGCTCTAGAAAAGCTATGTTAAGCTAGTTTGTTTATTGCTTCATCCTCATACACTTCGTGTCATGAGGATGAAGCTTAAAATATGTAACCGAATATATAAATTTGACAATTGACTGATCTGCTAAAGATTTCACCTCCTTGTGTTTCACGAATAAGACTATTTAAATAGTCATGGAAAGGATGGTGGAAGTAGTAGAGGGATAGCATAACACAGCATGTGAAGCAGCATCACATATTGTAGAACATATTATGATTTGAAGTTTAATAGAAGGATGTCATTTATTTCCATGTCTTGATCATTTATGAATGAATGTGAGTTGAGTTGTTAGCATAGTTTAATTCTATGTTTTGCAGTTTGAGTAAGAGTAATGTGTGGATTGAAAGCAAGATTACAGTAGACTCCAATCGCTAACCTGCTGAAGCGGCAAGGGCCCATTTCCCAACAAAATAGTGTTAGCATTTGATTTCAATAGCATAACCGTGAGATTAGTTGAATATTGATTCTTTCAGATGATAGCAGTATAGTTCAGACTAGGATTTCGATTATATGATTGCTTAGAGATCTTTACTTACTCTGTTTTGCATATGTTCTATTTTTGTTCTAGTGAATTTGATTTTTCCTAATGGACATGTATGTTGACAATAGTAGTCAAATGTATTTGGAAAAGAACTAGTGAAGTTCACAATAGAATATTGTGAACCACAACATACCCAGTATATTGATTATTGAACTGTCCGTGCTATGTCTTGATGATTGATGTGTGATTTACTTTATGTCTTGAAGATTGATGTGTGATTCCCTTTTCAGAGTGTGATTGCTTGATTATCTTCCTGGGTTAGATAGCAGAGTCGATCTATCAAAATAACTCCATATCATACTTGCATGTGCCTGAATGGAGTAGATAGCCTCTCTGTGAAAGACAACCAAAGTGTGTTTTCATTTGATAGTTTGCTTGGTTTCCAGCATGCATAATCTAGAATAGTTCTATACTCATGACATTAGAATTACCTTTCTTACTGGTGTGGTGTAACTCTGTTGATTACGAATCTCGGATTTATAATTAATGAGTGCATTATACTAAACATATAAGTAGCACAACATTTTGGCGTTGTTGTCGGGGAGTTGCAAACGGTAGGAAGTGATTTTTAGCTTAGATCGTTTGCATAGTTTTTGAATGATTTTAAAGGTTGCTTGAGGGAGGAGGATAAAACATTTAAGATGTGAGTGAAGAGCCATGTGGCCATTAGAGTGGGGTTCACTGAAGCCAGGAAAAATTCCACCGGGAGGAGGTTCAAGGGGAGCCAGTGAGGCTCCAGAAAAAGAACTTAAAATGTAAGAATCATCATTGGGGCAGGCAGAACGTGAATTTGTTGAATGTTTAGGAGACACGCAAAATCTAGTTTCTGAACCATCTATCAGTGGAATGGCAAAAGAAGAAGGAAATGCAGCCACTGAGACTGAGACCTTTGGCTTTCCAATCTTGGATATTTCCAGAAACATCAACATGAAAAATATCCCACTATCATCGTTACCCACTTTCAGAGGTTTGTCAACTGAATATCTAGACTTATTTTTATTCACGTTTGACATATTATGTAGAAGCTATAACTACTCAAACGATGCCCAAAAACTTAAGCTCTTTCCTGCTACAATGAAGGATTCCGCCTTAAGATGGTTCATGAGCTTAGGAGAAAATACAATCCTCTCTTGGGATCAAATGAAATACACATTTTTACTGAAATACCAAGACTATTGTAAAGATAATGCTAAAAATGACATTTTTAAAATGCAACAAACCGAAGAGGAAAGCCCTGAAGACTACTTAGAAAGGTTCTTATACAACTATCATAAATTAAATTTATTCACCACAGACCCAACTGTAGTATGAACTGTATTTTTGAAAGGTATTAGAGTTGACTGCATAGAAGTTTTAAACTTGTTAAGTTCAGGGGATGTGCACCAAAATCCTTATGCAGAGATTGCAGATTATTGTAGAAGATACTCAAGAGGACAAGCGAAAACAGGTAAAGCACCAAGAGATTCTTTTAGAAAAAATACAAGACAAAGCTCAGGGACTGTCACCATAATTGAGTTAGGAAACTTATTAGAGAACTTTAAAACAAACATCTTGAGCACAATCAGTAACTAGTTAGATACCCTAAAACTGAAAAAGAAACAAGAAGAAGAGATTGTTTTAGAAATCTTTTTTCCTAGATGTCGAAAGAAGCATGGTGAGAAAGAATGCCCATTAAATGTCATAGAAATATGTGGCCTATGTACACTAGAGCACCCCACATCTGAGTATCCAACTTTTCTTGAGCTACAAGCCATGTATAGGGTAGGAGGAGTCTCACAAGAACAACCATACCCTTCCAAAAGACCTTGGAGAGCACAAAACCCTAATGAATTTTATGACTCTAATGCACAGTATCAACAACAACAATGGGGTCCTCCTCCAATGCCCTATCCACAATGGACACCTCAGCAAGCTCAAACTCAACCTTGGCAACAAGGTTAGAGGGGGCCTGTGTATGGGAATCCCTCTTACCCTACATATCCACAGTATCTTGCAAACATTTCCCAATTACTACCTGGATTTAACCCACCATAGATGCAAAATTTATGCCCACCTCCTATACAACAACAATTTGCAGTCCCCTTGAACCCTAATTAGCAGCAACAAGTATCTATAAATGCTAATCAACAACCACAAAACCAAGCTTCCCACAACCCTCCGAGACCAACAATAATCCCTACCCAGCCAATCCCTAACCCCAATAATCGACCCACCCACCCTGTGCAGAATGCAAAAGTTCAAACCTTTCCCACCTATGAAATTCAACTAAGATCAGGGAAAGTTGTAAATCAATCAAATCCTGGGGTAATAATTCAAGAAGAAAATGATAATCATTCTGAAGAATAAAACACTCAAACCACTCCTGTAGAAGAAGAGACTTCCCCTCCTATTCCAACCACTTCTTAGTCCGTAGGAGTACCTCAACAAGTTAATCTTCCACCCTACCCTGAAAGATTATTAGAGAAGAAACCTCACCCACCCTTGCACAAAGACATAGAGGATGAGTTACTAAATGTATGTATAAAAATACCTCTGCTGCAAGCCATTAAGGATATCCCCATATATGCCAAAATCATAAGGGATATTTGCCTTAAGAAACCAGGAAGGAAGAAGAAGGAACCTCCCCTTGTTCAGGTGGTGGGGCAATTATTTGAATTTATTTCTAAAATGCCATACAAATATAATGACCCTAGGAACCCAGTAGTCACTGTTGAAATTAATGGTATTTCCTTACCAAACACACTCATTGATTTGGGTGAAAATATTAATGTAATGCCTTTTGAAACTATGCAAAAACTCCAAATCAACCAGTTGAGACTAACCCAAACCATGATAGAGTTGGCAAATAAGTTAGTCATTAGCCCTGCAGGAAGTCTAGATGATGTCACAGTCACTCTAGTTTCTTGGGAGTATCTAGTAGAATTTCTAGTCATCTATTCTAAATCATCCTCTAAACCAGGATACCATGTGGTTCTTGGCCATCCTTGGCTAGCCACAGTAGATGCCTTTATCAGTTGTCAGTTTGGTGAGATGACTATATCCAATGGCACACATAGCCAAAATCTTGTCTTCTTCCCTCCTGCCCAACTGGCACAAGAGATACCTGTTTGGTTAGAAAACCCTTATGGAGAGGAATATTGCATCATACCCCCATTAACACTTGAACAAGTAAGAGGAATGCAAGAACAATCAGATGAACAAGTCTTAAGTTTATTTTTGGCTGATACAAATTGTATTGAATATCCGAGGTCTTTTGCAGAGTTGTCACACATTTTCAGCTCCGAATTTCAACAAACTTGGCACCCTGATATCACTCAATTATATACTTTATCACCAACTTCCTCAGAGAAGGAAGAAAGTACTGAACTTGTTGAGATTAGCCCAGGAAAACCTTTGTATATCAACTCTAGTTTGGAACCATAACAAAAGTCACAAGTAATTGAAATGCTCCAAAGACAATTTGATGCCTTTGCATGGGATTATGCAGACATGAAAGGCATTCAACCCGACACATGAACACATCATATCTACACTAATTACCAAATCAAACCATTTAGACAGTCTTAGCGAAGGATGAATCCAACCCTCAAAGATATTGTAAAAGAGGAATTGCAAAAACTCCTTCAAGCCAATCTCATATACCCCATTTCAGATAGTCAATGGGTGTCTCCACTTGTCATAGTTCCCAAGAAAAATGGTAAGTTGAGAATATGTGTAAACTTCAAGGAGTTGAACAAAGCCACCCATAGGGATTATTTTCCCTTACCATTTATTGATCAGGTCTTGGATACCTTGTCCGGGAAGAAGTATTTTTCGTTCCTAGATGGGTTTAGTGGTTATAACCAAATACAAATAGCACTCAAAGTCCAGGAGAAGACCACTTTCACCTGCCCATGGGGAACCTATGCTTATAGGGTTCTTCCTTTTGGACTTTGCAATGCCCCATCCACTTTTCAAAGGGTTGTCCTAGCCATTTTCTCTGACTTGACCAATACTTGTGTGGAAGTCTACATGGATGACTTTACAGTCCATGGAAATGACTTCTAGGAAGCTTTGAACAGTCTATAAAAAGTCTTGATTAGGTGTAAGGAAACTAATCTTTTCCTACGTAATGAAAAGTCAAAGACGATGCTCACTGAAGGTATTGTTTGGGACATCACATCTCTGGTTATGGAATGAGAGTTGATCAGGAAAATATTCATATTATCACACAAATCAGAATACCTTCCTCACAAAAGAAAGTTCGCATATTTTTAGGGCATCATGGCTACTATAGAAGATTCATTTCGGATTTTACAAGCCTAGCTACCCCTTTCTTCAATTTATTATCGAAAGAAGCCAAATTTAATTGGGATGATGAATGCCAAGTATCTTTTGAGATTCTAAAACAGAAATTGTCAACTACCCCTGTATTAAGAGGACCAAATTGGTCCCTTCCTTTTCATATCTGTACTAATTCCTCAGGCACAGCCCTTGGGGAAGTTCTTGGACAAAGGGAAAATCAAATTCCTTATGCCATTTACTTTGTCAGTAAAAATTTGTCTCCAGCAAAAGTTAATTATACAGTCACAGAAAAAGAATTGCTAGCTGTGGTCCATGCTATCAATAAATTTAGACACTATATCATAGGATATCAAGCTTTTGTACACACTGATCATTCAACCATCAAATTCTTAATGAAAAAACCTATAACAAACCCTAGAGTTACAAGATGGTTGTTATTATTACAAGAGTTTAATATCAACATTATTGATAGACCTGGTAAGGATAATCTTGTGGTTGATTTCTTATCTAGAATGATTCATCTAGGAGATAACGCACTAGTAGATGATAACTTTCCTGATGAAAATTTGTTTTCTATTGCTACATTTACTCCTTGGTATGCATATGTAGCTAACTATCCGGTGACAGGGAAGATGCCTCAGAAATTGTCTCCTAGAGAAAAATAGAAAGTAATTTAGCTAAGTGCAAACTACATGTGGCACGATGATTGTCTCTACAAAACAAGGCCAGATTTGGTAATTAGAAGATGTGTAAGGGAAGATGAGATTCATGATATTTTGCAAGCCTGCCATGATGGTCCTTATGGAGGACACTTTGCTGACAAGAGAACCGCTTATAAAGTTCTGCAATATGGTTATTATTGGCCTAATATTTTCAAATATGATAGAACTTATGTATCCAATTGTGATGAATGCCAATGAATGGGTAAGCCTACTACACGAGACCAAATGCCACTTCAAGCCCAAGTAGTCATTGAACCTTTCGAGAAATGGGCATTAGATTTTGTAGGGCCCATTAACCCTGCATCTAAAAAGAAAAAGTATATACTTGTATGTACTGACTATGTGACTAAGTGGGTTGAAGAAAAAGATTTACCAGCTACAAATGAACAATCAGTGGTGGATTTCATTTTCAATGACATTTTTACTAGATTTGGGGTACGTCAAAAAATTGTGACTAATCAGGGAACTCAATTTACCTCTAATCTATTCAAAACTGTTACATAACAGTACCAAATCAAGCACATGAAATCTACACCCTATCATCCATAGGCAAATGGACAAGTAGAGTCTACCAACAAAGTCATTGAGTCCATTCTTACTAAAATAGTACAGCTACACCACAAGGATTGGGCTGACAGATTACTAGAAGCCTTATGGGCTTATAGAATCACCTGGAGGAATACAACAGGACATACACCTTACGAGTTGGTGTGTGGGAAGTAGGTGCTTCTCCCTATATAATTCTAGGTCAAAACCTTCAAGACTACAATACAAGTTGGCATGAACTTAGATGAAGCCCAACAACAAAGACTCTTGCAGCTTAATGAGCTGGACAAAATCAGGTAGGAAGAACTTCAAAGAACCACCCTCATTCAAGAGCAGAGAACAAAATGGCATGACAAGTATCTCAAAAAGAAAAAATTTCAACCAGGAGATTGGGCCTTGTTGTATGACAACAGATTCAAGAATTTCAAAGGTAAGTTAACTACTCGTTGGATGGAACCTTATGAAATTGACACTGTCTATGATAATGGTTCAATCAGGATAAAGAAAATAGACAAACATTAGACACCACTACTTGTGAATGGTCATCAGTTGAGAATTTATAACAATCCCCTGTCAAAACAGGAATTTCTGACACGTGTACTACAAAATTCAGATATGCAGGTGATCAGTAAGGAAGGAAACCTTCCTATTGATCCACATTGATTGATTGATTTAATTTTAAAAACCTTTGTACATAGGTGTGGATGGTGTTTTGTTAATAAGATGAAGGTAACTTACCTCCTTTTGTTTTACTTTTGCATTTTATATTTGTAAGTAGATTTCTATAATTTATTTGATCCTTCACGAACTTGCTAAACATCAGTTGGTAGGCATAAACAATACTTTGTTCCGGTTCGGTACCAGCTATGCTGATCCGGTACTAGAAATCCTATTCTGGTTCGGTACCAGCAGTCCTATGTTGGTCCGGTACCAAAAGTCTATCCTTATACGGTACTATCAGGACACATCACCAAATTGACAAGAAATGCTACGCCTATTTCAAAATCTTACGAAGTATGAAGCCATGCAGTAACCACTCAAGCTAGAACCAAGAAGCTGAATGCAGCATCAAATGGCATCCCTTATGAAGAAATAATTTATTTTGGTTCTGTTGCTGACTAAAGGGAAGTATCTTTAATTTCTTTTGGTTATGTTGCTAGCTATAAGGAAGAATTTTTAATTTCTTTTGGTTCTATTGCTAGCTAAAAAGAAGAACTTTTAATTTCTTTTGGTTCTGTTGCTTAGAAGACATAATCTGTACCTATGATTGTTAAAAGAACCATGCTTAATCTGCTTCAAAGTCTAGAGGTTGCCTTTATCCAGTATTTCAGCATGACTAAAGGGATAAAAAAATATATTAGCCTACAACTAACTATATCACCCTAACTTGACTTCAATAGTATTCATTGGATTATCCTTACTAAAGAGTAACACATGAGTATATGAACACTCTTTGTCATGGGCACACTAGGAAAACTTTTATGGAAGAGGATGTATCAGTACCCTAAGGTAACTTTAGGTCATTCTCTTATGGACAAACTCAGACAGAATTATACATATGGATCATTCTAAAGAAATAATGTGTATACATAAGTTTATTTTTCCTTCAGACAAATCTTTATAGACATTCAAATAAGAGAATATACCTTCCAACCCAATACCATCCCAGCCTGTAAAAAAAATTTCAGATGAGCCTCCCCTGTCACCATGCAAAATCACTCTTTAATAAAAACTGAAATAGGTGACTATGGACAAGAAGCCTCTGATGGAAAAAGGGTTTAAGAGACTAACCCACCGGGATACTGAACAGGTCTGTTGGCAGTGGGTACCGGTCTGTGGTATGACTAGGAAAACCCATCAGGGTACTGAACATGCCTATTGGAAATGGGGCATTCTACCTGGGGAAGGGATGTCTCTCACTAATTATCACAACTACCCCACCGGAGTACTGAACAGGCTTGCTGGCAGTGGGTTCTTGTTGAAAAATGTCTCATCTATACTTGTCTGATTGAAAAAATCACTTTTGTCTTATAAAAAAATGAATGCTATAAGAAAGGCCACTGTTGACACTTATAAGATACAAACTCCAAATTAACAAACAAGATAATTACTACAAGCAAATGTCCATTTGAGAATAACCCTAAGTCAACTTTATTGGTCTGACATATAAAGCTTACATTACCTAAGAAGGAAACTTCTTAAGAGTGGAGCCCTAACTAGGGAGTCTAATCTACTTATATTGTGAAATTTATCCATAACATCTAATGATAGTAAATCTCTGAAGCAAGTTAGGTTGGATCTGTTCTTCTGGAAAAAATATAAAAACCTCCCTGTTTACACTGCTGAATGGTACCCTTGTCAATACATCATCAAAAGAAAGGAAATTTCATTTTTTTAGGCATGTGATCATATGCTAGGTGATAAGTGTACTTTTGGAATTTGATATGGTTTCTGTTCTCTTATCAATTTTCTTCCATTTTGATACAGGGTGTTGAAACTTCTTGCATAAGCATATGCAACATCCTTGGCATGGGGGAGGGTCAAAGAGTTCTTTCGGGACTCTTTTTCAGACTCACAACTCATTTTTAGAAACCAACATGTTCACCTTACAACCCTGCAGAACCAGACACAAAAGAAGACAAGCACAGAATAAAGAAGTTTCATGAAGTACAGGAAATTCCAGTACCAAGCTTCCAGAAAACTCCATCCTAAAAAGATGAACTCTGACAATCTACAAGCTTGAAATACAAAGGCAGACGCACATGCTATGGGTATTGATTATACAATGGTAAAATGAAAGGTAACATGGTATTATTTATTTTCCTTTGCTTATAAAACTACAATAGGTATGAAAATGTATACTAGATCTTATGACCTTAGTGTTAAAACCATGCACCTAACTTTCACTTCCCTCATACCCATATGCTTAACCTTAATCAATCCTCTCATCACATAAGCTCTTGAAAATGATTGAGGGGAAAATCACATCAAAAGTGTGAATATGGAGCATGTCTAGTAATGATGAGCTAGGAATGTGCTTCATCCTTAAGAAAATCATGAACTTATCTCGTGTCATGAGCCATGATTCAGCATCAAATTCTCTTCTCAGAAGGTCCAATCACCTATCCCAAACAACAATGATTCTTCGACACCCAACATTCCATCCCCATCATTTCACTAATGGGAAGAAATGAAATGGCTTATCTGGGTGGTGAAGCCATCCAGATGAGCCTCATCTTGTCTTAATTTTCCCTTGCGGCATCTTTTCACCGTGTGAATTATCGACACCATCACCAAATTTTTCTCCAGTTCCAAGCTTACTCCTCTCTGCAATCTCCAGTACCAAACCCTTACCCTCATAGCTGAATAAATCCTTGCACTACAACCCGATTTTTACTCACAGTTTATAAACATGGTTGTAAGTAGACATGAACCGATCTTCTAGATTTATAGGGAGACCATGGAGTTCCAGCTATGTAGAGATAAGTATGTTAGAGCGGTATGGATGCCATTTTTGGAGAAATTCACAAGATGTCATGAGAAGGTATCTCATGCATTTATTCAGGGTTACGATGGAGAGATTATGCACATAGGAAATCTGAAGCTAACAATCAATGAAGAAACCTTAAGGGAAGCCACGGGATTACCTAGCAGAGGAGCCAAGTATTTCAAAGGAGTAGGAATCAATAAGGAAATATGCCAAAGATTTCTAAAGGAAGACCATCATCACCCTGATTGGAAGAAGGGGATTTCTAGAAACTATATCAAGGAAGAATATCATCCTATGCTTGCTAGTCTATAATGATTCCTCACTTGTGAGGGCAAGTATGTTGTAACCTTCCTATATCATCTTAGGCTTTTTCTGCACTTTGAAGGAGGTCCTGAAATTGATTTCCCATATTATTTATGGATGATTCTGAACAAGATGGTAAGAGGTGTCAAATCCCTATCCAAAACTGAGAAGACTATCATTTATCATCAAGGTCTTATTAAGATGTTAGTTATATATGAAATCAGGAAGCAATGGATTAGCTGGAAAACTCTCATCACTCAACACCTTCCCACAGAAAACAAACCTGTAGAGGAAGCTAGACCTACTCCAGATAAAGATGAGGAACCTCAAGAGAAAAATGGAAAGAAATATAAGGTAACTCCATCATCCTCCAGATAAGTGAGCCAAAAAGATAAAGCTAGTAAACAGGCAGGGCCCTCTTCCACAATCAATAAGATTTTTAAAATCCAAGAATCAAAAGGTAAATCTGAATTAGTGGAGGAGATATCAACAGTAGCACTTGAGGAGAAGGGTCATAAGACAAAAAATGTGAGGAAAGAGAAGAATAGCTTAGAAAATAAAGATGAACAGTCCATAGAGAAACCTCCTGTAACCATTCCACAGACATGACAGAGGAAAAGGAAACTTGTTAGCACTTCTGATCCACCACCCCCTGATAAAAGAACCACAAGAAGCATGGAAAAGAAAGGTAAAGCAGTTGTCAGCCCTCTTACACATGAAGATACAATAGATCCTACCTCCACTTCCCTAGACTTACCAGTCCAGGATGACATCCCTAGCCTAACTGAGGAGCAATTTATTATCACTTTGTGTGGGATGAGGGAGGAAGTGAAGAAAAGAGAATACATCCATCCAGAAACAATGGGGTCAATAAGGACCTTAACAAAAGAACAGATGAAGAAAAATATTGGGGAGCTACAAAAGCAAAACCAGGAACTCAAACAAGAAGTGAAGGAATACCAACTACTGGACATGCATATCAAAAAGGAAAATGAACAACTGAAGGCAACCGACCAACAACTTCAAGATGACCATAAAGACACTTATAATAATCTCAAGAAGGTACTAAGACTCTTACAATACATTAGGGTCATAAAAAGGGAGTTGAAAGTAGAAGCCTCAACTATCAACATCATTGGTCCACAGAAGTAAAGAATGGAGTCTCAAATTTTGAAAAAATTTGAGTTTGTTTTAGTTGCATGAGGACATGCAATGACTTTGGCATGGGGGAATGTTCAGCCTCTAAATTGACATCCCCACTACCCTATTATACTCCTCATTTATACCTTTTTTTCCTACCTAAGCTTGGATAAATGACAAAGAACACTACCATTAGCCATTGATGAGGTCATAAGGTAAAGTATAATTGAATTCATGAATTTTGTGGTTTATTGAGCTAGGAGACTAAATATTTCATGTACTAATGTTTTAAATTGCCATGTGTAACCTTTGACCTCTAGATGAGTCCAACATTTATGTATCAACTCAGTCATCCGGTACTTACGCGCCAAATTGCCACTGTCCGAATCCAGTACCAAGCGCACCTTCCATTCAGATCCGGTACCAAACCATTCACTGTCGTGATATGGTACCAACGATCGTAGACTATTCTAGTCTGGTACCAACCACTTGCATACTGTTTGGATCCTGTACCATCTACCCAATCTCACCTGTCACGATCTGGTACCAATACAGGAAGTAGAATAAACCAATTTTAGCTCTAGATCGTGCCCAAGATAATTGTTGGATGTTTTCTAAATCATCAAAGCTCTAGCAAGGCTATGTTAAGCTAGTTTTCTTATTTCTTCATCCTGATACACTTCATGTCATGAGGATGAAGCTTAAAATATGTAACCGAATATATAAATTTGACAATTGACTGATCTGCTAAAGATTTTACCTCCTTGTGTTTCATGAATAAGACTATTTAAATAGTCATGGAAAGGATGGTTGAAGTAGTAGAGAGATAGCATAACACAGCATGTGAAGCAGCATCACATATTGTAGAACATATTATGAGTTGAAGTTTAATAGAAGGATGCCATTTATTTCCATGTCTTGATATTTTATGAATGAATCTGAGTTGAGTTGTTAGCATAGTTTAATTCTATGTTTTGAAGTTTGAGTAAGAGTAATGTGTGGATTGAAAGCAAGCTTACTGTAGACTCCATTCGTGAACCTATTGAAGCGGCAAGGGCCCACCACTCAACAAAGGTCAGGATCTTTGTAGATTAGTGTTAGCATTTGATTTAAGTAGCATAATCGTGAGATTAGCCAAATCTTGATTCTTTCAAATGATAGCAGTATAGTTCAAACTAGGATTTCAATTATATGATTTCTTAGAGATCTTTACTTACTCTGTTTTTCATATGTTCTGTTTCTGTTCTTATGAATTTGATTTTGCCTAATGGAAATGTATGTTGAAAACAGTAGTCAAACGTATTTGGAAAAGAACTAGTGAAGTTCACAATAGAATATTATGAACCACAACATACCCATTATATTGATTATTGAACTGCCCATGCTATGTCTTGATGATTGATGCGTGATTTCCTTTATGTCTTGAAGATTGATGTGTGATTCCATTTTTAGAGTGTAATTGCATGATTAGCTTCTTGGGTCAGATAGCAGATTTGATCTGTCAAAAGAACTCCATCTCATACTTGCATGTGCCCGAATGGAGTAGACATCCTCTCTGTGAAAGACAACCAAAGTGTGTTTTCATTTTCTAGTTTTCTTGGTTTCCAGCATGCATAATCTAGAATAGTTCTATACTTATGACATTAGAATTACCTTTCTTACGGGTGTCTCGTAACTTTGTTCATTACGAATCCCAGATTGATAATTAATGAGTGCATTATACTAAACATATAAGTAGCACAACAATTATCTTTAAGCTCAGGTTCTCGATCACCTTGATTGGGAGTTGGATCCCTACTTTATCTATGCCTACAACATAGTGGGTGGAAATGTACTCCTCAATGGTCATACCACCCCCATCCCCCTGGACCTTAAGATTCACTACCTCACCCCGACGAGACAATCCTGTGATAAAATATATGTCGTCCACTTCGATCCTCAATGGCTTCCCATCGAGATTGAATGCCTCTATCTCTGGATCCCAATACTTTACGAGCACTTGGAGTAACCTCACTTGATCCCTCATTCCTTTGAGAGCCCACAATTTATAAAGGCCACATATTTTTAAAACTATTTGGGCCTCTAAATACCTTTCCATTGCTGCATCTACCTCTTCATGCTCCCTCTCCCTCCATTCAATCACCATTCTGCAAAGGAAAAGTCAATTTTGAGTTAAATCTTGTCAAAAAAGATGTTCATGGACTTGTACGTGGTTTAACATGCTAAAATCGTGTGCAGGACTTCATATACGTGGAAAATATTTGCTTTTACCGCGTACATGGAGGCATGTACATGACGCAATAAACTATCACCTACATACACCCTAGTTTACATGTTGTGCCCTCTAAAACGCAAAACATGAGGACTAAATTTGAATTTTAAACCACTAAAAATGAAGAGGAGGGGATGTCAAATTACTTGGTCCAAACGGTTGCTAATTTCGTTGATTGTAGCTCCCATAATCGACACTTGAAGATTGTGGGGAAAATGGCCTAAAATGCACTATGTGGGTGAAAAAACTCAAATGGCATGGTAAAATGGTCTATTTTTACTATTAGTAGAAATTCTTTACCCACTTCATATAGTTTGTGATGATGTTTTTACCTTATGGACTAATAGTATATTGGAAAGAATTGCTTTTGGTGGTTTTGTCCAGGATTTTTGTGGTTTCTGGTATCATACCACCCATTCATGCCTTTGGCATGTATTTCCTTCCACCAACATATAGGATAGGTTGTCACTCCATTTTTCATTCTTGCAATGTCCTATGGTTGTGATCTATATACCTTAGGAACAAAATGTTACACATTAAAATTCCTCACTTCGATAATGTCACATTTTCATTGTCGCAAGTGTCGCACTTTTGTCACAAGTGTTGTAAATGTCACATTTTCGTTCCTCATATGACGCATTGCGAATGACACCATGGAAACACTTGATACATCCACTAGAACATGTTGGAAGGGGAAACCACATCATTTGACAAACTAAGAAAAATATTTTGCCTTGCGAAATGGTCATCTTAACGAACTTTTGGAAGATCAGCGCTCCCCTACTCATATGCAGGAAGCACTAGTGCTCATTTTCCATCTTCCAGGGAACGTTGCAGTGCTTTATTTCCAGTTTTGAGGGAGCGTCGATTGGTTGAGAGAATCATGGGAAGAAATCCCCCTTATCTCTAAAGACAACTAGAGATGATTCGAGTTGGTTTGGCTTGAATCCAAGCTTTAGGCTGCATCTAAGGGAGATGCCACAACTGATGGAGTCATATCCTCAAATTATTCCAAATATAACTAAGGTGGTTGACCCTCTCAAAGCCTATAAAAGGAGGCATTCTCATGGTGAAGAGGAGGAGAATAATCAACAAAAAGTATTGTCATTCTGATCGTGGATCTTTCGAGCAAGGGGTTGGACAAGGAGGACTTAGTGAGGTTTTTGCAACTGCATCTACAAATTGTAAGTATCTTGTAATGTTTTCATTAATATATGCGTGGCTTATTTCCTGTAAGTTTGTGTATTATTGCATAAAATTGTCTATTATGGATAAATTTAGTTTAAACTAATATTGATGGAGTAGGAAGTATGTTTTTTCTTCTCTTTCCATTGGATTGGGAATATCACTAAGTAGCTTGGAGGTCAAGTTCATCCTGGATTAAGAAAGGACAAGCTTCAGAAAAAGGTACATCGTACTTTCTTTCTCTTTTTCCTTTGACTAGTTTAACTACATTTAAAGGGATGTTAGTGTCCATTTGCATATTTCTATCTTGGTAGTAGGGGTCTAGAATCCAAGAAGATATTCACCTGTCCACACGGGAATTTTACTACAACAAAAACCCATTTATTAGCGACACAAAACCTTCTTACTACTACTAGAAGTGTCGTTATTAAGTTGTAGAGGCTTACCAAACATGGGTGCCTTAGTTAGAACCTTTGTTCCATTTGGTGCCCATGCAGAAGTTATTCCATAGGACCGGGAGTTCCTTATAGTTCTGATATGACTTTGCATTCGAACCTCATATTCTTACTTACAAGCATTATGACCTTCACCTATGGGACTCCCCCCTGAATCTTGGTTAATCACTTTTCCGACTCTGTAAAAAGAAAAAAGATTGTCGAGTGAACTTGTCTCTTTCACACTCATTAAATGGATTTGAAAGGAAGTCTATCGGGTGTAAGTTTAACCCTTTTTTGGACCAAGTAAACTAATTATGAAAAAGGAATACTCTAGTCAACATTGATTATAAGAGTTCTCCTGGGTATTATTTTATACTTTTTCGGGCCTAGGGGACTAAATGTACAAAAAAGGACATTATTTGGAGTTAAGTTGTAATCGCATTCCATCCTCCTACTTGCAGTATTGAGCCTATTTCTAGTTCCCTCTTTCTCGTTATAAGCCTCTTACCTCAACAATTTGCATCACTAGCCAAGCATAGCCTTGTTTTTATCCTTTGCATCTTGACACCCTGTACCCTAAGAGGAAACATTCCCCCGAGTGTCCATGCCCCACATGCACTTCCTTGCATTGAGCATAGTATGTCCCACTGTTTGGATATAGTTTCTTAGTCATGACACATGTTTCCTCCCTTTTATCATAACATTTCTTTGCCTATGAAAAAAATATATATATGGGCAGGAAAAGAATATTATCTCATATCGGTAGTAGTCATGTCACCTTTGAACAAAGAAGAAACTTTTGAGTCCATTTTCATCCAAAGTTTGGGTTTAGCATGACTATAGGAAGCTGAGCTCGTTACTTAGAGTTTACTCCTCCGACTGGTCATTCTTCTAGTCCCTATGGAGATTTTTTTTATGCCTCCTGCATCACAGAGTTTTATCATCAAGTATATGATGCCTGAGTTATCCATATTTCTCATGCTCTTGTTCAAAGGAAGTCTATAAGCATGTGTCAACCATTTCTTAGAACTCTTGAATTTGCATGTCGGTCATACCCTCAGTATGTCTCAAAGTCACATGAAGTTGTAGTCCTACCATGCACCCTGGTCCTACTTCAATTATGGGTAGGTAACCTTGAACCCAGTAGCCGACATCTCCTCATTGGTCACTAAATGGGGGGTTTCCCTTGTGTTCAATGAAAATAAATCTATTCACGCATTGGGATTCATGCAATGTCTTGGATTCCATTAGCCTTATTGGTGGTTTCCTCACCTTTTTCAGTATTCTTCCTTATTTGTTGTTATTCAAAGGGTATTTTTCATGCACTACTTACAAATGGTGCATGTGAAAGACGCACAAGGTCATTGGTTCATGAACATCTTATCCGTCTGATCTCCTCCTAATCATAAAGTTATTTCTTTGTACCTCGTGCTGACTGATGAGAGATTCCCTAATGCTCTTCTTTCAACGGGTCTCCTTCCATCTACTTCATCTCATCTATTCTGGAAATGATACCTAGAGTCCTATGAATACCTAGAGGCTTGTAGTCATCAGTGGCAAGTTCTCCCACTATCGACAGTTGGGAATACATCAATGTCTCCTGATTGATGGATTCTTCAAGTGTTCGACCTCAACACCCTTATTCACAATTGTAAGAATTTACTCAGTGCCTTTATACCTACTTTCATTATCGATAGGTTGTCTCACATTTGTTAATGGTATACCCTAATGACAAATAATCAAACGAAGTCTCATTGTGTTCGACATCAAATCTTCTATTGACATGATGTAGACTTGTACCTTTGGAGGACAGTGTAAAAGACTTTTAGCTTATAGTAGCAACATTCCTATTATGTTGTTGTCTTTCATTGGAACAACACCTATATGACTTCAATGATCATGGGAGATCAGATTGTACTCCATTGTATACAGATATCTTCATATTGATTTTGAGACTGGATTCCACTGGGCCTTGTTTGTGACTATGACAACCTATGGCATGTGTCTACTTTGTATTGCCTATTCATGGTCATGAACAACTATTTGGTATATTTCCACATGGATCTGCAATGTAATTCAGATTGGAAACCATGTGTACAAAGTCATCATGGATTTTAATATTCTTATGAGTAACTATCACTTCCATCTGAGTCTCCATTACTCCACTTCTGGGAATTATATTGTATTTTGTCCATCACAGATACTCCTCTGACCTCACACATTAGGGGGCAGATGTTATATCAATGTTTTCCTTGCCCCATGCAACTTTCTTGGATGGCCTTTCCATTTCCCTATGCAGAATTGAAGTCCCCTTTTGTACCTTCCAGAGCCAAGAAAGAACATTTTTCAACATATACGCACCCTACCAGTTAGACAACAAGTGTATATGCAGGTTTCTCCACTACATCTTGCATACATCGGGTTTGGTGCTCAAAATAAAAAATTATGTCAGGTTTCCATGTCACGTCATGAGATCCATGATTCTTGACCTTCCATATACTGGAAACACTCTGACTCGTCCCTTTAGTTACATTTGAAGGCTATAAATTGAGCCATATTGATCCAGGTGGATATCGGTGGCCACCCACCTTTTCCAAATAGCTCAAAACAGTTTTCTGGCCATTTTGGCAATTTACTATTTTTAGCAGGTTTTAACTTCCGGGGCCATTTTGAGGGCCTAAATGAAATTTTTTCAATATCGAGGTTCTCAATGATATCCGAAGGCATGATTGAGCCCCCAAAATGAATCTCCTCGATGATACCTTTCCAACGAGCTATCACACGCCTAAAATGGAGATCATATGCAAAAGTTACGACCCCGGGAAGTTGATGCACCAACTTACCCAAATGGGGCCCACATGACTTTTGGCGCTTCATCTCCTAGGATTAGGTTTTTGGATGTCTAGGACTTTTGACATTCCTGTCTATTGTAAAAAGGCCTTCCGAGCCTCATTGTAATCATCTTCTTGCGAATGCGAGTAACCGTCACATCTCTTCTCAGAGATAAGCTGCCACCATTCTAGCGAGTCTTTCACTTTGTATTTTTACAATCTTTGTACATTTCTTTGATTAATAGAAATAGTGTATTACTGTATATCTGTGTTTATGGTTGCATCTCTGATACATTTCTGTTATATTATTGAATATCTGCAATATCTCTGTGCATTTCTTTATTATATCTCCGCTCTCATTT
>ML781689.1:312098-330367 GCA_009831015.1 Picea engelmannii | reverse complement strand
TGTTAACCTTTTCCATAAGCAATCTCCTCATTATATAATAGAAGATTGATTAGTTACTTGGATAGGGAATAATCCCAAGATATCTGGAAAGTCAGTACTTTGCCAGCCATTCAAACTCCAACTCATCCTTCTAGAAGATTCCTTCTAGAAGAATCGAGAATTTATTCATTTTCTCCTTTAGAAACATGTCCGCACCTTAACCATTAACACAGTGCGGAAAGTCTGCAGTTCAGCTGAATGCAACCTGCGGAAATTAAGGATTTCCGCAGGATATCATATAAGCAGCCTGCGGAAATTAAGGATTTCCGCAGGATATCATATAAGCAGCCTGCGTACCATTCTTAAAATATGATTTTGAGAAAATGATTAATGTAACTTCTTCTGGAAAATGTTCTTAATGAAGAGTTTGATTTTCTATCACCATAACATGATCATGTTATCATCCCGATAACCAAAAATGTGGATAACACCTGGATGCAAAGAAAACAACAAGTGGGAGAATGTTGTGTATGTGTTATATTCTTTGCTTGTGTGTGTGTGGGTGCATCAGATTCGACAACTGTGTCTGACGATCCCTCTAGTAGTGCTCTTTGTGTCGTGTGCGTAGGGTTCTTCCTAGGGGGGTTCCAGGGGGGGCTAGGTATGGCCCCCTTGGTTACGCGCAACATTCGGCACTGGGCAGTAGCCCGGGGCAGCGCCCCGAAAATGTTTTTTGGGCGGATTTTTCTATTTTTAGCGATTTTCTAAATTAATCCCAGATTAAGTGATTAGGGTTTTGGTATCTACGAAATACCTAAAAACATTGTATATATTGTATGGTGAATGATGAAATTTGATATAATGAATATAAGAAAGGTTTTCCCCGGTTGAGAGTTTCCGATATAAATCTATGTGTACTATGTGTATGAGCCATTGATTAATTTTTCTTTTTCTTAAGAATCTATATGCATTTCTTTACTTCACAGTTTTAAAACTTACACATTATATATTATCACCATATGCTTGCGTATATTGGTTGTTGAGGACAAGTTGGAGGTATAAATCTTTGGGTTGCATACTCAACAGTGGTCTTCATCGAACATCCGTACGAGGTAGGCTCTTGACCTTGTATTGTTAGCATTTCATTTATATATATCATACTTGGGATTAGAGTTGATTTCTGCGTGTCATTCCGAATGTTGTGGTTTATCCCATGCCATAAAGAGATTTTCCTCCTAACACCCACATCGTGAATCTTCAGTTGTAGGAGTAACAACTGGTTCTGGAACAATCACAAACTAAACCACATTTTCAAAGATACATGCATAGTATGTTACCTCTCTAATATTTAACTATAATTCATATGAAATACTAAAGAAATTCAATGGAAAACACATTGGCTCTAAATCTCGCATATAATCATTAAAATGGATTAATAAGAATTAATATGAGGTTATGGGTAAGCAAGAAGGGATTAAAAATAGGGAAAGAGGATGTAAATTGATGACAATTACATGGCCCAACAATAGGGGCCAAAATCAACCCCCATACAACAACAAACATAATAAAAACTTCAATTTAGGGCCTTGATCCCAAATTCACATCACTGAAAAAAAGGAAATTTTTACCCAAAAACTACAAACATATTTAAGTTTGGCTATTGTAGTAGACCCATACAAGCCTGGTGTTGAAACTAGAGCTCTGATACCACATTTTTGTGGCCCCACTACCTTACCCAAAAACAAAATTATGATACCATGAGCTAAATGCACTCTAACAATAATTTTAAAACATATGCTTCTAGCAGAAAATAATTATTAGCATGAATGCAACTAATTTATCATTCTCAGAACAACATATATTTTTCTAAAACCTCAAAGTTCATACACATAAATAAAAACCCATGAAATAAATTGACAAAAAAGGTAAATTTTTTTATCTTTTAACAACAAATGAACAATTGATTGTAGGGGATGGATGCTCCTCCCAACCATATAAATTTTGCTCCAAATCTCAATAGAAAATCACCTTCGAGCTAGGACTATGTGCAATATTCCAGATATAATATAATAGACATAACATAAATATTTAGCAAATAGTCACATAACAACAAGAATATTGCAAGAACAATACCAGAAAGAGCACCTTTATAATTATAGCAATGTTCACTATTCTCTTTGAGGGGGAAACCTCCAGTAGAGAATAACTCTATTACAATAATCTCCAAGAAAAAATATCCAATACCTCCTACTCTTATTTATACCAATTCTATCTCCTAAAGAAACTTCTAGAGGAAGATCTCTCTAGAAGCGGAAGCTTCTATTAGGTCTTCTTACATTGACTTATTCTCCTTTATTTAATAGACCTTATTTACTAATGTCGGCCTTTATTACATAGAAAACATATCATACTAACTAATGACCTACGAAGAGGGGTTAGGATAGGATCCTAACATGCCCTCCCCCTTCAAAAGAATCCTTTTCCTCAAGGCTGAAGATGAAAAAATTGTTGGAGTGTGGCCAATGGTTCCCAAGTCGCATACTCTGGTGATGTGTCCTTCCACTTGATCAACACTTCCTATGTAGTTATACCATGCAACCAGTGTTCACGTGCATTGAGGAATATTTTGGGTTGGATTCAAAGGGAGCCTTATTCATCTAATTCAGGAAGGATAGTTTGGACCTTGCAATTCTATCCCATGACTTTCTTCAAAAAGAAAACATGAAACACTGGATGGATTTTGGAAGTAGATAGAAGGGCCAATTTGTAGGCCACTGAACCAATACGCTTGATGATCTGATTGAGACCATAAAATTTGGGTGCCAACTTGTGATGTCCCTAGGCTTTGAGAGATGTTTGTGTGTAAGGTTGGATTCTGATAAACACATGATCACCTTCCTAAAAAAAAAAAATTGAACGATGCTAGCCCAGTTATTTCTTCATGCGATTTTGAGCCATGTGGAGGTTATCCTTCAGAGCCACGAGGGTGGTTGTTCAACCTTGAAACATTTTATCAAGAGATTGGACCTTTGATGTGTCTGGAAGATAGGTAGTGATTGTAGGTGGTTGTTCGCCATACACTGCTTCATATGGGATCATTTTAGTATTCGTATGATATGAAGTATTGTACCACCATTTGGCCAAGGGAATACATTGTACCCACTAGTGTTGTTTGTCAGAAGAAAAACCTCACAAGTAGGTTTATAAACATTTGTTGACCACTTTCATTTAGTCGTCGAACTGTGGGTGATAGGTAGTGCTCATGTTCAATTGGGTGCCCTGCAATTTACACAACTCTTTCCAATATGTGCTAGTGAAGGTCGGGTCACAATCAAATCGAATGATATCCTGAGAAAAGGTCTAATTTGGTGAATAAACAGGAACCTTGAAGTTCATCCAATAGATCATCAATGACATGAATGGGAAACTTATCCTTGATGGTAAATTTATTCAAGGCATGAAAATATGGACACATGCACCAAGAACCTTCTTTCTTTAATACCATCACCACTGGGGAAGAATATGGGTTGGTAATGGGGCGAATTACCCCTGCCTCCAATAATTCATGTACTATCTTTTCTATTTCATTTTTTTGAACAAATGGATACTGGTAGGGACATACATTGGGGGGTTGACTTCCTGGAAGGAGAGGGATGTTATGATCATGCTCACTCCGAGAGGGAGGTTAGTCAGTTGGAACCTCAAATACCCTGGGGTACTTGTCCAATATTAGTTGCAAGATAGGAGGTATTGCAGGAGAGGCCTGATCGGTGACCTGGATGGAAATAAACTGAGCAATCACACCATGGTGGCCTTTCTTCAACAATTTTTCCATCCAGTGAGAGTTGATGATTTCAGGGGAGCCATCTTGGAGACCTCGAAGGGTATAGGTGTGAGCCTCTTGGGTGAAGCCCATATATAAATCTTGATAATCTATTGTAATCGGTCCCAGCGTGTGAATCCATTCCACACACAATACAATATCAAAACCACTAATGGAAATAGATAACATGTGTGCTTTCATATGATAATCACCCATTTGGAGTTTGAAAATCTCACACTTCCCCCAACACTTCATCGTACCACCATTAGAGATGAGGATTTTAAAATAAGAAACTGGGCGAACAAAGCAATGGACCTCCTCAGTGACCTGACGGTGAATAAAATTATGGGTGATACCACTATCAATAAACACCACGACCAACCAATGTTTGATGTATCCCTTGATCTTCAATGTTCGTGGGGCCGAAATACTTGAGAGGGCATGAAGAGATATGATACGCTCCTATGATTTCGTCTGTGTTGCAAAAAATATTTAGGGTGGACATCTGGTTGTGCATCCTCTGAGTCAGGAACCTCATTGGATGGTATGTCTTCATAGGAACTAGAATCTGATGCATAAATCTGGAAGAACTTTTTTTCCCGACATTTATGTCTTCGTGAATACTTTTTATCATAGTAATAACAAAGTCCATGCTTGCGATGTTATTCAATTTCGGTTGGAGAAACCTTTTGGACCTTCAAGGTTTTTGTCGGAGTTGGGTTAACCATTGGGCAAGGATGGTTGGTGAATGCAGCCCTCATGGGTGGGGCCTAAAGAATGGTCTTTACTTCTAGTGCTAATTGGCAAGCCTACAACCAGGTAGTAGGATAATGCATGCTCACGTGAGCCCTGATGGCTTCCTTTAATCCAGTGAGAAAACATTCAAGATAAAATTCATCAGATAAGCCCTTAGTTCTAATAGCCAACTATTAAAACTTCGTGATGAAGTCTAATACTGAGCCATTTTGGTGTATCTTAGCGAGCTTACACAAAAAATGAGATTCCCAATCAAAACAGGCACAAACTGCTTTGGTGAACATGTTCCAAGTGGGTAATCTGGGATAACATTTCTTATGCCACTACCACAACTGCCATCATTATTGATCCAAGTACATAACCCCTACATGGATTTTGGTCTCATCATACTTAATATCATGGAGGGAGACGTATTATTCCATTTGAGAAACCCACTCGACTAAGTTGGATCCATCAAATTTATGCATGTCAACTTTGGGCACCTTATTCCAAGAGTGTGGAGAACCCCAAGGGGAGTGGGATGACTAAGTATGCTCATAATGGGAATACTGCATGTTCGCGGGATTGGGCTATACATTCTTACCCTTGAGGAGTTGTGTCATATCCTATAATTTCTTGGCTAAGGCAACTTGGAAGTCTGAGTGTATGGAGGTAAGTTTCTCCTCTAGTAATGACATCCTAGACTCTATGTCTTCTTGGTTCTGAGAGCGGGTGGTAGGAATGGTGGAGGATTGGATAGCATATGAGGTGCGGCATGGAAATATGGGCCACAAGAAATGATAGGTACCAGGGTGATCAGGACAAATATGGGAATCCAATGGGATATGTCTCAAATAATGTCGTCCCATAAAAGGTTGGGTCCGTGGGAAAAAAAACTTAAAAATGAAGGGTACCACTGTGATCAAAATGAAGAGAGGAATCAAATGGACTAAGTCTCAAATAAGGGTGCATTCAGGCCCCATACTCATTTTGTTTTAAGTCTCGCAGAATTATACTCTGACCTGAATACCTCTGCAGCTTCAGAATTCCCAAATTCTCAATGATAGAAAAAGTCGGTAGGGAGTGTTTTTGCGAAGAATAAATTTAGGCAAGAGGCCAAGTTGCATTGTAGTAGATCTTTTGTTTTCGTCCCCAGGGTTAGGTTTTGTAGGGTATCTATAGTCAATAGTTTTCCTTGTGTTATATCTCTTTGATAGACGTGCGGGGGCCAATAGTAGTACTCGGCCAAATATCTTAGGGCACCAACTAAGAAGGGTAGACTGTACCCTTAGTCGTACTACTTGACTACCTAGGTTCTAGAAAGTATAGTCCCAAGTGTTTTCCTCGGTGACACTATAGTATTCAGGAATCCAATCAATTTATCTATGGAGGGATTCAAGATATCTAGGCCGACCTGCATATAGGTTTTGTTTGATTCACTACCACTGAAAGGGGTACCAACATGGGTTAAAAGGGTGGCCAACAATGTGCGCTTAAAAACCACTTTTTTTCATGCGTGTATGTCTCCTCGATCGTGAGTTTATGCACGGAATGACGTATCTCTATAGCTTAAATATGTCGGAATACATCTCTACCCGGGATATTTTTACCCCACCATCTCTACCGAGGAAAGAGATCTGATACGACTTGCAATATTCCAGATATAATATAATAGACAGAACATATATATTTAGCAAATAGTCATGGAACAACAAGCATATGGTGAGAACAATACAAGAAAGAGAACCTCTATTAAATATAGTAATGTCCACTTGCCTCTTCAAGGGGGAAACCTCCAACAAAGCATATCTCTATTACAATAATCACCAAGAAAAAATATCCAATGCCTCCTACTCTTAGTTATACTAATTATATCTCCTAAAGAAACTTCTAAAGGAAGGTCTTTCTAGAAGCGAAAGCTTCTATTAGGTCTTCTTACATTGACTTATTCTCCTTTATTTAATGGGCCTTATTAACTAATGTCGGTCTTTATTATATAGAAAACATATCATATTAACTAATGCCCTATGAAGAGGGGTTAGGATAGGATCCCCACATTATGATTCCACAAAATAGGGTGTCTCTCTCACAACCCAATTCACTCCCACAACCAACTAGTTTTCTAATAGCTATTCCAATCCTCCAGCTCTCTTCTCCTCAACCTATGAAACTGAAGGAATTAGGATCCCCCTTCACTTTACACAATCCCTTAGGCCTTCCCTCTTCCATCTAAGGCTCCAACACAAGGTTGGTTAGAAATATCCAATGTTGTGGACTCCAAGGATGCTCAATGCCCTAGGAAAACTAAATCACACATAAATCCCCCTGCCCCCTCTATAGGCCTAAAAACCTTCTTCTTCATGAAACAATATCTCCAACAATATGCCCACAACACCTACTATGGCTACCTTCAATCTCCCATGCTCTCCACTCCCTTGCTACTCCAAAAACTACATATAAAAAATGCCCCCAATGGCCACTCAAATTTCCCTTTTACTCATAAGAATTGACTCACATTTTCCAAGAACGATTGTACTCAACACCCCATGCTCTCATAACTATGGGATGTGACCTTTTCCACCAACCCCTCTTACATGTGTTTAATGATTGGGCTCTCAAACACTCAAAACGAAATTAGAAAGGTTCACTCAAAGTAATAATTTTAGGAAAGTGGGTTGGAATTAATACCCATGAATAATTCCCCCCCCTTGGACCTATTTCTCAGAAATCCCCCTCTATTGTGGAAATTTATATTCCAATTACTATGTATGTGTCCACCCACACCTAAAGACCCAGGAAGTTTAAGACCCGAAAAGATAGGAAAATAACGACCAAGATGAAAATTGTATGTGAACCAGTTGGAATAGGTGGGTGGCCATCGATATCCATATGGATCAATCCTCCCCCTTAGGAAGCAATGGTATCCATTGCGTTGCGTTCCCCCATCAAATGAGGAAATTTATGTTGAATTTTGCCCCGGGTGAGCCACTTTCCTTGGTGCAGGCACTGCCCCACTTTGACAACATGATAAATTTGAAGCTTCTATTAGCGAGCTCCCTTGACCTGTGTGTCCATGATCTAATCAGTGGATTCCTGTTCCATGTAGTCAAGGTTGATCTCTTTCAATGTCAATTGGTCTACTATCTTTGAGGTGTCCAATAATGGTAGAAAGTATGGCTGAAGGAGGTCCATGTTCAACACTGGATGAAAGCCAAGGAAGGGGGGAATGTTGAGCTCAAAATCATTACCACCCACAACCTTGGTGATGGTGTAAGGTCCATATTGGAGTGGAAAAAGATTTCGATGGGATCTTGTAAGGCGTTCTTTCTGCAATTGCAACCAAAATTTATCTCCCACCTTAAACTTGTGTGGCACCCAGTGTTGATCATGACATTTCTTGTACTTGGCATTGGACTTCTGTAAAATATATTGAACCTGTTTGCAGATGTGCTAGATTCGTTCAATGAACCAAGTGGCTTTGTCGACTTTAGTTTGAGGATGGGATGATTATTCCAGTGTTGACGCAAAGGGTAGTACAACATACATGGGACCCAATGGTTGAAATATGTTTCATTGCAGTATATCTGTTGATTTCTTCCCCAGGGTTAGGTTTTGCAAGGTATCTATAGTCAATGGTTTTCCTTGTGTTATATCTCATTGATAGACGTGCAGGGTCCAATAGTAGTACTCATCCAAATATCTCAGGGCGCCAACTAAGGAGGGTAGACTGTACCCTTAGTCATACTACCCAACTACCCAGGTACTAGAGAGTATATTCCCGAGTGTTTTCCTCGGTGACACTATAATATTCAGGCAGCCAATCAATTTATCTATGGAAGGATTCAATATATCTAGGCCGATATGTATATAGGTGTTGTATGATGCACTACCACTCAAAGTGGTACCAACATGGGTTATAAGGGTGGCCAACAATGTGTGCTTAAAAACCACTTGTAGTTCCTACATGTATGTCTCCCCGATCGCGAGTTTATGCACGGAATGACGTATCTCTATAGCTTGAAGATGTCGGAAAACATTTTACCCTGGAAATTTTTACCTCACCATATCTACCCAGGAAAGAGCTTTGATACCACTTGCAATATTCCAGATATAATATAATAGACAAAACATAAATATTTAGCAAATAGTCATGGAACAACAAGCATATGGTGAGAACAATACTAGAAAGAGCACCTTTATTAAATATAGTAATGTTCACGTGCCTCTTTGAGGGGGAAGCCTCCAACAAAGCATATCTCTATTACAATAATCTCCAAGACAAAATATCCAATACCTCCTACTCTTATTTATACTAATTCTATATCCTAAAGAAACTTCTAGAGGAAGGTCTTTCTAGAAGTGAAAGTCTCTATTAGGTCTTCTTACATTGACTTATTCTCCTTTATTTAATGGGCCTTATTAACTAATGTCGACCTTTATTATATAGAAAACATATCATATTAACTAATGGCCTATGAAGATGGGTTAGGATAGGATCTTCACACTATGATTCCACAAAATAGGGTGTCTCTCTCACAACCCAATTCACTCCCACAACCAACTAGTTTTCTAACAACTATTCCAATCCTCTAGATCTCTTCTCCTCAACCTATGAAACCGAAGGAATTAGGATCCCCCTTCACTTTACACAATCCCTTAGGCCTTCCCTCTTCCATCTAAGGCTCCAAAACAAGGTTGGTTAGAAATATCCAATGTTGTGGACTCCAAGGATGCTCAATGGCCTAGGAAAACTAAATCACACAGAAATCCCCCCGCCCCCTCTATAGGCCTAAAAAAATTCTTCTTCATGAAACAATAGCTCCAAAAATATGCCCACAACACCTACTATGGATACCTTCAATCTCCCATGCTCTCCACTCCCTTGCTACTCCAAAAACTGCATTTAAACAATGCCCCCAATGGCCACTCAAATTTCCCTTTTACCCATAAAAGTATACTCACATTCCCCAAGAATGATTGTACTCAACACCCCATGCTCTCATAACCATGGGATGTGACCTTTTCCACCAACCCCTCTTACATGTGTTTAATGATTGTGCTCTCATACACTCAAAACAAAATAAGAAAGGTTCACTCAAAGTAATAATTTTAGAAAAGTGGGTTGGAATTAATACCCATGAATAATTCCCCCCCTTGGACCTATTTCTTCAAAATTCCCCTCTTTTGTGGAAAGTTAGATGCCAATTACTATGTATGTTTCCACCCACACCCAACAACCCAGGAAGTTTAGGACCCAAAAAGATAGGAAAATAACTACCAAGATGAAAATTGTATGTGAACCAATTGGAATAGGTGGGTGGCCATCGATATCCATATGGATCAATCCTCCTCCTTAGGAAGCAATGGTATCCATTGTGTTGAGTTCCCCCATCAAATGAGCAATTTTTTTTTGAATTTGGCCCTGGGTGAGCCACTTGTCTTTGTGTAGGAGCTGCCCACTTTGACAATATGATAAATTTGAAGCTTTTGTTAGCGAGTGCCCTTGACATGTGTGTCCACGATCTGATCAGTGGATGCATGTTCCATGTATTTAGGGTTGATCTTTGCCGGTGTTAACTGGTCTACTATATTTGAGGTGTCCAATAATGGTGGAAAGTATGGCTAAAGGATCTCCATGTTAAACACTGGGTGAAAGCCAAGGAAGGGGGGAATGTTGAGCTCAAAATCATTTCCACCCACAACTTTGATGATGGTGTAAGTTCCATAGTGGAGTGGACAAATATTTCGATGGGGTATTGTAAGGCGTTCTTTCTGCAATTGCAGCCAAACTTTATCTCCCACCTTAAACTTGTGTGGCACCCGGTGTTGATCACGACATTGCTTGTACTTGGCATTGGATGTAAGGTCTCTTCCAATAGAGCCTTATAAAACATAAATTTAGATAGAGAAATGCCAATTAATCAGTTTAAACAGTAAATTCTAAAATTTTGCAGTTCATATAGTCATAAATAATCATAAACAAACTACACAACATATTACACATTTTCATACATAAATTCATATCATAACTTTCATCCTTAACAAAATTAATACTAGAAGAATACCTCTTGAAGGAGGAGTATGTCCCTTGCTTTCCTGTTGTTGCTGACTACTTGCAACTACCCAAAACCAAACCTTTTCCTCCCAGCCAGCTAGAAACAGAGCCTCTCCAGCTCCCTAGCTCCAGGATTTCTTAAGGATTCCTGGCCCTCGAGCCCAAAACTCCCAGCAACCGATGCACTCCTGTAACAGTCGACCAAACTCAAAACCAGAAAAATACAGTCCTCCAATCTCCCCACAAGAAAAATGCCCCAATATAGTCTCCCAATATCCAAAAATTCTCCCTGCCCCCAAAATCAAAAACTCCCCCTCTCGAATGCTTCTACCCCCTCATATCCTCCTTCCCATTCACCACCTCCTCCCTTCATTCAATGCCATCCACCTTATCCCTCCATTTGATGCCAACCACCTTATCCCCTTTTCTGTAATGGTTCCCTCCTTCAATACGTTATGTTTTCTTTTAACAAATTAAAATTTATTAAACTTAATTCATTACCCAAATATTTAATGAGTTAATTAATTAATTAATCAATTAATTAATATACATTAAACAATAATTAATTAATTATTATTAATAATTAATAATTATTTAATTAATATACATTAGGACAATTAATTATTTAATTAATTAAACTTAATAAACCTTAAACAATTATTTAACTTTGATAATTAGTTATTTAACTAGGGTTGTTATATACACCCACCCTTTAGGAAACTTCATCGTGAAGTTAAAGTATTTTATGATACAAGGGAAGAGACACATGGTTCACACATTGATAACAAATAACCGACATTATTAGTAATTAAGCCAAGAAAAATCATACATACTAGTGTATATGTACAAGAAATGCATGTGTAGCTAGTACATACAAGTCTCGTGCATGTACTAATAACAATAATTATCACCCTTATAGTAATTTTTGTATGCATCTATTCCAATCAATAAGACCATTCATTTTATCAAAGATAATAAACCAATGAAATGTTCGTGAATTCACTTAATTACAATAATCTAGCTCAACAATTTTATTTAGACAATTGTGATTTAGTTATGTAGTTATGAATATTCATATATACACATTTTTTTTTAGAAGGGAAAACAATAAATTCCACCATAAGGAAAATCTCCAAACACTCTCAACTATTTCTACTCATCCTTCCTCCCTAACCTATTTCCATCTTCCATTCCTATCCTTCCTTTGCTGGACTATCTTGGAGCGTCAACTATATTGACCTAACTCCAAATAGAACCCGTAAGCGGAAGTGTCACTATCTTGACCAAGCTTCCCCAGCAGGCAACTGACAGTCATCATCACATATCTAGGGGAGCGTGAGCTAACACCGTCCTCCCATGACTCCAGGTTTCGGAGGATACATGGTGGGAAATGCCTCCACCCCTCCTAACAGGACTAGGGTCACACCCTACAATGGAATATACAGTGGCATCATGTTGTTGGGAGATTTGTCATCATTTATTCGGTTTTGGGCAGTCTCACCTCCTAAAATCCTGCACTAGTCCACATATCATAGCAATGTATCCAAACCAATATAATTTCACATACAAAGATTCATACCATATGGTTTCTCAGCCAATGGTCATGACATCCACTTTCATCATCATTGTCCATTGGCTATTTCATAGCCCATAACCTGTAGATTAGTCTGTAACACAAACTCATACATTTCTATGCATTATCATCATGTAATTGCATACAACCATAATTTCAATTCGGTATCCGCGTACCAACAACTTTAACATAAAAAATTTCAAGTTAGAAATAGATCTCATAATATCCCATAGTTCAATTAACGTTACCCATTCATAGAATTATCATTTACATAATACATTGCATCATATCCAAGATCATTCAAATAGCATTTAAACCTTCATAGGATTCTCATTCACACAATATATTGCATCATATCCATCATCATCAATAAAAATTAGCATTCATAGAATTTACATTCACATAGTATATTGCATCATATCCATCATCATCAATAACATTTAAACATTCATAGAATTTACATTCACATAGTAGATCACATCATATCCATCATCATCAATAACATTTAAACATTCATAAAATTTACATTCTCACAATATATCGCATCATATCCATCATTATTCAAATACATTTAAACATTCATAAAGGTTCATACGTCTTAAAAGTTCAAGTGTATCATTTAATAGTTTCACTTTGAATAGAAAATTAAGGTGTTTAGGCCTCAGGTAATCCTAGTTGTCTAAGTCAAAAGGTGGTGTTACATACACCCAAGCTTCAAGAAACATATTCTCGAGGTGGTCAAAAAAGTGAGTGATAATCTTGTCGTAGTGTCTCGGCATCCTCCCAAGTAGTAGATCCTGGACTATATTTATCCCACTGGACCTTAACTTGGTCTACCAGACGGTTCCTGAGTTGTTGAACTCTACGGTCCAATATGCGTAACGGTTCTACCGTGAGGGTTCCCACGTCCGCTACCTGCAATTCCTTCCAATTTAGTTTATGTGATTCATCAGCAACATAATGACGTCGAACAGATATATGAAAAACATTATGGGTTTTATGCAAGTGGGGTGGCAGTACGAGACGATAGGGAATGGGTCCAATTTTCTCTTGAATTCTGAACAGTCCTATAAATCGAGGTGACAACTTTGTCCCCTTCCCGAACCGAATGGTACTCTTATTGGGTATGATATGAATGAAAACTTGATCTCCCACTTTATAACTTCGGTCAGTCCTGTGTGCATCCGCATAACTTTTCTGTCTATCATGTGCTTCCTTTAGTCTCTGCCTAATCTAAATCACCTATTTCTCCATCTCTTGAATCAATTCTGGCCCAACTGTTACTCGGTCTTCTAATCTTTCCCAACTCAATGGTGTTCTGCATGGACTTCCATACAAAGCTTCGTAGGGTGGCATTTCGATGGAGCTATGAAAACTGTTATTGTAGGCGAACTCCACCAAAGGTAGGTGCTTCTCCCAATGGGTTTGATTATCCATGACTTACATCCTAAGCATGTCTTCCATGACTTGATTTACTCTCTCAGTTTTCCCATCTGTTTCAGGAAGATAAGTTGTGCTTAAGTTCAACTGAGTCCCCAATGTTGACTGCAAACTTGTCCAAAATCTAGAAGTGAATATGGAGTCCCTATCTGAAATGATCTTCTTAGGTATCCCATGCAAACGGATGACCTCACTTACAAACACGCGTGCCACATCGGTGACATCGTAAGTGTCTCTAACTAGAATAAAATGAGCACTCTTGGTTAATTTATCAACTATCACAAGAATGGCATTGTGTCTATGAGATGTGAGCGACAACCCCATAACAAAATCCATAGAAATGACTTCCCACTTGGACATAGGAACATCATGTGGTTGTAGGAGACCTGCTGGGTGATGGTGGTCGACTTTCACTTGTTGAAACTCTAGACATTTGGCGATGAAATGGACTACATCATGCTTCATGCCTACCCAGAAGAAGAGCTTCCTCATGTCTGCGTATGTTTTCTTCACCCCTGGATGCGCACAATAAATGGGCTTCCTTTAGTATGATGCTTTGAATATCCCCACCTTCGGGGATGTACATCCTTCCTCGATATCTTAATAGTCCGTCTGATTCCAGGCTATATCCTTCATACTTTGGATCTGATTGCCTCCCACTCTGGAGGTTTGAAGTAACATTTAAATACCAACTGTCTCCAAGGAGTTGTGTCAACACACATTCAATCAGATTGACTTTTAAGGGTACCAAGGAGAAGACATGTGGTATCCTACTTAAGGCATCTGCGACCACATTTTCCTTTCCCTTGATGTATGAAATACCAAAATTGTACTCACTCATAAACTCACTCCATCGCCTTTGTCTGGCATTCATATCCCTTTGAGTGAAGAGATGTTTTAAACTTTGATGGTCTGTTTTGAGCTCAAAGTTTCGCCCTACTAGATAGTGCCTCCAAAGTTTCAGAGCTATCATTACTACTGCCAACTCTAAATCATGAGTAGTGTAAAGTTCCTTGTGTTTCTTCAACTTCCTTGATGCATAAGCTATCACTCCTCTATCCTGCAATAGCACGGCCCCCAACCCTTGCTTCGAGGCATCCGTGTAGACTGTGAAGTCTTTTTCCATATCTGACACTCGTAGAATTGGTGCACTAGTTAGTAACCTTTTAAGCTCGATGAATGCACTATCACATTCTTCTGTCCATTCATAACTGACCTCCTTGCACTGCAAAGTGGTGATGGGTTTCACTATTTTAGAGAACCCTTCCACAAATCTCCGATAATAACCTGCTAGCCCCATGAAGCTTCTTACCTCATAAGCATTTTTCGGCACTGGCCATTCCATAATGGCCTTTACCTTTTCTGGGTCCACAGAGATTCCTTCGCCAGAAATGATATGAACTAAATAGCGAATTTCTTTCTGGAATAAGGAACACTTCGACAACTTCCCATACAATTTGTTCTCTCTAAGGAAAGACAACACCACTTGTAAGTGTTCCTCATGTTCTCTTTCATTCTTGGAATAGATGAGGATATCATCTAGAAAGACTTGTACAAAGCAGTATAAGTATTTCTGTAATACACCATTCATGAGGCTCATGAATACTGTTGGTGCATTGGTCAATCCGAAAGGTACTACAACCAACTCGCAATGCCCAAACTGAGTTCGAAAGTTAGTTTTAGGAATATCGCCTTCCTTAATCCTTAACTAGTGATACCCCGATCACAAATCAATCTTTGAGAATACCACTACTCCTTTCATCTGATCAAAGAGGTAATCTATTTGTGGCATTGGGTACCTATTTTTCACTATAGAATGGTTCAAGTCCCTGCAATCTATGCACAGTCGTAAGGAACCGTCCTTCTTCTTCACAAAAATTACTAGTGCACCCCAAGGTGAGACACTAGGTCTTATTAGTCCTAAGTCGAGTATCTCTTTCAACTGCATTTGTAGCTCACAAAGTTTTGGTGTTGTCATCCTATATGGAGTTTTGGAAATTGGTTATGCACCAGGTTTTAGCTCAATAGTGAAATCAAGCTCCCTCTCAGGAGGTAACCCTGGCAACTCGTTCAGAAAAACATCCTTAAATTCTGACAATACAGCGTACTGATCCAAGGAGGGTCCTTTCCTTTCATTCACTGCTTCCACTACATAAAGCTGACACCCTTGCCTCATGCACCACTTAACCTTCATAGTTGAAATAAATCTTAGAGACACCTTTCCCCGTACACCCTGGATCTCTATTGGCCTTCCTTCATCATCAACACAAAGCACCTTTTTTACGAAATAATCTACCATAGCTCGATGGGCTTCTAACCAATCCATTCCAATGATTAGGTCATACGCCCCAAGAGCAGTGACATATACCTTGAACCTGGTAGTACATACTCCCAGGTCTACTATACAATTATCAATGCTAGGTCCTACCATTGTTTTTTCCCCTGAAGCCATCTCGACTTGTTTAAAGTCATCGTGTTCGTAGTCTTCCAACCCAGTATTTTCTAATGCAGATGGTGAAATGAAACTATCTATAGCACCATAATCAAATAAAATCTTAACATTGCTATGATTTAGCGTACCTGATGACTCCACCACTGTGGATTGATGTTCTACCTGGCAATTATTAACCGTTGCATAAATATGGTGCCTGCTACTTGCTCTTCCCATCGGGGCCTTTTCTTCTCTATGCACAAATCCTGATTATAACTTTGGGCAATCCCGCTAGTAATGGGGTCTTCCACATCCCCAACAGGTAACACAAGATTGAACCTGCGCACTGTTCTATGATTGTCTCTGAAATGAGTTCCTTCCCCTGGAACCCCTGCCCCTACTAGTTGTCCCCTGAGATGGTCATGGACCTACCTGTGTCGTTGGTGATGAGCGATATGCCACACTCGCTGCCATTGATATACCTATGGTGACTGTCCTTGGTGCGACTCTATTACCATATGGAGGTGGCCTTGAGCTCCCTCCCCTGGAAAATGTCCTAGGGGTCTTCCTCACAAATTCCAGATGATGCAGAAAGGTCGATCTCGTACCTCCACTTAAGTTCATGTGTTCCTCTGCATAACGTTCATTTTCAACTACTTCCGCTACCGAAGACAATTTCCACATCCGCACAATGGCCCTTATCTTAAGGTTTAACCCATAGAAAAAGCATTTTGCCTGTCGTTGATCATTATCCATGTATGAAACATATTTGACCAATTCCATAAACCTGATCTCGTATTCTTCTATGGTCCCGTTTCCCTATACTAGAGTGTGAAATTCTCCCACCTGTTGTTCCTCATAGTAAGCTGGTAGATATTTCCTTCGGAACCTTTCCTCAAAAAGTTCCCAAGAGATGGTATCTGGGGTAAGGTGCAACTGCCTCTCCAGGTTGCCCCACCAGTTCAAGGCAATGTCTCTCAACTGAAAAATCATTATCTTCACCTTTGAAGTGGATGCATAGTCTCTTAAAGCAAAACACCTTGTCATGCCTTCCAACCATGCCTCAGCACGTTCACTGGCATGACCCCCGACAAAATCTAGAAGTTTTATCTTCTGCAGTTGTCTAGTGATGTCTTCGGGTGGAGGTCCTCCCCCTGAATCCCTCGATGCTTCAGGATTACCCATTCCAGATGGTGGGGGTTCCACTTCGATCCCTACTGGTTGGCGCCCCTTTAAAGTCTCATTTATGGCCTCCAAAGAGCACAGAATGAGAGCTAATTCAGGCAATGGTGGTGGTGGTGTTGGAGTGTCTTCATCGATGCCCCTCTACCTCGATTTCCCCGAGTCCTAACCATCATTTATAATTGAATCTGCATCAACCAAAGTTGTCAGGGTGAGTTCAAGGACATTTCACATTTACACAACTTAAACTAGAAAACAGGGTTAGGCGTAAGTTTTTTTTTTACTTGCCTGTAAACAAACGTTACTCTCTTTAGGGGAAGTGGCTAGGTTAGGGTTAAAGCATCTAAGCTTGATGTGTTTGCCTAAGAAAACTACTGACTCCCTCGCCTAGTAGCTACTCTAGCATTGCACCATACTCGCCAATTTCTCTAACTTACCTTCCTAGTGCGCATGAAGCCCCCTCCCGCTTATCTTGGTCTAAGTCCTTAAAATTTTCATTTAAAACTAATTAAAGTGATTTTCAACCTAATGTTGATTAATTATTAAAAACTAAAAATCTAGACTAAACTTTAACCTAAGTTTCACTCGTCTTAATCCTCACATTCAATTTAATCCCAAAAATTAATATTATTATTAGTGATTAATTCATTAAGTACATAATTAATCACTAATTTAATTAATCATTTCAATTGATTAACCACTTTTAATTAATCACATTAATTTATAATTAAAAACATAAATTTATATATGTTTAACCTAAATTTATATATGTTTAACCTAAATTTAAATATAATTTAAAATATATTTTAAGCATAAATTTAAATATATAATTTTTTTTTATTAAATGATTCTAATTTAACTAATTTAAACAATTAACATTTAAATCTAATAAAAATTTAAAGAAATAAATATAAATAAAAATTTTAAATTTAAAAAAAATATAAAAAAATTAAAATAATTAATTAAATTAAAACAATAAATAAAAAATAATTAAATTTTGAAATGGGCATCATGGGTTCTCGCATGAGGCCCACGTGCCCCCCCCCCCCCC
>ML781689.1:297293-311182 GCA_009831015.1 Picea engelmannii | reverse complement strand
TATATTATATTTATTTGTTTGTTTACTTGAAACACGTGTTAAAGTTCATTTAACACTTTTAATTATATATAATATTACACCATTTTCATTTTTGTTTTTGGTTTTTGGATTTGGTTTAATTTTGGTGTTAAGTTTTAAGTAGTTCAAACTATTGCCGAATGGGAAGTTTTAAAATTTCTCTGTTATTTTTATATTTGTATTTTTTTATATATATATACTTTATAACTCCATGTTAAATGCCATTCCTGGGTTTAGTTTTCAATTTAAAACCCAAAAAACCTAAAATGGGATCTATAAAACCAAGCAAAGATTTAGTGAAGTACTACGATGTGGTTTTATGAAACTTTAGACAAGGGTATTTCACAGTTATAAACCGCATATAGTTGGGAGCTTAGGCCTTCGTGCCTTCCTTAGGTTAGGGTTTGCATGTTCGTTTTTTTTTTTTAGACTGTTTCTAGTTCTAGGGTGGTTTCGTTTTTAGGTTGTTTTCAATTTAAATGACATGAAAACTGCAGAATATTTTTCCATGTAGTAGGGAACTCAGTTCCAATCTAAGAAAATAAATTTATGGGCTTTTCTCTAGTTTATGAAACTCCCTATTTTCTACTTAGTTAAACAGTGGTACATTTTTTTTTGAAAAAAAATAAATTCAGTTGTAGGTAGGCCCTTAAGGCTCCAGTGTTTCAAACTACAGCTCTGATACCATGTGTAAGGTCTCTTCCAACAGAGCCTTATAAAACATAAATTTAGATAGAGAAATGCCAATTAATCAGTTTAAACAGTAAATTCTAAAATTTTACAGTTCATATAGTCATAAATAATCATAAACAAGCTACACGACATATTACACATTTTCATACATAAATTCATATCATAACTTTCATCCTTAACGAAATTAATACCAAAATAATACCTCTTGAAGGACAAGTATGTCCCTTGCTTTCCTGTTGTTGTTGACTGCTTGCAACTGCCCAAAACCGAACCTTTTACTCCCAACCAGCTAGGAACAAAGCCTCTCCGGCTCCCTAGCTCCAGGATTTCGTAAGGATTCCTGGCCCCCAAGCCCAAAAATCCTAGCAACCGATGCACCCCTGTAATAGTCCACCAAACTCAAAACCAGAAAAATACAGTCCTCCAATCTCCCCACAAGAAAAATGCCCTAATACAGTCTCCCGATATCCAAAAATTCTCCCTGCCCCCAAAATCCAAAAGTCCCCCTCTCGAATGCTTCTTCTCCCTCATATCCTCCTTCCCATTCACCGCCTCCTCCCTTCATTCAATGTCATCCACCTTATCCCTCCATTTAATGCCAACCACCTTATCCCCTTCTCCATAATGGTTCCCTCCTTCAATACGTTATGTTTTCTTTTAATAAATTAAAATTTATTAAACTTAATTCATTACCGAAATATTTAATGAGTTAATTAATTAATTAATCAATTAATTAATATACATTAAACAATAATTAATTAATTTATTATTATTATTAATAAATAATAAATAATTAATTAATATACATTAGGACAATTAATTATTTAATTAATTAAACTTAATAAACCTTAAACAATTATTTAACTTTGACAATTAGTTATTTAACTAGGGTTGTGACATTGGACTTCTGTAAAATATATTGAGCCTGTTGGCGGATGTGCTAGATTCGTTCAATGAACCAAGTGGCTTTGTCAACTTTAGTTTGAGCATGGGATGATTATACCAGTGTTAACGCAAGGGGTAGTACAACATCCATGGGACCCAATGGTTGAAATTTGTTACATTGTAGTAGATTTGTTGTTTTCCTCCCTAGGGTTAGGTTTTGCAGGGTATCTATAGTCAATGGTTTTCCTTGTGTTATATCTCTTTGCGGGGTACAATAGTAGTACTCATCCAAATATCTCAAGGCACCAACTCATGAGGGTAGACCGTACCCTTAATCATACTACATGACTACCCAGGTACTAGAGAGTATATTCCCGAGTGTTTTCCTCGGTGACACTATAGTATTTAGGCAACCAATGAATTTATCTATGGAGAGATTTAAGATATATAGGCTGATCTGTATATAGGTGTTATCTGATGCACTACCACTCAAAGGAGTACCAACATGGTTTAAAATGGTGGCCAACAATGTGCGCTTAAAAACCAGTTGTAGTTTTTGCGTGTGTCTCCTCGACCGTGAGTTTATGCACGGAATGACGTATCTCTATAGCTTAAATATGTCGGAATACATATCTACCCTGGACATTTTTACCCCACCATATCTACCCAGGAAAGAGCTCTGATACCACTTGCAATATTCCAGATATAATATAATAAACATAACATAAATATTTAGCAAATAGTCATGGAACAACAAGCATATGGTGAGAACAATACCAGAAAGAGCACCTTTATTAAATATAGTAATGTTCAATTGCCTCTTCGAGGGGGAAGCCTCCAACATAGCATATCTCTATTACAATAATCTCCAAGACAAAATATCCAATACGTCCTACTCTTATTTATACTAATTTATCTCCTAAAGAAACTTCTAGAGGAAGGTCTTTCTAGAAGCGAAAGCTTCTATTAGGTCTTCTTATATTGACTTATTCTCCTTTATTTAATGGGCCTTATTAACTAATGTCAGCCTTTATTATATAGAAAACATATCATATTAACTAATGGCCTATGAATATGGGTTAGGATAGGATCCTCACACTATAATTCCACAAAATAGGGTGTCTCTCTCACAACCCAATTCACTCCCACAAACAACTAGTTTTCTAACAACTATTCCAATCCTCTAGCTCTCTTCTCCTCAACCTATGAAACCGAAGGAATTAGGATCCCCCTTCACTTTACACAATCCCTTAGGCCTTCCCTCTTCCATCTAAGGCTCCAACACAAGGTTGGTTAGAAATATCCAATGTTGTGGACTCCAAGGATGCTCAATGCCCTAGGAAAGCTAAATCACATAGAAATCCCCCTACCCCCTCTATAGGCCTAAAAACCTTCTTATTCATGAAACAATAGCTCCAATAATATGCCCAAAACACCTAATATGGCTACCTTCAATCTCCCATGCTCTCCACTCCCTTGCTACTCCAAAAACCTCATGTAAAAAATGCCCCCAATGGCCACTCAAATTTCCCTTTTACCCATAAGAGTTGGCTCACATTCCCTAAGAATGATTATACTCAACACCCCATGCTCTCATAACTATGGGATGTGACCTTTTCCACCAACCCCTCTTACATGTTTTTAATGATTGGGCTCTCATACACTCAAAAGGAAATTAGAAAGGTTCACTCAAAGTAATAATTTTAGGAAAGTGGGTTGGAATTAATACCCATGAATAATTCCCCCCCTTGGACCTATTTCTTAGAAATTCCCCTCTCTTATGGAAATTTATATGCCAATTACTATGTATGTGTCCACCCACACCCAACGACCCAAGAAGTTTAGGACCCGAATAGATAGGAAACTAACTACCAAGATGAAAATTATATGTGAACCAGTTGGAATAGGTGGGTGGCCATCGATATCCATATGGATCAATCCTCCCCCTTAGGAAGCAATGGTATCCATTGAATTGAGTTCCCCCATCAAATGAGGAAATTTATGTTGAATTTGGCCCTAGGTGAGCCACTTGCCTTGGTGCAGGAGCTACCCCGCTTTGACAACATGATAAATTTGAAGCTTCTGTTAGCGAGTGCCCTTCAGCTGTGTGTCTACGATATGATCAGTGGATGCCTATTCCATGCAGTCATGGTTGATATTTGTCAGTGTCAGCTGGTCTACTATCTTTGAGGTGTCCAATAATGGTGGAAACTATGGTTGAAGGAGCTCCATGTTAAACACTAGGTGAAAGCCAAGGAAGGGGGGAATGTTGATCTCAAAATCATTGCCACCCACAACCTTGGTGATGGTGTAAGGTCCATAGTGGAGTGGACAAAGCTTTCGATAGGGTCTTGTAAGGCGTTCTTGCTGCAATTGCAACCAAACTTTATCTTCCACCTTACACTTGTGTTGCACCTAGTGTTGATCACGACGTTTCTTGTACTTGGCATTGGACTTCTCTAAAATATATTGAGCATGTTGGCGGATGTGCTAGATTTGTTCAATGAACCAAGTGGCTTTGTCGACTTTAGCTTGAGAATGGGAAGATTATGTTAGTGTTGATGCAAGGGGTAGTACAACATCCATGGGACCCAATGGTTGAAATCTGTTGCATTGCAGTAGATCTGTTGTTTTTGTCCCCAGGGTTAGGTTTTGCAGGGTATCTATAGTCAATTGTTTTCCTTGTGTTATATCTCTTTGATAGACGTGCGGGGTCGAATAGTATTACTCTTCCAAATATCTCAGGGCACCAACTAAGGAGGCTAGACCGTACCCTTAGTCGTACTACCCGACTACCCAGGTATTAGAGAGTATATTCCCAAGTGTTTTCCTCAGTGACACTATAGTATTCAGGCAGCCAATCAATTTATCTATGGAGAGATTCAAGATATCTAGGCCGATCTATATATAGGTGTTGTCTAATGCACTACCACTCAAAGGGCTACCAACATGGGTTAAAAGGGTGTCCAACAATGTGCGCTTAAAAACCACTTGTAGTGCCTGCATGTATGTCTCCCTGACCGCGAGTTTATGCACAGATTGACGTATCTCTATAGCTTAAAGATGTCGGAATACATCTCTACCCTGGACATTTTTACCCCACCATATCTACCCAGGAAAGAGCTCTGATACCACTTGAAATATTCCATATATAATATAATAGACAACACATAAATATTTAGCAAATAGTCATGGAACAACAAGCATATGGTGAGAACAATACCAGAAAGAGAACCTTTATTAAATATAGTAATGTTCACTTGCCTCTTCAAGGGGGTAACCTCCAACAGAGCATATCTCTATTGCAATAATCTCCAAGACAAAATTTCCAATACCTCCTACTCTTATTTATACTAATTATATCTCCTAAAGAAACTTCTAAAGGAAGGTCTTTCTAGAAGTGAAAGCTTTGATTAGGTCTTCTTACATTGACTTATTCTCCTTTATTTAATGGGCCTTATTAACCAATGTCAGACTTTATTATATAGAAAACATATCATATTAACTAATGGCCTACGAAGAGGGGTTAGGATAGGATCCTCACACTATGATTCCACAAAATAGGGTGTCTCTCTGACAACCTAATTCACTCCCACAACCAACTAGTTTTCTAAAAACTATTCCAATTCTCCAACTCTCTTCTCCTCAACCTATGAAACTGAAGGAATTAGGATCCCCCTTCAATTTACACAATCCCTTAGGCATTCCCTCTTCCATCTAAGGCTCCAACACAAAGTTGGTTAGAAATATCCAATGTTATGGACTCCAAGGATGCTTAATGCCCTAGGAAAACTAAATCACACAGAAATCCCCTCGCCCCCTCTATATGCCTAAAAAACTTCTTATTCATGAAACAATAGCTCCAAAAATCTTCCCACAACACCTACTATGGCTACCTTCAATCTCCCATACTCTCCACTCCCTTGCTACTCCAAAAACTGCATGTAAAAAATGCCCCCAATGGCCACTCAAATTTCCCTTTTGCCCGTAAGAGTTGACTCACATTCCCCAAGAATGATTGTACTCAAGACCCCATGCTATCATAAATATGGGATGTGACCTTTTCCACCAACCCCTCTTACATGTGTTTAATGATAAGGCTCTCATACACTCAAAAGGAAATTAGAAAGGTTCACTCAAAGTAATAATTTTAGGAAAGTGGGTTGGAATTAATACCCATGAATAATTCCCCCCCTTGGACCTATTTTTTGGAAATTCCCCTCTCTTGTGGAAAGTTAGATGTCAATTACTATGTATGTGTCCACCCACACCCAAAGACCCAAGAATTTTAGGACACAAAAAGATAGGAAAATAACTACCAAGATGAAAATTGTATGTGAACCAGTTGGAATAGGTGGGTGGCCATCGATATATATATGGATCAATCCTCCCCCTTAGGAAGCAATGGTATCCATTGCGTTGAGTTCCCCCATCAAATGAGGAAATTTCTGGTGAATTTGGCCTTGGGTGAGCCACTTGCTTTGGTGCAGGAGCTACCCCGCTTTGACAGCATGATAAATTTGAAGCTTTTGTTAGCAAGTGCCCTTGACCTGTGCATCCATAATCTGATCAGTGGATGCCTATTCCATGCAGTCAGGGTTGATCTCTATCGGTGTCAATTGGTATACTATCTTTGAGGTGTCCAATAATGGTGGAAAGTATGGCTGAAGGAGGTCCATGTTAAACACCAGGTGAAAGCCAAGGAAGGGGGGGATTTTGAGCTCAAAATCATTTCCACCCACAACCTTGGTGATGGTGTAAGGTCCATATTGGAGTGGACAAATCTTTTGATGGGGTATTGTAATGCATTCTTTCTGCAATTGCAACCAAACGTTATCTCCCACCTTAAACTTGTGTGTCACCCGGTGTTGATCACAGCGTTGCTTGTACTTGGCATTGGACTTCTGTAAAATATATTGAGCCTGTTGGCGAATGTGCTAGATTCGTTCAATGAACCAAGTGGCTTTGTTGAATTTAGTTTGAGCACGGGATGATTATTCTAGTGCTGACGCAAGGGGTAGTACAACATCCATGGGACCCAATGGTTGAAATCCCAACCCCACCTAAAAGGGGTTGTGGTTGGTTGAGATATGTATGGTTCTCTTGTAATTGTGTTGAACATAGGGAACACTCTCATGCCATATGCATGGATGCTTGGAATTGTACATGAACAAGGTATGCACGATCATCCTGTTGATGACCTCAGTTTTTCCATCCGTCTGAGGCTGGAAGGTAGTGGATTTGGTGATCTTAGTGTCCAACATTGACCATAGGTATGACCAGAATGTGCTAAGGAACCGATTGTCCTGATATGAGATGATGGTTTTTGATATCCCAAAATATACCCATACTCGTTCGAAGAAGAGCTTGGCAGTGGCTTCCACTGTGATGCTCTTCTTGCAGGTGGACAAAATCACCATCTTGGAAAATCGATCAACAACCACAAAAAAAAGGCATTTCCCTGCTTGGATGAAGGCCCAACATGTAATCCATAGAGATGGATTCCCACGACCTATCAGGGGCATGCAGAGGGGTGTACATGCCTTGTTTCTTAATGGTTAGTTTGAAAATGGCATGAGAAATGCAGGACCTGATATACTTGTTGACATCCTATCAAAGTTTCAACCAATAGAAATGTTGTTGCAGCACTACCACTATCTTTTCTACACCGAAGAGTCCTTCCACCTAACTGTAGTGAGATTCCCAAATCAACTTCACTCGTTGGTATGCAAAGATGGCCCAAATGGCACAACAACCCATCATGAAGGTGGAAATTAGTAACAGTTGTGTTTGCTCATAGCATATGGTAGATCATGGTGAAGTTGGGGTCTCTCTCGTAGAGTTGGGGCCATCTAGAGGTCTCATGGGCAGAGGAGTGTAGCATAGTGGTTAGTGTTGCAAATGGAGGTTGAATGAGGCATTCAAAAATGTGGTTGGTGCTCCTTGTCTTATATTTGATGTTGATATGGAATTGCTACATGTATGTGGAACACTTCTGATGGCAGTCATTCTGTAATTTTCCTTGTGTTTGCATGAACTGCAGAGGCTTATGATCAATGTGGATGACTGTCTCCTTCCTGAGATTGCAATGCCTCCACTGGCGACGAGATTGTACAATGGAGTACATTTATTTATCATAAGTGGGGTACTTATGGATGACATATGATAGTGTCTCACTATGATAGGCCAAGGAATGTTTGTGTTGAGTTAGAAATGCACCCACAACATAGTCTAAAGAATTTGTCTCAATCTCAAAAGGCTATTGCAGGTCAGGTAATGAGAGCATCGGGGCTGAGCACAAGCGTTGCTTCAAATCATAGAACTATTTTTGTTGCGACTAGATGCACACGAACTCTGCCTTGCCACCACTCCTAGTCACTTGGACAAGGGCCCATGCAATATGGGAGAATCCCAACACGAATATGCGATAGAAATTGACAAGGCCTAAGAAGATCTAAAGCTCTATGAGTGTGGTGGGGGTTGGCCATTCACAAATATCTGGATCTTGGATGGATCGACATGCACCCTGTTAGCGTCGGAAGTCACTCCTGGATTGCTAGCAGGAGCAGAGACCGAAGCCCATCATATTTAATGTCACGGTTTGTTTTAAAGGTTGATCAAATGGAGGGAAACTCGAAACAGCACAATCTCAACTCAGAAACCAGACCAGGCATGCGTGAATGAATGAGGTCTTGTATAAACTTTAAACAGTGAGTCGTAGTAAAAGGGTGAGTAGGTAGAAGACTTATGCAAGAAGGCGTAGTGATCCACGTTGAACATCAGGTTCATCACAGACTAGAGAAGAAGTGCGTTCAAACGCAAAATCCTTTTACATTCAAACACAAATACCAGAGGAAACAACGATGCCACAACAAATCCTTTATCGCAACAAGATTGTTAAGTCCACGTGAATCCTTCAACTGTGAACCCTCCAGCAAAAGATGAAACAAAGATGGATAAGAAAGGAAACTGTTTGTTATAAACCAAGAAGTCTCAAACGCAGAGGCATAACCAGGAAACCAGAGTGTGGCTGAAATCTATACAGTCGGGAGCTTAGCTCTACCATCGATCCTTACAAAAATGGCGAAAACGCCTACATATACTCAAAACAAAACATCGCAGCGAAAACAAGATACTGCATTAAATAATTGCGTCTGCATGGCTTCTGACTGTCTGCCCATGCAGACTCAATACAATCGCGCGCCCATGACAGACGCCATCTTAACTGCACATGGCTCCATCAAGGGCAGTAGCTGAGCCATTTAAATGTCGAGCTAGTGTGTGTAGACCTCCTCCGGCTGGTCGCGAAATCGGGCCTGGCTTCTCTGGAAGAATGGGTACACAGGACCCTCCTGAGCAGACTGCTGGTCAGACCCTCTATGCCTTGCAATTAATGATTGACGCGAGGCCTCAACCACCCTCTCTTTTCTTCATTCATTCCTGGCAGCTACTGGAATTTATCCCACATCGAATCGATACCTGGGACATCACCGAGCCTTCCTGCTCTCAGGATCGTTTTAAATCCCCTCTTCTGAGCCAAAGCGGCACTTTAGATTCCTTTCGGGAATCACTGTGCAAACCCGATCCACAGGTCCTTCTGACTTTCCTCTCGGCCTATGCACCTAGCCGTGGTGATCCCTGACTCTATATCGGGGTTTTGCGGTTTCGGACTTTTCGCTGCCACCAACCACTGTCCTCGTGAATCCCCAAACCCCGATTCTCCGATGGACGCTTCCCTGTCGGGACCCTCCCGATAACGTTGATCTCCTGCCACGTGTCCTTTCCAGATGGACAATCCCTATTGACTCTCGAGGATTCAGGACTTTCACTGTCTTGTTTCTATTTCTTTTCCCGAGACAAGAAATATCGCTAACACACCCCATGCTCATCAACAATGTATCCTAGGTGTTGGACCCTATTCATGTCAAAGGAGCATTTTTCCAAATTTTCATATAGCTTGTGTTGTCACAGAGTGTGAAAAACCTGTTGAATATGATGCAAGTGTTTCACCAACTCTTGTTAAAGATGAGGATGTCATCCAAATACACGACCACAAAATAATTGGTGAAGGGCCATAAGATATTTTCCATTAACCTCATGAAATTTGTTGGGGAATTTGTCAAGCCAAAGGGCATAAGCATCCATTCAAAAATACCTTCTTTGGACTTGAAGGCAGTCTTCCATACACCGGTCTGCTCTATTAGGACCTAGTGGTAGCCGGACTTCATATCAATCTTACTAAAGTATTTGCCCCCCTTGAGATGGTCAAGGAGATTGTCAATTCAGGGAATTGGGTATCCGTTCCTAACTGTGATTTTGTTTAGAGCCTGGTAATCAATGTAGAGTCACTAGGTCCCATATTTCTTCTGCATAAGTACCATTGGGCTTCCACGAGGTGATGGACTTGGTCAGATGTGGCCCTTTTTGAGAAACTCTTAGATCTAGCGCTTGATTTCCTCATTTTCTAACAGAGAGTAGCAATAGACTGGTCCATTGGGCAGTAGTGCGCCAGGGGTCATATCGATTGAATGGTTGACCTGATAGTGCAGAGGTACCTAAGTGGGTGAGGAGAAGATATCTTTGTATTCTTCCATGACCTTATCCACTTTCTTTTGTTATGTGGAGAGACTTTTCGCAGAGGCCATGGATGTGGTTGATACCTTCTGCTCACTTTGAGCAAAAATTACGAAGAAGAAAAACTTCCTAGCCTGAGATATGACCTTCCTGCATTGCTTGGTAGAGATCAAGGAAATGGAAGTAGGTGGGAATACCTCGGGTATCCTGTACAATTTCCTGTCCAAAGTAATAATAGCATTGCAAGGCCTAGACTCATATACAACATGGTGTTTCCATAAATAAGGTTGGCCAAAAGAAAATCATAAAATTCAAGGGGGGAAACATCACACAATGCCTCATCTTTGAAGGGCTTGATGTCATAGGACATGCAACACTATTGGTTGATGCGGATATCACTTCCTTGGTGGAGCCATCCGATGGTGTATGGTTGTGGGTGCGGTGTTGTCAGCAGTGCCAACCACTTGAAAACCTCCATTGAGATGAGGCTATTTTGGCTACCTGTATCAATGATGAAGTGCATTAGAGTACCCTTCAACCAAATATTGAATGAAAGAGGTTCTCCCATGCCTCTGGTTCATCAGGTTCACCGAGATGGATCTTGGTGGTAGCAACGATGGCGCTAGGTTCCACATCAATGATCTGTTTCCCTTTTTCTATTTCTGACTCATAGTTGGAACCCACATATGATTTAGAGGCTTTATCCTAAGCCACGAATGACTAATTTGAGTGGCATTCAAAGATGTTATGCCAGGGGATCTTATGGAACTCGCACCACTTCCCAATGTCTTTCTTTGTCTTCCCATTGCCCTTCTTTGTTTGCGGCTTATACTGGTTTTCCTGAGGATGTACATCATTGCTTTGTTCTTTTTTCAGTGGGTTGGAGATGCCTTTTCCCTCCTTCTTCTATGAGGGGTTTATAGACCCAAACTACAACGTCTTTTGTTTAAGCTTCTGCTCATTTTGACAGCATATAGATAGGTCGTTCCCAAGGAGGAGATGTCCCAAAACTCCATTTATTTCCAGATGTATCTATGCAGACCATCGCGGTATTTAAGCACCAGATGTTGCTCAGATTCTTTGATACCCATCTTGGTGCGCAAGGTGTGGAAGAATTTTTTCAACCCTGGCATCGTTTGGTCCCTTTCCTGTCGTAGTGTGGTCCACCTTGTATATAGGTTGTCATAACTTCCAACAGGGTAATATTGTTCCTTAATAGCATCCCAGAAAGAACCCCAGGTGGGTGTGACTACAAATAATGGAGATTCCTATGTTGCCTTTTGTTCACATAAAGTCTCCCACCAAAATTTGACATGGGGGAGGACATTAAGGAGCACAAATGTAATCGTTTCTCTATAGGAAAAGGTATGGACAAAAAAATACCCTTCTAGAATATTTAACCATTTGTCTACAACATATGCATCTATATGACCTTCAAATATAGGAATATAAAAATTTATGTTCTAAGACTTTTGCGACCATTGTTTTGTTCAGAGAGTTCTTTCGGATTCATCGCATAGGTTTTTTGATTTTTGACGTTTCGGACCAAACTAGTGTGGTCCATCATCAGGAAAGTGTTTGTGAAAAATGAAGGAAAAAAGAATATAACACATATATAAATACTTGAAAAGTTTTTGTAAGGAGCCGACTTATTGAAAATGAAATCAATAATTATAAAAAATTTAGAGATTATAATTGTTTGTTTAATTAATTAATTATTTGTTTTAATAATTAATTACTTGTTTGTTTATTAATTTTTATTTAAAAAGAGCCGACTGGACAATGTTTATAAATTAATATTTAGAATTATTCATATTGGCTAGGGTAGGGATCCAATTATCCATCATCTCATTCCTCTATCGTGTGAGGGCTTCATCGAGCAACATTTTGAAAGTATCTCTTCTCTTGTTTTCCTTCTTTTCTCCCGCCATGGAAGGTTGCTTGGGAGTGTGAGAGAATATTTCCTCAAGAGAAACAAGCTCAAGACCCAAATCTCTATACCCTGACCTCGTTGAGGACATGCACTAAGAATGACAAGGAGAAAACCACTTTGATACCACTAATCCATTTTTTATGAGCGGAACAAAATGAAATATCGATCCATAACATTAACACAAAAATACAATGAACAATAACATAGATACAATGAAACTTGATTTGTATTCAATAAAGAAACATGTTGAAATTGTAAAATGCAAAATGAAACAATCTTACTCGAATGGTGGTAGCTAATCTCTGAGAAGAGATGTGGCAGATACGTGAATTCTTTTGAGCACATTATAATGAGGCCTCCATGCCCTTTTAGCATGAATAAGTAATGAGAAAACCCTAGACATCCAAAAACCTAACCCTAGGAGATGAAGCGCCAAAAGTCATGTGGGCCCTGAATCTGGGGTAAGTTGGTACATCAACTTCCTAAGGTCGTAACTTTTGCATACGATCTCCATTTTAGGCACACAATAGCTCATTGGAAAGGTCTATATGAGGAATACATATGTTGTCGTCACACTCTAACTTTGTTTCTAGTGTGACTATGGCAAGCCCAAAAAACATTGTTTAGGGCCTCAAAATGGCCCTAGAAGTTTAGGACTCGAAAAGATAGGAAAATATAGAACACCAAGATGAAAATTTTGTGTGCGCCACTTGGAATAGGTGGTTGGCCACCGATATCCACCCGAATAATCAAGTCATAGAGAAAACGAGAGCTAGGGAATCCACACGTATTATTGGTCAGTACATCAAATTTCCTTTAGTCAAGTTGAGTAAGGGTTTAGCAGAATCCGTCAGAGCCTCCTTGGTCGACAAGAAACAACAACACATGCAATTGTTGAACCAAAAAATATTATTGAACCCTCCAATGGGTCTTCTCCCACACGATCTAGTAAAAAAATGGTAAACAATGGTCGATGAATAGTCGAGGGAGTCTGGTCGAGTGAGGCCAAGTTGATGGGATTAATTAATGTGTATCTCTAGTTTAAAAAAACTTTAAATCTCAGCCAGTCATTGAATCACCCTCAACATTCCTCCGGTGTGGAGCAACCACTGTAATTCGAAGGCTCCAAGAAATGCAGGGATGGTTCCAAGTTCTTTGTTGGTCGAATGATACCCAGAACGCACAGTGATACCCAAAATGCAAGGCAAAAAATATTTGTGTGGCTTAGTAATCCTCGATGGGAAAAAAAATCCTCATAAAACAAATGTTGGCAATGAGTCTCTAGTTTCGGAAAAACCATATCATGGACCTCAACAAAGATTAATGGCTTCACCTCTTGTTTCAACCTCATTCCCATTCTCCGAGAACCCAAGATCACAAACCCAACAACTCTAATACAATGTTGGGATAGGAAAATAACCGCAGAGGAAAACATCAAATCTGAAGGTAGTGGTGGTGTCTAAAGACACCATTGCACTGAAGCAAAAATGATCTACATGATCTGACGATGATAGACTGATCTGAGGGATCCTTTATAAATAGGTTTGGTCATGGACCAAACCAAACAACCATGGATCATATTGGTTGTACCTTTCCATAAAATGAATCTGGAATCTAAATGTGAACATGGTAAACCTTTAGTTTAGTTGGCGGCTGGACCTAAATAATCTTCAACTCCCTTAACCGATAATGTGAGGTTTACGATGGAACCCAATGTTCCAACAAAAGGCATAGTTCTAAACATGCAGAAAGGAAAATTACAAGTCAATGCAAAGTATTCTTTACA
>ML781689.1:265450-294966 GCA_009831015.1 Picea engelmannii | reverse complement strand
TATATATATATATATATATATATATATATATATATATATATATATATATATATATATATATATATCGAGAGAGAGAGAGAGAGAGAGAGAGAGAGATTACCATGTACTTTGTTGGAATTAACATTGCTTGTAGTCAATTGGGTTTAGCTCAAATGGTTGGGGGAGTGATTGTTATCCTCCCCATCCAAGTTCAATTCCCACAAGTGATATGTTGGTCTCTAAAGAGTATATTATTGTAATGGATTCGAGCCCTATTCTTGACCGACCTTATGCCCTGAAGATTCTAGGGTTTACCTTGGGTACCATCCTCAAAATGAGGGAAAGTACTTGAGGGTTTTCCTCTGGATTTGTAAGTTGAAAGCATCGCTTGTAAATGATACTCATCCCTTAGTCCATTTTGATTCCAAAGTGGTGTAAATGATACTCATCCCTTAGTCCATTTTGATACCAAAGTGGTGTAAATGATACTCATCCCTTAGTCCATTTTGATTCCAAAGTGGTGATGTATTAGATTTCATTTGAATTAAATTGGGCTATTAGAGAAATTTTGAAATCTAAAACAGTCTCCTAATGGAAATAATAAAATAAGAGTTAAAATAATAAAATAGGAGTTTTGAAATTTCAAAGGGAAAGAAAGAAAGGGAGTTTTGAACTTATCTCCTTGTAAATTTACTCAATTTTCAAGTGTAGGCATTTGTAGTATGTGAAATAAAGTCATGCATCCAACAAGTACCCACTATACATACTTTTGATACATTCATAGTGAGATAAACTAAAAATACATGAAAAAATGTGTTTCTTGAAAATTCGAGTAAAATCGAGTAAAACCTACAAGGAGATAAGTCGAAAATATGATTAAAAATAGTTTTTTTTCTTTCCCTCCAAAAAAATGTGTTTCTTGAAAATTTGAATAAAATCGAGTAAAACCTATAAGGAGATAAGTTGAAAATATGATTAAAAATTGTGTTTTTTCCTTCCCTCCAAAACTACATACTCTTATGGTTGACATCATCATCTTGAATATCTTGGTTCTTTTAAAGTTGATGTTGATAGCACATTTTTTGTTTTGATACTCATTTTTCACCTCAACATTTCTCTAATTTGAATACACTCACCCAAAAATATGGACTTCATAGGTTTCTCCTTTCTTATCCCTCATCTTGAGGTCAGCATGTCTCATAAACCATTAACATCAATCTCTTTTGAGTTGCTAGTCTAGAAGTTTATTTTGATTTCACATCCAACAAAGGATCCACTCTACATACTTTTGATAAACCCACAATGAGATAAACTGGAAATACATGGAAAAAATGTATTTCTTAAAAAATTGAGTAAAACCTACAAGTAGATAAGTCAAAATTATGATTAAAAGTAGTAGTTTTCTTTTTTTCCCTCCAAAACTATTTACCCTTATTTTTGACATCATCATGTTGAATCTTCTTGAATCTTTTAAAGTTGATGTTGACCACACATTTTTTTTTTGTTTTCGTACTTGTTTTTTACCTTAAAATTTATCTACTTTAAATATATATTCACCCAAAAATATGGATTTCATAGCAAATTTCTCCTTCCTTATTTATCTGTTATTAATCCATAAGTTTATTTTAATTTCAAAATGCTAACATGTTAGGTTTTTTTAATGTAAATTGGACTATACACGCTCACCCAAAAATATGCACTTCTTAGCAAGTTTCTAACGATTTAGGTATATATATGAGCAGAAATGAGGTAACGTGCTTTCAAAAAAAACTACTTTCTACTTAAAAAAAACCTTTATAGCCTCATAAGTTATCCACCCTGGTCTAAATAGCGAGATGTTGTAAAAGTATGAAAATAAACTTCAATAAACTTCAAATCAGAAGAATGGGTTTTAAATAAATTAATCAGTGGTATTTTTCCCGGTTTACCATAAGGAAAAACTCCTAAGAAAATACTTATTAAGTGAAGACATCACTAATCTTTTTCTCATAGAATATGCGACCAACCTTGGCCATTTTTAGGTACCTTCCGTTGGCTTTTCATTGGAGAGAAAGTCTACAAACACACGGAAATAACTCATAAATAAATAATATTCATTTAATTTGTATTTTTTATATAATTGAGTTCAAATTATGTGAGAACAAAGGAGAAACACTAACTATTAAAGAGAAAAGAGTTGTATACAATCAAATTCTAACTATGTGAAAGCAACCATTCCTACTATGTGATATTTTGGCTTAATTTGATCGTTTCACTTATTTTAAATGGATAAATATAATATATGTTATCATTTTTAATGGAAAATTAGAGGTGAAAACTTGAGGAAAGGTTAAAAGTTTGCATCTCTAAAGATTTGATCTCTCTGCACTTGATAGATCTGTGGTTAAGATGGATCTATGTTGGTGGTATTATATATGTGTTTTGATTATTGTGTCAATTGATTAATTGATCCTGCTTGTTGTTTATATGTGTTTATTTATTTATATATATTTTAATGTTTTTTATTATTTAATTATTTATTTAATATTAATTTATTATTTTGTGAATTTTTACCATTATTTTAATGCTTTATTTTACATAGGCATCTCTCCCACTTTGGGTTGTAGAGCTTCTTTCAACACAATTAAAGTGATGGCCTTGTTAAGGTTAAGCTTAAATTCTACAAATAGAATTGATATCAAAAATTGCTAGTTTAGAAATTAAACAATATTTATAGTGGTAAAATCTTTGCCAAAATGATATGCCATTTTTTTCACGTTATTCTTATAGTTGAGAACTTTTTAACCATATATCATGTGTCAAAAATGAATTTTGTATGAGAACATTATGTTTCTAACAAGTTGAGCATAAATTTTAACACTTTAGTACCAAGTAGAAGCCATGTCACTGCTCATTACTTACACTAGTCGAAGTAGCTCAAGAAGACTTTAGAAGGTTCCAAACCCTAATTGGAAGTCGGGGAATGCAAAAACCTTAACTCTTTGGGTTACTCACATTAGTGGAACTAGCTCAAGACTTTAGAAGGTTATGATCCCTAATTAGAAGTATGGGAATACAAAAACTCCTTAACTCATTAGATGTTAAAATTAAAATTTAGTTGTTAATTACTAAAATTTTATCTTCTAGAAGAGAAAACATTTTCTTATTATAGTAATTTCAACTTTATAGTGTGAAGGAGTGATATAAGAGAGCATAGCAAGAGAAGAACGCCATCATCCATTCAACATATCATAGGCTACATTGTCTGTTTTCACCATGATGAGTCAAATCTTTTTTTTTTTCATTGTAAATATAAGAATAATAAAAAAGGGTTAGATATTTTCCCACACTTGTTTTGAAGGTAAGAATAGTGTTCTATGATGCGATACTATTCTAGATAATGTACTATTGTTTTGTAGTTTTCTCACACTAAAAAGAGTTAGAGTTTTTCCCATGTCCTTGGTGTTCTATGATGTGATACTATCCTAGATTTTGTATTGTCATCTTTGTGGATTTTTCACACTTGTTTGAAAGGTAATACTTTTATCCTTGGTGTTCTAGCATGTGATACTATCTTAGATTTTGTATTATTGTTTTTGTGGATTTATTGCACTTGTTTGGAAGGTAAGACATAGTATCCATGGTGTTCTATGATGTGATACTATTTTAGATTTTGTACTGTTGCTTTCATGGATTTCTCATACTTGTTTGGAAGGTAATATTTTTATCCTTGGTGTTTTATGATCTAATATTATTGTGGATTTTGTATTATTGTTTTTGTGGATTTCAAGAATGCATTAATATGTTTTAAATTATTTTTTTGTGACGGGTGAAATCGAAAACTAGTTGGACACGTAGTTGTGTTATTCGATTGCTACCACTATAACCTCCAGGCGTGTCCACATTGCCCCACACACGAGACACAAGATAAGTTGGGGTTTCGAATAGGTGACTTCACACAACAAAGTTTCTTAACCATACACTCCACCAACTTCCCTACACCCCAAAAAAAATTTGATATTATAACTCTTAGTCATATATAATCACATGCATTTAGTATGTTTTTAATATTATAAATCTTAATTATATATAATCACTACATAGTAATAGAGTATGCTTATTGGATTTGTAATTACATAATATGTTATTACGTGTTATAAATCATATTAGTATTAAAACAATTTTATCTAAAGTTACAAATCTTATTAGTATTAAAACAACCTTATCTAAGGATTGTATGAAAAAGTTAACATTTATGTTATTTATGAAGCCTAAAAGAAAGCACAAATAGGACTTAACAAGTAAGAAGCCTAAAAAAAAGAACAAATAAACAAGAGAAAGACAAAGAGGCAATTTCAAACCATAAATATTAAATATAGTAGATGAAAAATATACAAATAGATTATGGTGAATTATCCATATACAAATAAACATGAAAATGAATTATCCATATACAAATAAACATGAAAATGAAAAAGGAAAATAAACCTCCTGAAAAAAGCAAAGAAGAAAACTTCAAACCATAAACATGGTGGATGAACAAATATACAAACTTTATGATGGATCAACAAATATACAAATGTATTATGGTGGATCAACAATATACAAATAGACATGCAAATGAGAAAGGCAAAATAGAGATGAGAAAGAGAAAGGCAAGGAGACAAAGTAAAAAATGATAAACATGGTGGATCACCAATATACATCTCTAATAATATCACAATATTAATGGCAACTTTGTTGTAAGTTGAAGTTAAATTAGAGATCCGATAATATTACAATATTAATAACAACTTTGTTCGAAGTCGAAGTTAAATTAAATATTAAGTCTTGAAGATCATGTTCTTTAAGTTGAAGTTGGATATTAATTTTTTATAAAAATTAAGTTGAAGTTGGATATTAAATTTTTATGAAAATTTTTAAGTTGAAGTTGGATATTAATGTCTTATGAAAATCAAGTTGTTTAAATTGAAATTGGAAGTTAAAGTTTTATGAAAATTAAATTAATATTAAATTTTATAAAAATTAAGTTTTAGATAAAAATTATGAAATTAAATCATTGATTTCAATAAAGAAGGGATAGATAGTGATTTGTTTCCATGTTCATTAAAAAATAACATAAATAAATTTAAAAAATAATAAAATAAATGAAAAATAGAAAATAATATAAATCATTTATTATAACAAAGAAGTTGAATTAAACATCAATTTAATTATGAATAAAAGAACATAATATGAAACATTGGTTTCAACAAAGTAGAAGTTCAATTGAATATATGAAAATAAGGGAGCTAGTTGTAAAGCACTAGTCCCTGCCTTATTGAATAAGTTAAGAGTGTTGCTAGTTAGTCGTTTTAATAAGAAAAACATGTCATTTTTTGTCAAGTCCTTTCTCTAAACTCCCGCCTTAGTAATTATGAAGGCAGATCAATCAATTAGCATATCTGAGTAATTTATCAATTTCCATACCTCATATATGAGTAATAGCACTACATGACCGAAGATTATGAAAAATTTACGTTTTAGTGTAGCGTGCAGGTGCTTTGCTTCTCCAAAGCTCTTTTATGTTGATTTGTGGGAATATCTGTGTTCTCGTTTTGTAGTATGTTGTATAATCTCGTATTGTATTGTATTGCCAGAAGATAGATGTTAATTACAAAAAATCATGCTTTAAACTACGTGTATCATGCTTATCAACTGAGATGTTTCTCTCGACCTTGTTTAATTAAATTGCTTTATTTTTTTCTATCATAAAAACACCGCAACAAAAAGACAGGAAATGTTTCCACAAGCCACAAACTTATCCATCAGACAATATTTATGCAATAGATTTATCAATTACTCAGTGCCACAATCGACAAAATTCTCCATCAGAAAAGCTTTATGCATTGGATTTGTCAAACTGTTTTCCTTTCTAGTTCGACTGTTGTCATGGAATTATCGAGGGGGTGAGTGTTTCTGGATGGTTTTAGTTTACGTGGTTTTTTATTCGATATTTCATTAAAAATAATAATGACACGTCAACAATAGAGAGGCTTTTCAATGATCTTAAATATAAAAGTGATAAAATTCAAATAATATAAATTATTTATTTTTCCATCAATAGATTAAAAACTTATTAAAAACCTAATATAAGTCTTGCTTCTAATGATCAAAACTTAAAAAAAAATTAACACATATTTCAATGATTTTCTTATTTTCATTAAGAAATGAGCATGATAAGTACAAATGCCTTTTGACACTTGGGATGATTATATATCGCATGAAAGAATTGGATGTGTCAAAGAAAAGTTTAGACAACACATGGGTTAGGAGAGAGAACAACAAAGACAATCTCCATCAACCTGCATCTATTGTTCATACGATTATCTAAGATGCTTTCTTCGAAAGACATCCTTGTCACCTTCATGAACATGGAATCCAATCATTTCAAAATGATAGAAGCCTGCAGTTGTCACGGCGGAAATTTAGTTGGTCTGAATTCAAACATTTGTTTTGCACAGGTTTCTGACGGTCTGCCGCTGGATTTTAACTGAGCGGCCAATTCTTCATAATTTTATCGATGTGTAATGAATTAAATGAGAGATTCTGCAGAAGATTTGACTATGTTTTAGAATAGCGTGCAGGTGCTCTGCTTCTCCAAAGATCTTTACGTTTCTTTGTGGGAATATGTGTGTGTTCGTTGTGTAATCTATTGTATAATCTTGCAGTATTGTATTTCCAGAAGAGAGATTATGCTGCTTGTAAAGTTTTAGGACATTCGGCGCATTTTTAAAGTCTTTTTCGATTCAATATTTTTGTATTCAATGGGACCCATGACTTTGAGATTTATTTAGGGAATATTTAGGGCATATATGGTAAGGGTTTAAATGTTTAAGGATAGGTTAAGCGATCTTTAGTTTTTATTATTGGGGTCATACAATGCTATTATAAGATTCAATAAATCAAGATGAATAAATCAAGATGAATACCTTTGAGGACACGAAAGGAACTCAATTGTTTGATCTAACGGAGGGCACAAAGGATCTGAAGACTTTAGCGACAAAGAGTGCCCGTAAGTAATCGATTTTTTTTTATTTTTTTTCAAAATGTTGGAAATTTTTTTTAATGACTTTTAGTGTAAGGTACCAGATGTTAAATATAATATATAGAAACAAGAATATTCAATAGATATTAATGGAGAAACAAAATATTGAGAAGAGAGACACCAGAAGGATACCTTTATTCAAAGAAAACAATGTTCACTTGCCTCTTCGAGGGGGAAACCTTCAACAAAGATTTCTATTACAATAATTCTCAACACAAGAACTTCTAATGCCTCCTACTCTTATTTATACTAATTATATCTTCTAAAGAACATTATGGAGGAAGATATTTATAGAAGTGGAAGCTTTTATTAGGTCTTCTTACATTGACTTGTTCACATTTATTAAATAGGCATTATAAACTAATTTCATCCTTTTTTACATGGAAAATATATTATTCTACCTACCTGAGGGGTTAGGGAGGTTAGGCCCCTAACATGCCCTCCCCCTTGAAAAAAAACCTTGTCCTTAAGGATTGAGATGAGGAAATTATTGCAGAATGGTGATGGGTTCCCAAGTGGTATTTTTGGAGTTGTATATTTCCACTGCACTAACACTTCATTGATGGTGCACTGGTGCAGACGACACTCGCACTAGTCCAAGACTACTTGGGGCTGCAACCAAATGGACCCTTGTTCATCCAACTCAGGGAGATTAGTTTGAGTTTGGAACTTAGTTCCAATCACCTTCTTTAAGCATAAGACATGAAAAACAAGATGGAGCTTAGAATCACTAGGCAGAGCTAACTGGTAGGTCACAGGCCCCACTCGCTTGACAATTATATAAAGACCATAAAATTTGGGAGCAAGCTTCTGACAATGTTCAACTTTGAGTGAAGTCTACTTATAAGGTTGCAGACGAAGAAACACTTGGTCCCCTTCAACAAATTGACATTCATAACGACCTTGATCAACTTGTTACTTCATGTGATTCTGAGCCATCACCAAATTTTATTTGAGGGTATGGAGAATGGCCTCACATACTATAATATGTTTTTCAACATCCTGAACCTTCGAAACACCTAACATGTATGAGAGAACCGACTGTGGATTTTGTCTATATACTAGTTCAAAAGGAGTCATGCGAGTAGTTGTATGGTAAGCTGTGTTCTACTATCATTCAATTAGGGGTAACCAATGAGCCCACTTATGTTTTCGGTCAGATGCAAAACACCGCAAATATGTTTCCAAACACTTTTTGACAATTTCAATTTGGCCATCAGTGTGGGGATGATAGGCGGTGCTGAGATGTAATTGGGAGCTCTGTAGCTTGAAAAATTCTTGTCAAAAATTGTTGGTGGATGTGTGATCCCTTCCAGAGACAATAAAGTGAGGCATGCCATGAAGTTTGAAGATATTATCCATGAAAAATTGAGCCACTATGGATGCGGTGGAGGGATGTTGAAGAACACATAATGAACATATTTGAAAATAAAATCAACTACCACCATGATGATTGACTTATTTTCGGATTTAGGTAGGTCCACAATGAAATCCATAGAAATATCTTGCCAAATAGAAGGGGGAATTGGAAGTGGTTGGAGTGTGCCTAGTGATTTGAATATGTATCCCTTGTTGTGTTTATGGACACCACATTAAGAAACAAAGTTGTGGATGTCTTGTTCCGTAACATCCCATAAAAAAAGAATGTTTGACCCTTTCAGAGGTTTTGGTAAACCATGAATGCCCAACTATGGGTGAAGCATGAAGCTCAAAAAGCACCGTGGAATTAAGTTTCGGCTATTTTATTAAATATAGATGATCTTTGTAGCAAAGATCATTATTGTGCCAAGAGTACCCTGGAGAAGTTGGAGAATGTTCTTGCAATTATTGGATCATGCAAGAAATTTTGGGGTCTTGTAGCCATTCCTGGCATACAACTTGGAGCCAATCTGGTACAATGAAGGAGAGGGAAAAGAGGGACCCTTCTTCTTCATACTTTAAGAAAAGAGCGTCAACAACCACATTTTCTTTTCCCTTCTTGCAAATGATCTCGCAATCATATCCAAATAGCTTGGTTACCCATTTTTGTTGCTCCGGGGATGAAATTATTTGTTCCAGAAAATACTTGAGGTCTGGTGATCAGTTTTAATCTAGAACCATTGCCCTAATAGATAAGGATGGCATAGATCCACGACATGCAGAATAGCAAACATTTCCTTTTCATATATTAATTGGCCAAATTGTATGTTTGAAAGTTGTTTTTTAGTGAAGGCCAAAGGCCTACCATTTTGCATTAGGTGTGCCCCAATTCCTTTTCCTGAAGCATCACATTCCAAGACAAAGGTCTTGGTGAAGTCTGGAAGTGCCAAGCCAAGCATCATGAACATAGCCTCTTTCAAGGTGTGAAGGATTGATCAGCTGCTGGAGTCCAAGTGAAGACATTCTTTTTAAGGAGAGCAGTGAGAGGTGTTAAATTTTTTCCATAATTCTTAACAAACTTGAGATAATAACCTGTTAAACCCAGAAAACCATGCAAGCTCTTAAGAGTTTTAGGGTGAGGCCAATCTTGCATAGCTTTAATTTTCTTAGGATCCACCCTTACACCATCCTTTCCAACAATATGACCCAGGTACTCCACTTCTAAGGCTCCAAAGGAACATATAGATTGCTTAAGGAAAAGTTGGTGCTGAGGAATCCAATGGGATAGGTCCCGAATAAGGGTGTCAGTGAGACCACTATACTCCTTTTTTTTTAACTCATGTGGATTTATACTTGATCAGAATAATACTGCAGTGGAAAAATTCCCTAATAGGAAGAAATGTGTAGTAATTTCATAACCAGAATGCAGGAGGAAAGGTTTCATGACAATAGATCTTGTTTGTACCTTCTTTGTTCTATTTTTGTCCCAAGGATTAGGGTTTTTCAAGGTTCCTACATACAAGGGTTTTCTCTGTGTTGTAGCTCTTTGATATACGTGTAGATTCGAACAATAGTAATCAACCTAATATCTCAATGCACCAACTAAGGAGGTTAGACTGTACCCTTAGTCGTACTACCTGATTACCCAGGTAATAGAGAGTAATAGAGAGTAATAGAGAGTATCTTCCCAAGTGTTTTTCTTGGTGGCATTATAGTGGGTTTCAAGATTCCTAAGCCAGTGTGTATTCAAGTGTTGTCTAATGCACTACCACTCAAAGGGGTACCAACATGGGTTACAAAGGTGTCCAACAATGTGAGCTTAAAGCAATCTTAAATTTCCTGCATGCATGCTTCCCCGACCACATATTTATGCGTTGAATGACATATCACTGTAGTTTTAGGACAATGGAACATGTCTCTACCCTGGAAAGAAATTAAACCACAATTCCTATCAATGAAAGTGCTCTAATACCACTTGTAAGGTACCAAATGTAATATGATATGCATAAACATGAATATTTAGCAAATATCAATGGAGCAACAGAATATTGAGAAGAGCAAAACTAGAAATGATACCTTTATTCAAAGAAAGCAATGTCTTCTTGCCTCTTCGAGGGGGAAACCTCCAACAAAGCAACGATCTATTAAAATTATTCTCAACACAAAAACTTCTCATGCCTCCTACTCTTATTTATACTAATTCTATCTTCTAAAGAACATTCTAGAGGAAGATATTTATAGAAGTAGAAGCTTCTATTAGGCCTTCTTACATTGACTTATTCACATTTATTAAACAGACCTTATAAACTAATGTCATCCTTTATTACATGGAAAATATATTATTCTACCTACATGAGGGGTTAGGGAGGTTAGGTCCCTAACATGCTCTCCCCCTTGAAAAACAACCTTGTCCTCAAGGCTTGAGATGAATAAATTATTATAGAATAGTGGCGAGTTCCCAGGTGGCATTTTTTGGAGTTGTATATTTCCATTGAACTAACACTTCATTGATGGTGCGTTAACGGAGATGATGCTCGCGCTAGTCCAAGACTACTTGGGGATGAAACCAAATGGACCCTTCTTCATCCAACTCAGGGAGATTGGTTTGAGTTTGACATTTAGCTCCAATCACCTTCTTTAAGCATGAGACATGAAAAAAAAGATGGAGCTTAGAATAACTAGGTAGAGCTAATTGGTAGGCCACAGACCCCACTTGCTTGAGAATTGTATAAAGACCATAAAATTTGGGAGAAAGCTTCTGACAATGTTCAACTTTGAGTGAAGTATACTTATAAGGTTATAGACGAAGAAACACCTGGTCCCCTTCAACAAATTGACATTCAGAATGACCTTCATCAACTTATTACTTCATGTGATTATGAGCCATCAACAAATTTTCTTTGATGGTATGAAGAATGACCTCACATATTGTCAGATTGTTGTCAACCTTGTGAACCTTCGAGACACCTAGCATGTATGAGAGAACCGACGATGGATTTTTTCCGTAGTCTACTTCAAAAGGAGTCATGCAAGTAGTTGTATGGCAATATGTGGTGTACTATCATTAAATTATGGGTAACCAATGAGCCCACTTATATTATCAGTTAGATGTAAAACACCGCAAATATGTTTCTCTTAAGGAAAAAATCTCTTGCATGCCCAAGTGACTTGTCATGGCAGGAGAAAAGAATTATGTCGGGACATGATATCCTTTCAAAATGTTGCTTGAGGAAGCCCTCACGCAACAGAGGAACGAGATTATGGATAGTTTCACGCAAATCCTTCGGTAGCTACCAACAGGCGACACATCTTCCTTGAGCGGAGGCGCAACCCCCTTCAAGGTACAAATCAACTTCAATATTCCTATATTTGAAGGTCAGATAGAAGCAAATGTTGTAGACAAGTGGTTGAATCTACTAGAAGGGTATTTTTCTATGCATAACTTTTCAAATAGAGAAAATATTACTTTTTCACTCCTCAAAGTCGTTCCCCATGTCAAAGATTGGTGGGAAACTTTCTATGAGAAAAAGGAAACAGAGGAACCCTCATTATTTACAGTCGCGACCACTTAAGAATCCTTCAGGGATTCTATTAAGTAACAATACTACCCTGTTGGAAGTTATGACAACTTGTATACCAAATGGACCACACTGCGGCAAGAAAGATACCAAGTAGTGCCAGAGTTCACAAATATCTTCCATACCTTACGCACCAAGTTGGGTATCAAATATTGAGAGCGACATATGGTGCTCAAGTATCGTGGTTCTTTGCATAGATACATCAAGAATGGAATGGAATTTCTGGACATCTCGTCCTTGGGTGTGGCCTACTAATATGACATCAAAATCGTGCAGAAAATCAACCAAAAGAGGTGAAAATTTGGGCCTGGGAACCCCTCACAGCAAAAGCCAAGAAAGGGCATCCCCAACCCACAGAACAAAGGATAGAGAAAATATGGACAGTATCAGGACAACCAGTCCAAGCCGCAAGAAAAGAAGGACACCGGAAAGACAAAGAAATATACCGGGAAGTGGTGCGACTTCCATAAGAGCCCTTGGAATAACACTATTGACTTCCACTCAAAGAAGTAGTTGGTGGCCTAAGTGAAAGCCTCTAAATCAAATGAAAGTTCTGAATCTGAGTTAGAACTAGAAAGGGGAAGATGGATCATTGACGTGGAACCTAGTGCCATCATTGCTACCACCAAGCTCCATCCTGGTGAACCAGACGAGCCAGAATAAGGAGAGCACATCTTTCATTCATAGATGTGGGTAAAAGGCACCCCGCTACACTTCATCATTGATATCGATAGCCAGAAGAACTTCATCCCATCAAAGGTTGTCAAGCATATGGCCCTACCAACAATGTCACACCCATAACCATACACCATTGGATGGCTCCACCAAGGAAGCTATCTCTGCGTCAGCCAATAGTGTCGACTGTCATATGACATCAAGCCCTTCAAAGATGAGGTATTGTGTGATGTTTCTCCTCTCGAAGTTTGTAATGTTATTTTTGGCCAACCTTATTTATGGAAACATCATGTTGTATATGAGTCTAGGCCTCATAGTGTTATTATTACTTTGAACAGGAAATTGTACAGGATACCCGAGGCAGTCCCTCATAGTGCTATTTCCTTGATCTCTTCCAAGAAATGCAGGAAGGTCATCTCTCAGACCGAGAAATTTGTCTTCTTCTTGATTCTCTCTCAAAGTGAGCGAAAGATTGCAGCCACATCCAGGGCCTCTGTGGCTGATCTCTCCACACAACAAAAGAAAGTGGATAAGGTCATGGAAGAATACTCAAGTATCTTCTCCTCTCTTACTGGAGTACCTATGCACTGTAAGGTCAAGCATCCCATCAATCTGACCCCAGGCGCACTGCTACCCAATGGGTCAGTCTACTGCCGCTCTCTTTTAGAAAATGAGGAGATCAAGAGGTAGATCCAAGAACTGATCCACAAGGGGCACGTCCATTACATCTCATCGCCTTGTGGGAGCCTAATCGTGCTGGTGCAAAAGAAAGATGGGACCTGGTGACTCTGCATTGATTATTGGGCCCTAAATAAAATCACAGTCTAAAACCGATACCCGATTCCCCGAATCGACGACCTCCTTGATTAGCTCACGAGGTCCAAATACTTCAGTAAGATTGATCTGAAGTTTGGCTTCCACTGGGTCCCAATAGAACAAATTGATGTATGGAAGACTGCCTTCAAGTCAAAAGAAGGTCTTTTTGAATGGTTGGTCATGCCCTTTGGTTTGACAAATGCTCCAACAACTTTTATGAGGATGATTGATGATATCCTACGACCTTTCACCAATACTTTTTTAGTGGTGTATCTGGATGACATCCTCATATACAACAAGACTTGGGTGGAACACTTGCAGCATATTCAGTAGGTTTTTCATACCCTAAAGCAACACAAAATATATGCAAACTTGGAAAAATTCTCCTTCGGCATGGAGAGGGTCCATTACTTAGGCTACATCATTGATCAACATGGTGTGCATGTGGATCCAGCCAAGATCCAGGTCATCCGTGACTAGCCAGCCCCAACCACACTCACTGAACTTTGGAGCTTCTTGGGCCTCACTAGTTTCTATCGCTGGTTCATGTTGGGATTCTCTCATATCACATGGGCCCTCAGCCAAGTAACCAGGGGTGGCGGTAAGGAAAAATTTGTGTGGGGCATGTCCCAACAACAAGTCTTCGATGAATTTAAGAAGTGTTTGTGCTCATCCTCGGTACTTTCATTACCGGACCTGCAACATCCCTTTGAGATTGAGACAGATGCTTTAGACTATGTTGTGGGCATTGTTCTCACTCAACACGACCACCCCATGGCATATCATAGTGAGACACTATCATATGTTGTCCGTAAGTACCCTACTTACGACAAATAAATGTACTCCATTATGCAAGCCTGCCGTTAATGGAGACATCACATTCTTGGGAACGAGACAATCATCCACATTGATCACAAGCCACTACAGTTCATGCAGACCCAAGGAAAATTGCAAAATGACTACCATCAGAAGTGGTCAAAATACTTACAACAGTTCCACCTCAACATCAAGTATAAAACAGGAAGTACTAACTGAGTTGTTGATTGCCTCAATCGACCTCCTGTTGCGGCCTTCAGAACCTCATGACAAATGGCCAAAGTAAGGTCGTCAATCGGATGGTCATACATATTTTGCGCATGTCCAACTCAAAACAACCCCACACATGGGATGAGAGTCTTCCCTATGTCCAACATAGCTACAACCGAGCCCTGCATAGCTCAACTGGCCACAGCCCCTTTCAGGTGGGGTTGGGATTCCAACCATTAGGGCCCATGCCAGATGTTGCACTACCCCTGGCGACTACTGCGGTCATCTCGTCCCCTGCTCCACCAGAAGTTGAAAAAAACACCTGGTTCATTGAGCGGATCCAGCACATCCACCAACAGGTTCAAGATATTCTATAAAATTCTAATGCTAAGTAGAAGCAGCACCATGATCAACAATGGGTGCCACATAAGTTTCAGGTAGGCAACAAAGTTTGGTTGCACTTGCAGAAAGAATGCCTTATAGGACCCCATCGGAAGCTTCTCCCACTCCATTATTGGCCATACACCATCACCAAGGATATGGTTGAAAATGATTTTGAGCCTAACATTCCCTTTTTCCTTGGCCTGCACCAAGTCTTCAACGTGGCTCTCCTTCGACCATATTTCCCACCATTATTCTAAGACACCTAAGAGATAGCAAAGCAGTTGACACCAACAGAGCTCAACCCTGACTGCATGAAACATGCATCCAGTGATCATATTGTGGACACACAAATCAAGGGCACTTGACAAAAAAGGATCCAGCTTTATCGAGTCGTCAAAGCAGGGCAGCTCCTGCACCAAGGCAAGTGGCTCACCCAGAGCCAAATTCAACAGAAATTTCCTCATCTAATGGGGGAACTCAATGCAATGGAGACCATTGCTTCCTAAGGAGGGAGGATTGATCCAGGTGGATATCAGTGGCCACCCACCTATTCCACTGGATTGAAAAACAGTTTCCCACCTTGGAAGTTTTTCAGCAGTTTTTCAGGTTCCAAACTTTTGGGGTCGTTTTGAGGCCCTAAACGATGTTTTTTGAGGATTTGAGGCCCAGGTGACTGCCCCAGGCGCGTGCCTGGGCCAGACAAAAGTTGTTTGTCTCAGTTATACCTTTCCAATGGGCTATCGTGCGTCTAAAACATAGATCGTATGAAAAAGTTACGACCCCGAGAAGTTGATGTACTAACTTACCCAAACGGGGCCCACATGACTTTTGGCACTTCATCTCCTAGGGTTAGGTTTTTGGATGTCTAGGGTTTTTGACATTCCTTTTTATTGTAAAAAGGCCTTCAGAGCCTCATGGTAATCATATTATTGCGAATGAGCGCAACTGTCACATCTCTTCTTAGAGATAAGCTGCCACCATTCCAACAAGCTTGTTTTCCACTGCATTTTACAATTTCAACTTATTTCCTTATTGAATAGAAAACCAATTTTATTGTATCTCTGTTATTCTGTGTTAAGCATCTTTTAATAATCTGTATTCATTTCTTTCTACTCATAAAATTTGGATCAATTATCCATGAAAACTTGATCCACTGTGGATGCGGTGGAGGGATGTTAAAGAGCAAAGAAATGAGCATATTTGAAAATAAAATCAACTACCACCATGATGATTGACTTATTATCGGATTTAGGTAGGCACACAATGAAATCCATAGAAATATCCTACCAAATAGAAGGGGGAATTAGAAGTGGTTGGAGTCTGCCTATTGATTTGAATATTTATCCCTTATTGCGTTTACAGACATCACATTAAGAAACAAAGGTGTGGACTTCCTATTTCATAACATCCCATAAAAAAGAACATTTGACCCTTTCATAGGTTTTGGTAAACCATGAATGCCCAACTATGGGTGAAGCATGAAACTCAAAAAGAATCATGGAATTAAGTTGCGAACATTTTCTTAAATATAGATGAACTTTGTAGCGAAGCTCATTATTGTGCCAAGAGTACCCTGGAGAAACTGGAGAATGTTCTTGCAATTATTGGATTAGGCGAGAAATTTTGGGGTCTTGCAGTCATTCCTGGCATACAACTTGCAACCAATCTGGTACAATGAAGGAGAGGGAAAAGAGGGACCCTTATTCTTCATACTTTAAGGAAAGAGCGTGAGCGACCACATTTTCTTTTCCCTTCTTGCAAATGATCTCATAATCATATCCAAATAGCTTGGTTACACATTTTTGTTGCTCCGAGGATGAAATTATTTTTTCCAGAAAATACTTGAGGCTTTGGTGATCAGTTTTAATCTAGAATCATTGCACCAATAGATAAGGATGTCATAGATCCACGACATGCATAATAGCAAACATTTCCTTTTCATAGATTGATTGGCCCAAATGTATGTCTGAAAGTTGTTTGCTAGTGAATTCCAAAGGCCTACCATCTTGCATGAGGTATGCCCCAATTCCTTTTCCTAAAGAATCACATTCCAAGACAAACGTCTTGGTGATGTCTGGAAGTGCCAAGACTATTACACATCAAAATTACTCACTTCAATAGTGTCGCAAGTGTCGTCATTACAAGTGTTGTAAGTGTCACATCTTTTCCGCAAGTGTCACATCTTGACCAAAAGTGTTGAAAGTGTTGCAAACACCATACTTCCATCTTGCCTATGTCGTGCCTCTAACGACATCATATGGACACTTAAGACACCTCAAAGGATAGTTTAGAAGAAGATAAACCAGTTGACAGGGAGTACAAGCCTTTTGCCACTGAAAGAACCACTCAAAAATGGATTTTGGAGAGGAGCTCTCCCCTACCCACTATCAGGGAGTTCTAGTGCTCCCTGAGCCTCTTTGGGGGAGTGTTATAATGCTCTGTGCACCCTTTTGGGGGAGCACTACCCTTCCTAAGAAAATTTTGGAAAGTTGAAGGAAATCAACAAAGAATCTCCTTCATATCTGGAGGTGACTGCATTCGAATAGAAGGTCAAGGCATGATCTTAGGGAAGATCCTCAACTGAAGGAGAGGAATCCTCAACTTATCCTAAGGATATATCACATGGTTGGGTCTCTCCAAGCTTATATAAGGAGGCCTTCTCATGGTGAAAGGGAGAGGACAGACTAGAGATTGATACCAAACTTATGATCCTATAAGTGGTATTAACAGAAAAGATTGGAGATATGAAACTTATGATCTCATGAGTGAGATGTCATCAAAGCAATCAATGTAGATTACTTGAGCAAAGGGGTTGGACAAGGAGAAATGGAAGAAGTTGTTGCACCTTCATTAAAGGATTGTAAGTACTTTTACTTGTTCTTATCAATATATCAATGCTTGTCCCGTTTCTTTCAAATTTATGTTTGTTCCACATGAATTTGTCTTCAGTAGATAGATCTATGTTTGAGCTAATATCAATAGAATAGGAAGTTCTTTGTATCTTTGTTTGTTCTACAAGACCTATCAGGGAGCTCAAGATCTTGCTTTCTTCTTCTCTTTTGTATATTAGCTTGATTAGATCTAAAAGGATGTCAGTGTCCATGTTAAGAACTTTTCTGTCTTGGCCTTAGGAGTTTAGAGTCCAAGAGAGAATCCACTTGTCCGTAGGGGGATTTCTCTGTAACAAAAATTGGCGACTCCACTGGGGAGGAGCTTTGATTTTTTTTTTCCTTCCCTAGATATTGTCTTGGATTTTTCTCAGTATTTGACTATCTCCATCCTATCTTTTTTATTCTTAGATCTGATTGATTGCCTCTTTGTTTCATCTTATTCACCCTGATTGTCTGAGTCTGATTGGAAATTTGAGTTTCTAGGCATTTTTCTGAACTTTTAAAGTAGAGCGCTCCCCTGCCCTTGTTATCAGAGCGCCAACACTCCATGTTGGTCTTACATAGAGCGTTATAACGCTCTGGTTCCCCTAACACTAGAGAGCTACGCCTTTTCTGTGCAAAATCCCTTAGAGTTTCATTCTCTAAAGTTCAATTTTTTGTTTTTTTCACTTGCTCAGAGTCTCATACTCTCAGTCCATATTCATCTTGGCCTTCAACACCCTGCTCTCTAAGAATTAATATCTTCTTGTTTGGAAATTGACATTTTCTTTCCTTGCCTTGAAGTCACTCTTTGTCTTTGCTGACCTAGAGTTAACTTGTTGTTTTCTTCTCGTTTATCTGACTGAGTGAAAGATTTTGTGAGGAAATCCAAAGGTTAGTGAACCTTTCCATTTGATATTTGAGGTCAATTTTCCATCTTTTCTCTTTTGTTTGAGGTTTTTGGTTCTTGTTTGCAAATTTGGTTATCTTTGCCCTTCTTGTTTATTCACAACAAGAGTGTATTTTTGTTTTGTGTGAGGTTTTCTTCTGATTGTTTAATCCCGAAGTCTGATTGACATTAGAATTTTTACATCTGATTATCATTCAGATATAATAAAAAGGATATCTTTTAGTGATTGGTTTGGATATTAGAAGGCATTTCTGAAATTTTTCAGCATTACATTGGATTTGATTGAGAAAAAATTGTATGATGATGTTGCATCTTAGTGTTTGATAGTGAAAACAACCTTTTCTCCTTTCCTTAAATAGGCATTCATTAAAATAAATGATTGTTTATCATCTTTTATGCATGTTTTGGGAATTGAGTCACAATACCATCAGTTTCATTGTCATACACCCTTTGAGTAAAGAACAACTGTAAAATGAACGCTAATTAAAAATTATCTAGAACATTTTTGTTTATAGGATCTTCCACCAAAATTAGACTAGGATTAGCACTTTGGATTAGGCTGTGAGTGAAACTCTCCAAAGTTTTCAAAACAAACATTAGCATCCTGAGATAGGGAGAGTCAAATACAATTGTCGTATAGGATTTCTGGGATCCCCCTCTCACACAGGGGTTACGCACGAGGTCGCGTTCAAGAAAGATTCAAAGATTATCCCTCCATGGTTTGACTGTTCGTAGTAGTCGGATCGTATATTGGGGGTCACTTGAAGGTATACCCATGATTATGTGTGGGAGCCTCTTGAGTTGATTTCAGACTTGTTATCCTGCCCATACATTCATACTGGACTGTCGACTGTACTTGCCCAGGGGTTGACTGCGAGTTGGTGTCCTTAGTAGCCGTAACCTTTAAGTACTTACACAAGGTGAAAGTGAAGGGAAGTCTTCGTTGTACCTGGAACAGACGGTGGTCAAACTCACTTGGGCTCCTTGGAGGGTAAATCCACAAATACTGCATGGAAGCTTGCACCAAGGCGTAAGTCTATTAAGCGGGTCTCCATCATAACTTTTCCACCATATCCTAGCCCCTTATTGACTTGATCACACGATGTTGGATTTCATAACCAACTAGTACAATCTTCGAGAGAAGGTTATGTTTTCTTGGCTTGATTCCTAGATTTGATTAGTGCATGTTGTTTCTTTTTCATTAGTTGGCCATCGATTTTTTTCGTCGACTTTTCTCCGCCAACATCGACCCTCCACGCCATTCGCGTAGGGTACAAGGACGTCCCCTAGAAAATATGGAAGATACTACCTCATTACCCCCTCATTCTATGGAGGCTCTCCTCAATAGAGCGAGGTTCATGACATTATAACCTCACAAGAGGAAGTTCCCACCTCTTTAGAGAATTTTCGAATTGATCCGGAGTCTCTGGATGCTTTCTTCATTCGTGCAGGATATGAGAGTCGTTTTCTCCAGCTAAATTCAGTTGGAGAACTTGTTTTTATTGATCCTTCTGACATTCCGATTAGGTCTCATTCAGACCCTCAAATTAGAGACCCCCTTTGGACTGCTTACATAGTTCGAAGCCCACCTTGCACAGTGCGAGATCTTTACGGACTAGGAATGGGTGCAGATATACCAGTTGTATCTCAAATCCCTGAAATATATGTCACCTACACCGTACCTTTAGATCATTTTATTGGTGCAACCGTTATTTCAACCACACCATCTGTTGATCCGAACATGCAACCTGTTGTTCCAAGTTCCACTCTTTCTCTCCAGATGGTCCATTCTACGATGGTCCCTCATGTTTTGACTATTCCCACTGGTAATATGGTGGTTAGCCAAGCTATGATTGGCACACCAATATCATCTAGGCCTTCATCATCACTTCCTTTTGGGTACAGAGCATTGAATTATTCTGTTGTCACCACTACCCAAGTTATACTCGGAAGTTCTATACCTATATAAAAACTTGAAGGGACTGGTCTTGGTGGCTCTAATCCATTAAGCGACATCGGTCAATCGTTTATGTCTAGTTCCCAAATTCCAAGGACTCCACCTCATGCTGGGGGGAAACCTCCATTTGGGGGCCAACCTCCTTTCGGAGGGCAACCTCCATTTGGGGGGCAACCTCCTTCCAGAGGGAAACCTCTGTTTTGAGGACAACCTCATGCTAGGGAGCAGTCTCATGCTAGAGCCCATCATCAACCTTATGGACAGAATGTGTCTACAACGCCCAATCTGTGGAACATTCTTTTCCTAGGAAACCCACAGTTCTCTGGAGGATATAATCCTCAAGGTCTACAACAACCTCCTCTTTCTCAAGGAACTGATCTATATCCTCCTTATGGACAAAGTGTTTACCCCCCCTATGGGAAAACATCAAATCCGACTTATAATCCTCAAAACCTATCTGGTTATCCTCTGCTTGCACATGTTTCTCAAACCCCCTCGAATCCTGTGTACTCTGGTCAACATCAAACCTATGTAGGAGGGCCCACTGGTTACAATTATCCACCTAACCTAGTGTATGGTCCTACTGGTGTCCCTATGCCACCAGTATCACCCACAGGTTAACTGACAACTACTGTTTCTTGCTACTTTGGATCTCCCAGGTTTGTCTCTGTTAACCAATGATACTGTACTGCATTACCCTTTCTGGCTAGTGATTCTGGCTGGACCTCCCTTTTGATATTCTAAAATTTTACGGAAAAGCTGGAGAAGACCCAAATAATCATGTAATGACTTTCCATTTGTGGTGTTCATCAAACTCCTTAATGGACGATTCTATACGTTTGTGTCTTTTCCAGTGAACCCTTATGGGCTAAGCAGCCAAGTGGTATAGTGAACTACTGTGTGGTTCTTTCCAAGACTTCAACTCCCTTTCCATGTCATTCCTCACACACTTTCAACTACCCATTCGATATGAAATGGGTACTGAACTTTTGACCTCCCTTCATCAGACTAACTCTGTGCACATTTCTGATCATATTCATAAGTGGAGATGATGATGAAGGTTGATCAAAGCGATCATTCCTGACCAATTATTGGTAGAATGGTTTACTAAATCACTTTTACTCCCAATTGCTCGTGATGTTGCTATGGGTGGCATAGTTACCGAAGAAGAAGCCATTACCAAGGCCCAGTACTTATATTTGGTTTATTCCCAATCTGGTACTTTGTATGATTTGATCCCAAATGTTTCCCGTGCCACTACCGATCCATCAAAACCTTCATCCACATCACATGTGGATGGAGTTATCGGCTCTGTCAACACCCAATATACTCCTAGTTTGACTTCACTCTCCTCTACCTCCCCCCAAACTCAAATCTCTAAGGTGAATGCAGTTCAATCGGCCCCTTCACAACAATCCAAAGGTATGAAAAATACAAAGAACAAAAAAAAAGAAGAATAATAATAATGAACAACTGAAAATTCAAACTCAAACACCTTCTACCAAAAATCAACCATAGCGGAAACTGAAATTCCCATGTCTCATTTGTGGTGACGATCACTACACCTAAGACTATCCACATCATGATGAAGTGGCCAAACGTTTCAAAGGAAATTCACAATCTGTCGTGCTTACTCATCCTTTTCCACAACAACAATCCATGGTTTCTCAAAACCCCTCTCATGGGGGTAGTTCTAGCCATCCTCATGATGAGGCCTCATCAAGTGCACATATTTATATGTTTAATGGGATTAATTTGACCACATGCTCTATTACTTACGACACACCAGCTAAACCTGACAAAGCCAAGGTCACTAATGGTTCTTTACTGGATCCATCACCATTCTACGTTAGTCCTCCATTTGTTTGTCCTTTGTCTGGACCACTTCAGATCAAGAAAAATTCGTTCGACTCTATATTATGCCCTCCCAAGAGCACTATTCATAAATCTACTTTTAATCCTAGTTCATGTACCGCCAAAAGCTACAACATTGTTGAAGATTTGGCATAAGCACCATGTGTTATGTCTATGTTAGAAGTTCTACAACACTGCCCAAGTCAACATAGAACGCTCTTGGCTGCTATTGGCACTTATGATCCCGAGTCGTCCAACAATATCATTTTTAACCTAGATAATTATAAGTCTCGACTCTCTCACCAACTAGCTTTTCAAATCGATGTTGTTGTTCACAATCAACAAATTCACCAAACTATCTTGGATGAGGGAGCCTCTACTTGTGTCATGTCTTTAGCCTGCTATAAAAGTTTGAAATCACCCTCACTTCACAAGTCCCCTACGATGCTACATGCATTCGATGGTCGAGTTTTTCATCCTCACAGACTTTTACAATCCTTAGTCGTTCAGTTGGGAGGAAAAAATGTTACTGTTGACATCAAGGTGGTTGATGCTCCCCTCGATTACAACTTATTACTCAAAAGAAGTTGGTTTTATGCTATGACTGTCGTCGCTTCATCGGTGTTTCGATGTGTACAATTTCCTCATCGAGGAAAAATTGTCACTGTCAATCAGTTAGATTTCTATACAACCGATGCTCGTGCTCCCGTTACCAACAACATTCCCTTCTTAGGAGACCACAATATCACGTATGAAAGCGTTGGTGTTGGCTTGATGAAATATTCTAGCCTTATGGGTACCTTCCCTACACCACTTCCACCGACTACACATTATATTTCCACCGTTGATATGATTTCGACCACGACTTATCAATCTTTGGAATCATCTGACCCTTGGATTGTACCTAGTCCTTTGGAATTCGATGCACTAGGTGACACTATGCCACTTAGTCCAGCCAAAATGTCATACGTTGCTATCCAATCCACTTCTCCCTCCTCGAATGAACAACATCTATTGGCACCCAATAGTCACTCGATGCCATCATGGTTAAATTCCTTGTCGTTTGCATTTGACTACATTTCCCCAGTTTTTCCTTCTGATGAATCTATTCTAGAAATTCTTAGCATCGACGACCTACCTTGGGATGATAACCATCATCAATCATCTTTTCTCCCCCTTCTTGAATAAATCCAGGAAGATATACACTCTATCTTCCCTCCCGCTATTGCTGATTCTTCACCATCTCCCATGACTTCGACTTCCACTGACTTAGATCTGGTAGTCGACATGGTGACTTCTTCAGTAGGGCTATTGGAGCCTAATCTCTCTACCCTTATCGAGGTCGTTGACATGTATCCCTTCTAGCGTGATTTTCTTCCGTCAAACGAAGCTCTCCTGGCAGCCATGGTCGACATTTATCCCTTGACATGTATTCCTTCCAAAGCATTATCCTCTTGGAAGTCATGATCAAGAGACCACGAACACAATTTCTCTTCTCTGTAGGAATATTATTAAAAAATTAAACAGAGGTCACGGGCACATTTTCTCTTCTCTGTAGCAATCTCGTCAAAAAATGAAACAGAGGCTTTGAGCATAGTTTTCCTCTCTATAGCAAGCTCGTTAAAAAATGAAACAACAGTCTGGGGATTGAACCCGGAACCCTAAGCATAGTTCTTTTCCTGTAACAAGCTCGTTAAAAAATGAAACAGTCACCTCTCTTGAACCTTATTTTCATCCACTCTTATCCTTTTTCTCTATTTAGTAGAGAAATTGCTGACAACCTCAAAGTCGGTGAATGAATTGAAGCTTGGAGGGCATGTCTCCATCCTTTGATGATCATTTTGGAGTTAAGCCACTAGATTTTAAGCTGGGGGCATACCGAGCATAGTCATAGTTCGTTCTCAAGCTCAAAAAACATAAGAACGCGATGGGTAAACTTTTATCTCTTTTTCGGACCCACATGGATACATGAAAAAGGAACCCCCTGGAGTCGTCTTCAAACTCTTTTCAAACTATCTAAACATGAAAAGATTGAGGAGTGATCTTGATTCCTTTACCACTCATTAAAAGGTTTGAAAGGCCATCTTTCGAGTGATAATTTAACTATTTTTCGGCCTCATGAGACTAACATTATGAAAAAGGACCACATTGGAGTCATCTTTAAGTCATTTCCAGACTCTCTAAATATGAAAAACAACCGATTTTACCTTCTCTGGACTCGTTAAACAATCATACATTGAAGGGCCCATACGGGACCGAACCCTTACTTCTTCCAGTTTGTTAAACAAAGGAAGAGGGACTTACCGAAGGTGAGTTATATCGAGCATGTGTTACCCTCCTCGAGCTCATTAAACCAAAAAGAGGTACTCGTCTATCTGGATGGGGGGGGAATTTAAAGAAGCAAGCCAAGTAGTCTTTGAGAACGCTAACAATAACTCTTATTGTCGCCCTTGAACATGGCACTTTGTCTTTTCACACATTTTAATCTGCTGAACCTCTACACTAAGCCAATCCTCTGAGATTCTTTTTCTCCCTTGGGTCACCTGACGAAAGTCATAGAATCCACTACATCATCAAGTTTTGGTCCATGTCAATTTTCCATTGTTGTGCCTCAATGTTCAAGGGAAGTATCTGCCTCAAGAGTCAGCCATCACAAATATTCTGTTTCAATACCCGTGTCATTCCATGTTCATTTGATCTACCAATTACATCTCTGTGTTAGTTTTGTGTCGTTGATGGGGGATACATCAAGGCCCTCCTTCGACGAGTCTATTCCTATCGACTTCAACACATTATCTAGGAACTAGACTTAGAAACCAATTAGTACCTTGGGACCTACATGCCTCAATGGAAGGCCTCCTCATGTCCGACAGTGGGTTTACATCATTGACCCCTAATCGGATGATTCCACGGATGTTCGACTTTAGCTCATCTATTCACATTTGTCGGAATGTACTAGAGTACCTTGGGAATCATTGACATCAATGGTGATCTCCCTTGCACTTGTTAACGATTTACCTCATTGACCGATAATCAAGTGGTTTCTGCCATGTTCTACATCAGGACATCTATTCACATGGTTAGATTCATACTACATCGGGCTCGGTAAGAAGACCCTGGGTTGAGCTTTCACTCTTATATACTTTTCCCAGGTTGCGAAGGGGTTCTTTTGAACTATGACACATATACTGTTACATAGATCCACTTTGTATTGGTCATGGCTATGTCTTTTCATCTCGTAGATCCACTGTGTATTCTTCATGGCTACGATCATTTCATGTCATGGGAGTATATATCCACATTGTATCTTCAGTGGCTATACTTTTTATCAATATAATTATGGATCCGCAGTGTATTTTATGGCGGCCATACCTAAAAAGTATTTATCACTCAAGCATAGGTATGTTTGCCTTGGGTTTGAAACATGTCATAATATTTGTTTGATGGTTGTGTGTAGAATTTTCCAGCCTCTTTACATCCATACCCTTGCTCGAAAAGGTCTACAAAGTAATTCATTCATCATCATCTTCTAACTTCATACTTTGGGGGAAATCTATTACACATAAAAATTACTCACTTCAATAGTGTCGCACGTGTTGTGATTACAAGTGTTGTAAGTGTCGCATATTGTTTGCAAGTGTCACATATTGACCACAAGTGTTGCAAGTGTTGTAAACACCATAGTGCCATCTTGCCTATGTTGTGCCTCTAACGACATCTTAAGGACACTTAAGACACCTCAAAGGCTAGTTTAGAAGAAGAGAAATCAGTTAACAGGGAGTACAAGCATTTTTCCACTGAAAGAACCACTCAAAATGGATTTTTGAGAGGATATCTCCCCTACCCACTATCAGGGAGTGCTAGCACTCCCTGAGCCTCTTTGGGGGGAGTGTTATCACTCTCTGTGCACCCTTTTGGGGGAGCGCATATTTGGAGGTGGTTGGATTTGAATAGAAGGTCAAGGCGTGATCTTAGGGAATGTACTCAACTGAAGGAGAGGAATCCTCAACTTATGCCAAGGATATCTCAAGTGGTTGGGTCTCTCCAAGATTATATAAGGAGGCCTTCTCATGGTGAAAGGGAGAGGACAGACTAGAGATTGATACCAAGCTTATAATCCTATAAGTGGTATTAACATAAAAGATTGGAGATATGAAACTTATGATCTCATGAGTGAGATGTCATCAAAGCAATCAGTGTAGATTAATTGAGCAAAGGGGTTGGACAAGGAGAACTGGAAGAAGATGTTGCACCTTCATCAAAGGATTGTAAGTGCTTTTACTTGTTCTTATCAATATGTCAATGCTTGGCCTGTTTCTTTCAAATTTATGTTTGTTCCACATGAATTTGTCTTTAGTAGATAGATCTATGTTTGAGATAATCTCAATAGAATAGGAAGTTCTTTGTATCTTTGTTTGTTCTATAGGACCTATCAGGGAGCTCAAGATCGAAGCTCAACCTAAACTTTGCAAGGACAAACATTGTTAATAAGGTACATATCTTTCTTCTTCTCTTTCATATATTATCTTGATTAGATCTAAAAGGATGTCAGTGTCCATGTTAAGCACTTTTCTATCTTGGCCTTAGGAGTTTAGAGTCCAAGAGATAATCCACTTGTCCGCAGGGGGATTTCTTTGTAACAAAGACAAACATCATGCACATAGCCTCTTTCAAGGTGTGGAAGGATTGATCAGTTGTTAGAGTCCAAGTGAAGGCATTCTTTTTAAGGAGAGCAGTGAGAGGTGCTAAAATTTTCCATAATTCTTAACAAACTTGGGATAATAACCTGTAAAACCTAGAAAACCATGCAAGATCTTAAGAGTTTTAGGGCGAGGCCAATCTTGCATAGCTTCAATTTTCTTAGGATCAACCCTTACACCATCCTTTCCAACAATATGACCCAGGTACTGCACCTCTAAGGGTCCAAAGGCACATTTATATTGTTTGAGGAAAATTTGGTGCTGAGGAATCCAATGGGAAAGGTCCTGAATAAGGGTGTTGGTGGGACCACTATACTCCTTTTTTTTTTTTAACTCATGTGGAGTTATACTCTGATTAGAATAATACTACAGTGGAAAAAATCCATAACATGAAGAAATGTGTATTAATTTCGCAACCAAAATGCAGGAGGAAAGGTTGCACGACAATAGATCTTGTATGTTCCTTCTTTGTTTTGTTTATGTCCCAAGGGTTAAGGTTTTTCAGGGTTCCTACAGACAAGGGTTTTCTCTGTTTTGTATCTCTCTGATATACGTGCAAGCTTGAACAGTAGTACTCGACCCAATATATCAAGGCAACAACTAAGGAGGCTAGACCATACCCTTAGTCATACTACCCAATTACCCAAGTAATAGAGATTAATAGAGAGTATCTTTCCAAGTGTTTTTCTTAGTGGCACTATAGCAGTTAGGCGACTAATCAATTGATCTATAGTGGGTTTCAAGATACCTAAGTCATTTTGTATACAAGTGTTGTCTAATGCACTACCACTCGAAGGGGTACCAACAGGGGTTACAAAGGCGGCCAACAATGTGAGCTTAAAAACCTCTTGTATTTCCTGCATGTATGCTTCCCCGACCACATATTTATGCATTGAATGACATATCATTGTAGTTTTAAGACATTGGAACATGTCTCTACCCTGGAAATAAATTAAACCACAATTCCTATCAAGGAAAGTGATCTGATACCTTTATTCAAAGAAAGCAATGTTCGCTTGCCTCTTTGAGGGGGAAACCTCCAACAAAGCAATGATCTATTACAATAATTATCAACACAAAAACTTCTCATGCCTCCTACTCTTATTTATACTAATTCTATCTTCTAAAAAACATTCTAGAGGAAGATATTTCTAGAAGCGGAAGCTTCTATTAGGTTTTCTTACATTGACTTGTTCACATTTATTAAATAGGCCTTATAAACTAATTTCGACCTTTATTACATGGAAAATATATTATTCTACATATGTGATGGGTTAGGGAGGTTAGGTCCCTAACATTTAGACCTTGAGATTTGAGTTGATTTCTCAGTTTTTTTAAACCTTTGTAAGAAATAATTCCAGGTAAAATTTTATTTCTTCATGATACCAGATATATAAAAAGATGTAGAACAGAAATGAAATGCTAGAAATGACAGAATAACAATAAAATATCCAGCATAATCTTCACAATACATAGAAATGATATACAAAATAGCAACAAAAATAACACTTTGATTCAGATAGCAATGTTCACAAGCCTCTTCGAGGGGCCAACCTCCAGTCCAGCAGCGCTCTATTACAATAATCTCCAAGCTAGGGTTTTCATACCCTCGACTCTTATTTATACTAAATACGTCTATTAAGAGAAGCATCTAGAGGAAGATCATTCTAGAAGCGGAAGCTTCTATTAGGTCTTCTTACATCCGCCTTATTCTATTTTATTGAAAGGTCTTATTAATATTGACCTTTATTACATCCGAATACATTGATCTACCTATGTGCAGGTTAGGACCTTAACATGTCTTCCCCCTTAAAAACAACCTTGTTCTCAAGGCTTAAGATGTGGAAACTGCTGCAGAATGGTAGCTGGTTCCCAAGTGGCATCTGTTGGAGTCGTATCTTTCCACTGTACTAGCACTTCCATGATGGTTCTCTGATGCAGGCGACGCTCCTGCTGGTCCAAAACTGCTTCTGGTTGTAGCCAAATGGATCCTTCTTCAGCTAACTCTGGAAGGTTGGTTTGAAGTTGGCACCTGGTTCCAATCACCTTCTTCAAGCATGAAACATGAAAAACAGAATGTAGCTTCGACTGACTGGGCAGAGATAACTGATATGCGACTTGTCCCACACACTTTAGAACTATGTAAGGGCCATAAAATTTGGGTGCTAGCTTCTGACACTACTCGGCCTTGAGGAAAGTTTGCTTATATGGTTGCAGTCGCAGAAACACCTGATCCCCTTCTACAAATTAACGTTCCGAGCAACCTTGATCTGCTTGCTGCTTCATTCTATTCCGGGCCATGATCAAGTTCTCTTTAAGGGTACGAAGGATATCCTCTCAGA
>ML781689.1:248396-261386 GCA_009831015.1 Picea engelmannii | reverse complement strand
CTAAGGAGGATAGACCGTACCCTTAGCCGTACTACCCGACTACCCAGGTACTAGAGAGTATCTTCCCGAGTGTTGTTCTCGGTGACACTATAGCAGTCCGGCGGTCGATAGGTTTATCTAAAGAGGGCTTCAAGAAATCTAGGCCGATCTGTACACATGTGATGTCTGATGCGCTACCACTCAAAGGGGTACCAACAGGGGTTACAAGGGTGGCCAACATATGTGCGCTTAAGAACCACTTGTATTTCCTGCATGTATGAATCCCTCAACCATGGGTTTATGCGCGTAATGATAGATCTCTGTGGCTCAAAGACGTCGGAATACGTCTCTACCCTGAAAAAAATACTCACAATTTCTGCCAAGGAAAGTGCTCTGATACCACTTGCAAGATACCAGATATATAAAAAGATGCAAAACAGAAATGAAATGCTAGAAATGACAGAATAACAGTAAAATATCTAGCATAATCTTCACAATACACAGAAATGATATACTAAATAGCAACATAAATAGCACTTTGATTCAGATAGCAATGTTAACGGGCCTCTTCGAGGGGGCAACCTCCAGTCGAGTAGCGCTCTGTTACAATAATCTCCAAGCTAGGGTTTTCATACCCTCGACTCTTATTTATACTAAATATGTCTATTAAGAGAAGCATCTAGAGGAAGATCCTTCTAGAAGCGGAAGCTTCTATTAGGTCTTCTTACATCTGCCTTATTCTATTTTATTGAAAGGTCTTATTAATATTGACCTTTATTACATCTGAATACATTGATCTACCTATGTGCGGGTTAGGAACTTAACAATGACCCTTAATTTCTTAACCAAACATTTCCTTCTTTGAAAACAATAAAAATAACAATATGTGAAGCAACTATGACAATCCTTTTGTCCCACATCACATTTCATCCTTTACTAATTCTATTTTTTTTATTTGCAATGTTAACAAATTTCATTGATTAATTAATCCAAGCTGCAATAGAGGGAAAGCTCCCAAGAGAATTGCAAAAGAAAAAAATTGTTAACATAGATCCGGTATACAACATAATCAAATTCCTCAACGAAAGTGCTTAAAATTGTAGGTAAAATTCTATTTCAAATCGTTAATTTCTTGGGAAAACATTTCCTTCTTTGAAAACAATAAAAATAATAATACATGAAGCTTCCCAATTAAGTGGTTGTGGTATATTAGTACATAAACACAACGCTCCTCCCCAACAACGAGGACTATCCAACCAAAGCCATCCAACCATTGTTCTACCCTTTAATTGTTCCTTTCCAATGAAAAGCCTCAATTCCAAGCACCAATATCATTATGCGACCAAAAAAGTACACCAACCAAGCATTCATTACTTGCTCACCAATTCAATAAAAAAATATTAATTTTTTAAAAGGGCAACATACCTATAGATTCTCCCTTTGCAGTGTTTGTACTCCAACACAAAACTTGAATATGAAGGCTCTAGTGGTAACATTAAACAAATACAATACAAAGATAGGGTCAAAGTCTACAAGAATGTATCCCTTGTCCATGATGCTACATAGATCATAGTCTTCTAATGACCTATTAGATCCTAGTCACAAGAAGAACACAAATACCAAATCAATAATGGGAGAGAAGCTTAAAAAATATGTGGTTTCATGCATCTTCATCTTTTGAAGTGATTGAAGATTGTCGATTAAATCATATCTACTTGCACCAACTTTCAATTTTAAATCAAATCATATCAACTTATACCAATTTTCAAGTTTAAATCACTCAAATTAAAATCACATAGAGTGTGGTTGATATACTTCAATATCCATCTTCCTTTATATCAACCACGTTGTTGTTAGGTTGTGTTAGTTATAGGGTCGCTTGAGCACATGTTATTCTCAATTAAATCTACCTTAATTGTGGTTTTGCAAATATCTTCACACAACAAAGGAGAGCACGAGAACCCCACACATTGTCGGACATGTCCAAACATCAATGCATAAACTTTGCAAATTGGGTTTTAAGGATGTATTGCAGCAAGAAGAATATCACAAGCAAACAACTACATATCATAGGTTAGACAAGAACAATGCTAATTCCAAGTGCAATCCTCACACTAGATGCACACAAGGGAAAATAAAGACTAGGGTTTTGTAGAGGCCTATGTACAACAAGCAAGGGAAAGAATAATCAACGCAACAACTCTAGACTCAAGCAACTAGAAGTAGAAGAATGTTAATCAGGGGTTGAAATTATGGTAGTGGGAAAAGGCACTTAGTCTCTGTGGTAATGGGCAAGGGAAATGGCCCAAAGGTGTTGGATCCAATGGTGGAAAGCGAGGAGTTTTTCACCATTGGGCAAGGTTCAATTCTCATGAGATATTTACATGGATCCATGGGGACACCTTGAGGTAGTGGTCGAATGTGTGGTTGCACCTAGAGATACCATATTAAATGGTATCGTGACCCGTGCACACATAAGTGGATTAAATCCCACCCCCATGTCCTTCAAATTTAAATCCCAAAGGGGTTGGATCCAATGGTGGAAAGTGAGGAGTTTTTCACCATTGGGCAAGGTTCAATTCTTGTGAGGGCTTTACCTGGAGCCATGGGGACACCTTGAAGTAGTGGTCGAGCGTGTGGTTGCACCCAGAGATACCATATTAAATGGTATCATGACCCATGCACACATAAGTGGATCAAATCCCACCCCCATGTCCTTCAAATTTTTAAGGTCCCCGAGGTGTAGGACAGTTGGTGACAGAGTGTGTTGTTAAGCCACTTTGTGTTGAAAAGTCACCGATTCGAAACCTGTGGGGACAAAAAATCTAACCATGTTAAGGGTTGGTGTGGCTTAGGCCGGGTGCAATCCTCAGGTGATTTTGACGGCTTAGATGCTCCTGAGTCGCGGTTTCTCAAGCCAAAGGTTAATTCCGTTGCTAAGAAGGTCCGGACAAATTAACAAAAAAAAAAAATGGGCAAGGGAAATGGCCGGATGGAGGGTGCATGCGACATATTTTGTAAAATCCCCAGTCACATGGTGAATTTAAAGAGCCAGGTGCAAAGCCAAGCATTGGCGAGGGGATGAAGAGATGGCAAGGCGTGAGGGGCAACAACATTGTCAGAGCTAACAATGTCATCTTTGTTGCAATATGGTAGTGTCAACTTCATTGCATCATGGCAGTGTCAGATATTAAATGTAGAAGCTCCGAACCGATCAATTCCACAAATCGGTTTTATTTATTTTTTAAATCAATTTTAAATTCTAACAATTAAGAAAATGATTTTTCCCTCCACCAGTGGTATTTAGTCCCGTCAATATCGTGAGGGGAAATAAAGAAATTGGAATATAATGGTATTCAGTCCCATCAATATTGTGAAGGGCAATTAAAAAAAATGGGAATATAGGTTTTTGAAAATTATAAAAATAATTTTTAACGTTTCAAAAAAGGGAATTAGTAAAAAATAATACACAACATAGGGAAAACTTGTAAAAAAATATACAAAATGTATCAAAGTAATGTCTCAATAAGCACGAGTTAATAGCCAGTCAATGATAGTTGATCGCTACGCAAAAGCTATAGTCGTTGACCGGAGGGAAGGACTAATATGGCCGGAGGAAGGGACTAATAAGGTTTGCATATCAATTTAGCCATGAAGATTGGGTTGAATATATGAAGATAATGTTTGAATATCAATATCATGTTGAAGTTATGAGGGACTAATAAGGTTTGCATATCAATTTAGCCATGAAGATCGGGTTGAATATATGAAGATAAGATTTGAATATCAATACCATGTTGAAGTTGTGAAGTTCAATTACTAGTTGCAACAAATTGGATTTATTTGAATCTCCATAAAATAAGTGAATAATAGAAAATAATATTTTCTCAAAGAAAGGAAAATAACATTTAAATAGCATTTATCATGCCCAAAGTTTGATGGAAACTTTATACATAAACACATATACTTAAGTGTCATGCTTATAAATTTAAGCATAAACATGTATACTTAAGTGTGATGATTATACTTAAGGGTGATGATGTAATAACAAAAGAATGGAAAATAACATTTATTATGTCCAAAGTTTGATGGAAAATTTTTACATAAAAACTTATACTTAAGGGTGATTCTGTAATCACAAAGTGATGGAAAATTTATACATATACACACTTATATATAAGGGTGATGGAAAAAAAAAATTGGAAAATAACATTTATTATGCCCAAAGTTTGATGGAAAAGTTTTACATAAAGACTTATACTCAAGGGTGATGCTGTAATAACAAAGTGATGACAAATTTATACATATACACTTATATATAAGGGTGATGGAAAATATTAAGGGTTAACTTAAGGGTGATGTTGTAATAATAAAGTGATTGAAAAATTATACATAAACACTTATATTTGAGAGTAACGTTGTAATAATAAAATGTGATGTTTTTGTTTTATTTTTATGTGATAGGATAGGAAGACGAGAGGGTAAATTGACACTCCTTGTGGACTGAAGTTAACATCCATGCTCCCGTGAAGGTTTCCAACAAAGATGATCCATTGTAGTTATGATGCCAAACAAGGATGATCCATTGTAGTTAAGATGGCAAAAAAATTTCAAGATTAAAAAAAGGAAATATCACCAAAACATATCGAAAATATCACCCAAACATATCGGATGTTTAATTAAGATGTCAACATTTTTAACCTGGAAGTTTCACCAAAGGCATATGAGGTATCCTTATAGTTATGATGCCAAACAAGGATGATCCATTGTAGTTAAGATGACAAAAAAATTTCAAGATTAAAAAAAGGAAATATCACCAAAACATATCGAAAATATCACCCAAACATATCGGATGTTTAATTAAGATGTCAACATTTTTAACCTGGAAGTTTCACCAAAGGCATATGAGGTATCCTTAAAAATAAGGTAGGGCAGATGGAATAATAATGACACATAGTTCATTAAAGTTTTAATTGCCGACAGTCATAAGGAATGTATTCATCGTTAAAAAAAACCAAAACATAACACAAAACAATAACAAAAACATCATCCATGAAAATAAGGACAAACATGTAGAACGTCCAAGATCTAAAAAAAACAATCAAAATGTCTTGAACGCTATGACAAAGAAGCATTATTATTCCGTCCATGTTTTGAAGTTCATGAAAAAACCTGCAGTGCCAGACCCATATCTCTATCATCTTCCCCTCCTCGTTGGTTTGAAAGTAAGTTCCCAACATGGGACAAACTTCCTTTGCTTTGTATGGAAACGTTAACCACAACTCGTACTGCGAGCAGAGTACAAGAAATATAAAATTATTGCTTTTTATATATGCTTGCCTTGCGTTATATTAAGACGGTTAACATATATATATGCAGTGTGCAATGCATGTACTAGGTTTTATGTCAGTATCTATGCTTTGATCTGCACTTCAATCCAGTTCCCCCTGCAGTTTATGTCAGTGTCTATGTTTAAAGTTTATGTCAGTGTCTATGATTTGATCATTGATACAGAAAATACATACCGAGCAGCATGGTTGCGCCCAAGAGTTAGCGAAATGCTCTACACCCCTATTCAAAGAAGATCTCCAGCACTTAGAAAATACATACAGGATTGTGCCCATAGTAAGGAAATTCTCTAAAGGCTATATGCTCATAGTCAAGTTTCGACCCAGTCGCTAACTTGGTCGTTCATATGGATGGAGTCGGAGAGAGGTTTTGAGACAGGATCCCAGTCGCTAACTTGGTCGTTCATATGGACCCAATGCCTTTCTCTTCTCGTGTTATTAGTCCCTGCCTAGCTAGGGACTATAGCTTTCGATATGAAGTCAGACTACCCTTCACTCCCTATTAATTGGTATGATTTTTGCCAACTTTCCTTATAATTTGAATTATTCTTTATTGATTTTGTTTTTTTTAAATTAATTTTTTTTTTCGTAATTTTCAAAATTTTATATATCATTTTTTATTGGCCTTTAAGATCTTGATGCTACTAATTATCCCGCAAAATCATTTAGTTAATTGTCAGAATTTAAAATTTATTTAAAAAATAACTAAAAATGATTGGTTGAATTGATCGGTTCTGAACTTCCTATATTTAATAGGCGCTCTAAGCGATGCTCACTGCAATCGACTCATTTAATAGACGCTTGGACAATGCTCACTGAGATGTTCATTCACAAGTGTAGCTTAGCTTTATTTTATAATTGATTTGTGTTGGGTTTCGATTTAGTATAAATATCATTCACAAATAATATGTTTACAAATCAACATTTCATACTTTAACTCTACATATGCCCTACACCTGAAAATTGGAAGTTAGGTTGGTAGTCCTAACCATTTGTGCCATGTTATTCTCAATCATAGAATTAACTACCTAAATAGAAAAAAACGAATTAAACTTATTATATTAGATGGATTTTACATTGTTGTACAGTTGGTGGCTTAATGGCATCTCATGGTCGAAGAATAAGTTGTCAATATGTCGATGACAGTGGAAGGGGATAGCCGGAAACTCTTGCAATGCAATTTCGGAGCTCGAAGGACTTATGAAAACGACGAGCATATGATATCATGATTGGACCACCGAAGAGGTCAAATTCCCTTTGAAAATGAATATACATTATGCCTTGGGGTCACTCAGCTCGTCCGAAGCACCTAAATGCTTAGCATCTCTCCGTGAAATGAGACCAAAACATATGCACAAGGTTGAAGTAAATTACAAATAGGAGCAAGTAAACAACTATGCAAAGTAGCCACTCGAGTACTAAGTTTTTTGCATTATTATTATATATGTATTATTATTTTAGAGTATTGAAGTGCATATATGTATTATTATATATTACTAAATATTTGTTCATTGAAAGTTTAAACAAAAAGGGGTTTGGCAGATGTATCAGGTGTATCAGGTACTAAGTCTAAATTTTACACGGAGTGATGGTAAATAATAATTTCCACAACCATATATATATATATAGATCATATCACAAACTGAATTATATATAGAGAGAGAGCGCGCACCACAAATTGAAGATGGTAGTTTGAAAGTTATACTTAAAAGAGGAAACTGTAATACTTCATTTAGAAAAAAAAATATGTAATTTGAAATTGTAGAAAGGAGTATGTATTTTACCCCAAGATTATTCATTAAAGTCCATGCATTATAGTGCTTGAAATTCACACATAATATGACATCTCTTGTGTCAATTTGAACATAATATGTCTTGGGTGTTGTGCCCAACTCAATTCTAGTTTAGTGCAAACTATGTGTACCCATAAAAATACAATATGACATCTCTTATGTCAATTTGAACATAATATGTCTTGGGTGTTGTGCCCAACTCAATTCCAGTTTGGTGCAAACTATGTGTATCCATAAAAATACATGTGTGGGTGCCAAAAAAATTGTTATACAAGGAGAGAAAGGCCTTAGTATAGAGTTTTTAATTGAGTGTGTAGGTAGAGAAAAACCATGAGCACAATGATGACATTGTCATGTGCTTTTAAAGATTCAATGCATATTAAGTTGAAAGGCCTCCAGATCTTCACCGCCCTGTCCCAGGAAGTCGAGTATAAAAACCCATTTATATCAATCGATAGAACCAATATGGTATCCACATATTCAGTCTAGAGAGCCTTCATATGCCTACTCAATTGAACATACTTTCTAGGTAGTAATACATTCAACACATAATCCTTGAGGGTCGACATGGTGGCCACTAGCTAATGACCAGATGTAGGATGCATATTTTCAATGCTTTTCCAAACTTTGATTCTTTAATCTTGATGCATGTTATATATCTTGTCACTAAAAAGTAGAATACACTTCACAACATCTCCATGGCCAAAATTACAGTGCCCATAGAGCTTAGTATTTCTCCATACTCGTATGTCATTACCAAAGGACCCACTATACAAGAGGTTTCCCTCCATTGTTAGAGTAAAAATGCACCCACCATGGCCTCTCAATGTAGCAATCATCAACAAACGGTATTTGCATCATTGGTCCTCAAAGACTTGTGATCTATGATACCAAGAGAGGGGATTGATGTTAGACTACTATGTGAACAAGCACTTGGTTGTGATTGAATGCTTAGCCAAGAAGAGATATAAAATTATGATTACAGGCTTGTTGCGGACCTTATATTGTATTCAAATTGTGAGTTACCCTCTAACATGAGGCAACTCACTTGGGATGTTGCTTCAAGGCTATCTTGATATTTCATCGTGTTATCTTTATAAACCCTCATGGTTGAAGAATCCATGGTCTTCGTTAACATGGAGTTTGTTCTAGTAAAGAAGGAGGATATGTACTAAAATTGTACTTGTATGCCCATAATATTGCAACAAGAGGTTGATGAGATTCATAGTATAACCTACAAATTCAAACAACCAAACCCAATATCACATTGAAAATACATCCAACCATATTAGTTACTTAGTTTAAGTTTCTTCTACTATTACTTTCTGTAAAGGTGTGAGTCAAGAAGTCAGACATTGAAAAAGGAAGGTGTATAGAAGATTGCATGCAAGGTGGAAGACATGCTTAAGGAAAATGGGGATACATGACAAATTTAGTGCATTTGCTATTCAGGGTAGATGATGCTATTATAGCTAGTTGCTTAGTAATGAACCACCTTTTACATCTCTAATATTATAAATTGTAACAATGATATTATATGTGGCAAAACACCTGCAGTTAAATCATCATAATCAATTTTATTAAGTATGGAATGCTTAGTGGATGACCAAAATAATAATGATTATAGAGGTGTCATGCTTTTCAAGAAACAAGTGTTGAAAGAGATGAGAACTTCGTTAAAAAATGAATGCATTAAAAGATAAATAGGTGAAATCGTGAAGATGGGTGTTTATTTTGCTTGTTTTATGAGAAAAAAAACTATATTTTCACAAGTTCTTCAACTTCCGGTATACAAAAGTATTTTTTTTTATTTATAATTTCACTTTACCTTAAAAACAAAACTTGTGAAGAATTTTGTTAGCTTTCCACTGACTATTTTTCAAAAAATTTTCTATTGAGATTTGATATGTCAATTTGACAATTGTTTAACAGTATGTTCCTTAAACATGAAAGGAATGATAATGAGTTATTGCCCCCCCCCCAACAATGTATCTATTATTAAACTTTTGTTTTTAACTAATGAAATATACTGAAACAATCTACAGAGACTCTATTTTATTATGACTATAATTTTGAATCTAACTGATGAATATTATAATTTCTAGAATTTTTTGAAGTTGACCAAGTTGAAAATGTTGCAGATTTTAAACACATCTTTTCCCCCACCTTGTATCTATAATAATTTTTACTTAAAAGTAAATCTAAAAATACTGCTTTGAAAAGAACAATTTAAGGATTATGAATATAATTTTTTCTAAAATTTTCACTGTGTATTTTTAGAGATACAAATATTTAATTTCACCAAATCATAATGTCAGCTGAAAATATTATGCAGTGGTTTTTTTTAAAAATTAAATAAAATTAGATAAAAATAATGAAAATGAAAACAAATTATAGGAATTGAAAGTAGATCCAATTTTGCAAATGCTGGTATCATTTTCGAAACCAAATTCTGAGTATTTGTAGGAGTCCACAACCTCCAAAGTTTAGGTAAGCTAGAGGGAATTCTTTGGTTCCTGCAAACAGTCTCATTCACTAGTTTTTGGCTGAAAAACGTAATTCTAACGGCATCTGTTAAAATTAAATGGTTTCCTAGCATTTTGGCCAAAAAAAACGTTTTTCGACTGTAAGATGGGTGAGAGAATTCCGTGGGCTAGAAACAATGAAAAGACACGTCGTATCATTTCATTTCACGCCAAATCGTATAAATATGCTTTCGGCCAAACACATTTAACACAATTCATCACTTGTCTCATGGTTTTCTAGAGCACCTAAGCAAAGTTTCGAATCATCTTTTTCATTTTTGTTGAACAAGGCAATTGATGTTTTGAATGCAAAAAATAAAATAAAAAATTTAAGTTCAATTTTTTATTGGAATAACAATTTATATGTTGAAAGCTAAATGTTGAGCATTTTTTCAAGGTGAAGCCTTTGTTGAACATAAAATTATTGATATTATTTTTTAATAATTTTTGTGACAATAAAGTTTTTCTGAGACTGTTCTGAAATGTTGATTTTGTTAAAAATGTTTACAGATAACTATACTCATGGGAAACAAAAGTTTGCACAAGAGAAAATTTGATCGCACTCAAGATGAAACTCACCATAATGATTAAAGGAAATAGCATTATTGGAGAAATAAATGAGAACGTGCAAATATTGAAGAAAGAAACGATGATAATGTAAATAGAGATGTTCAACAAGAAGAAGTCCAACCAGGTATACATGCACATATTGTCTATATTAAAAGTATAGAATTGAAATTTAAAATATTGTTTAATATAATTGATTGTAATTACGATTTGATGTTTTTCAAAAACATAAATAGATTTGTCTCATAACGTCGATGAAGACGTTAAAATCGAAATTGAAGCAGAAGACAAATCACCTATAGGTATGTACATAAATTTAGATAATACAAGTTGAACACTTGTATATATTTTAGTGAATTTATGTTTGGGCTTTGTTTTTTAATATAAACTTTAAATTGAAATATGCAGAAGAATCTATCAACATTGATGATGAAATATTAGAAAATGTTGATACTGAAAAATTTGGGAAGAAAGAAGCTAAGCATTATATAAGATATCAAACTAAGAATATGTATAATACCTTTTTCAAAGATGAATCAGTAACAATACAAACTCAACTTTTACTCTGTCTAATAAAGTCAAGAGAGTTAAAAGAAGCTACACCATTATTGGGTATTCAAAAGTTGACAAGAGATAAAAAGGTGAAACAGAATGTCTTTGACAATATAACTAGTGTATTAAAAAGTTTTGGAAAATCTCGAAAAAAAGATGTCAGTGTTGCATGTAGAGTGATACAAACAACAATTGTTTTATCTAGCAATATAAAAGATCGTTTGACACGACACATGGCAAAAATGATGGGAATGTCAAGAAAAAAATTGTACAAACATAGAAAATTTTGATTGCAATTAGATGCAAATGATGAACTTGTTTGTTGGACAGTGATTTCTAGACAACCCTACAAAGATGGACTTGCAGAAAATGTTAAAGAATTGGCCCGTAATTGTTGGTTGACAAAATCGTGTGTTTCGCCACATACAAGGGATGTGTTGCGACAAATAATGACACGAAAACAATATAAAGAACATCCAAAACAGATATTTCCAATGACACAAATAGAATTGTTCAATAAGTTCAAAGAAGAGCACAAAGAAGTTAAAATTTACTTCAATACATTTGTGCAACAAAAACCATGGTTTGTTAAACCCATCACTGTTCGTGACACTTGTTGTTATCGTTATCATGTGGAATTTGAGTTATATTACGACACTTTTCTTGATTTTGGTAAAAATTTATGGCCAAGTTCACCTCCTCCTTCCACATTCCGTAATTTTATATCTGAAATTCTATGTGAAAGAGAAGGCGATGAATTATTTTACCAAAAAAAATGTGTTGGTGAAAATAAATGTGATCGTTGTGGAAATATAAGTTTGTTTCACTCAAGTATCCTATCGATATGAATGATCAATCATTTTATAATATAACAGTCAATTGGAAGAGATATGAATATATCAACAGCACGACTCCACATTCTTCTAATGTTGTTTCCAAAAGGATTGATTTGAAAGTAGATAAAATTTGTGTGATAGATTTTTTGAAGAAGTTTGAGAAAGAAATTTATAAATACACCAAGCATTCACATAGAGATCGATGGCAAGACCTACAATTCAAACAATTCCGTGAAGTGTTTCCACCAGGGACATTTTGTCTGTAGTTGATTTTGCAGAGAATTACACATTCGCTGCACAAAAAGAAATACAGAGTGAATATTATCATTCTGATCAAGTCACTATATTTTTCCACATTCTATGTAGATATGCTCAATGGAGTCTTGATAACATAGAAAGCACTAACAACAATCGACATGTTATTAAAGAATATCACTTTTATATAAGTGATGATCGAGCACGCGACACAAATTTGTACAACATTGTTTTGATAAATGTTATGATTCATTGAAAGAACGCAAAATCAGATTTGATCGACATTGGATATGGTCATATGGGTGTGCGGGTTAGTTCAAATCTTCACGATCATTCTATTGGTTGATTTGTCTTCATAAAAAATCAAACATTACACATTGTTGGATTTTTTTCGAGACTGGTCATGGAAGAGTAGAGCATGACAATGCAGGGGCATGTGTAAAATGAGCATTTTGAAGGTATCAAATGAATCCTCATGCTGATCGATTTGAATCTGCTGATCAAGTCGTTGAATGGTGCAAAATGATGCTAAGCCATGAAAATAATCCGTCAAGGGATGTGCGCAGGTGTGTCTATATATACATGTTACACATGTACACATGATATTTTTATTCATGTGTTCAAATTTATATTCAATCTTCAATCATTTTCTTGAGAGATTTCAAGTTAACAAGTTCTTGTCTTGTGCAGGTTTTTTTGGTATGTTGGAATCCAAGATGTAAATAGATCAATCCCATATGAAGTTGGTACAATACATGGGACACAAAAAATGCATTCAGTTAAAACAAAACGCTATCAAAATGAGTTTGCATTTGATAGAAGAAATGAGTCTTGTTTTTGTTCAATTTGCATAGAGGACACATAATCCATAGAGATTTGCGAAAATGAAAATGCAAAATATGTTAAAGCTTGGAGACATACCAAACTTAATATAAAAGGAAAAATTCCATTTTCAAGCTCAAAGGAGATGGAATCAATTAAAACTATAATGTCAGTGTTGGAAGATTGGTTGTTGTCATTGATGTCAACCCTAGTCATGGGTTTTGGACCACAAGATTGATGAAGTTATTTGGACATGAAGGAAAATGCACATGTAGATACAACACCCATGGATGGATAGTATACATCATGCTCT
>ML781689.1:214399-240855 GCA_009831015.1 Picea engelmannii | reverse complement strand
TATATATATATATATATATAATGAAAGTTTGAATAGTTACACCGCCAAATACATAGGTTCCACATCCATTTTAGGATGATAACAAAAACTAAGACATTCAACTCCAAAATTCTGGACTCTAAGCCATTGCTTTAAGATAGTTCACTTCATACCTACAATCCATACTTGCAAAAGAAAACATTCGTGAATTCAAAATTTAAAAATTTACATTAAAATATATGTACAAATTTAAAATAAAATGTACACATGTACCAGTTTAGATAAATAAAACAAGTTGTGATTAAATAAAAATTGACATACATACCAAAAGAGTTAAGTCTCATCCTCCAACACACTCATTTCCACCAAATATAATGTAAATATCTGTAACAATAAAAAAAACAAATAACACATATTAGCATATATACTTTAACTAAATATTAAATAAACAATAAGAAATAATAACATACCCAACCAAAGTTCCACAGATTTAAGATTATCTCTCTCTTTTTATTACACTTTTTTGACACTTCTTTTAAACCAAACTTCCATCACAAAGTTGCAAAACTTCCAAAATAGTTATTCTCCACATTAAGCATACATGATTTAAACAATGTAAAATCTTAAAAAAATTTAAAGAGAAAATTGTGTTCTTGGTAACCAATTTTTGTGTTCAGAGTTAGATAATACTCTGAAAATAAATATAGTTGTGTATGCAGAAAGTTCACAAATCTTCATATTAATTCATTCTTTCAATAAAATACTTATCTCCTTATGGATAAAGTCTCAAATCATTCACGTGAAATTCTCATGCCAGGTGATCGTATTTACTCAGCAGTAAAATACTTATCTCCTCAACAGTAAAATACTTCTCTCCTCTTTTGTAGTGGAATAGATGTTCTCATAGAATCAAATGCCCTCAAATGCCCTTTCAAATTAAAGGACTCATAAATCTCCATATGAAGTCATTCTTCCAATAAATTACTTATATCTATGAAAGTTCACAAATATCCATTTTAAAAATCATTCTTCCAGAAAATACTTATCTCCTCTTTCTACGGTGGAATATATGTTCTCATATAATCTTTCATGTACATGATGAAAACACAAATCTGCACATATATTAAGTCATTCTTCAAAAACCATTTAAATATTTCATCTTTGGCATGTAGTCATATTACATATAATCAAATGCTCTTTGAAATATGTCTTCGTCATAATCTAAACATAAGTGAGATCATGCACATACATAGCTTATTTGTAAATCTACTTGAATGTTGGTTTTTGTGGTTAGTAACTAATTTAGTTAAGAGTTTGAAAATACTTTGGCAAGAAGGAATTCACTTTGTTGTATGGAAAAAAAACAAATGTCCATACTACGTAATTCTTGGACAAAAAGGCAAGAAATGCAATAGAAGAAAATTTAGAAACTTTCCCTTTTCTCAAATAATCAAATTTTCAAGTTCAAAATTAGGTCTTCATCATGATCTAAACATAAATAATCTTGAATGTCCCATTTAAGACAACTATAAGCTTATATAGAGTTTTTATATATTTCAAAATAATTGATCAAAGCGTTGAAAAATTATATAGACACTAGTTTAGTAACCCTATGAATAGAAAAGGCTAAACTAAAAATTTGAGAAAACAAAAATTTGAAAAAAGTAAAAAATATAAGTTTATTCAACAAAAATAAGCTTGAACACTTTTATATAAAATCCCAACATAAAAGAAAATTAAAACTCACTAATGTGCAATGAACATGCATTTATGAATCATCATGAATAGACGTATCCTTCCCACATATGGATGCTTCCTCCTTAATCTCAATCTCCCGCACTCTCTTTTCCACATTTTGTTCAAGTACACTCTCAGGTACTCTCTTCCCTATATAACACATTTCAAATTTGAAAGTTTGAAAATTTGAAAATTAAATTTAAATGATTTTAACACATTAAATTTTAGTTTTAAATTTTGAAACATGTAATGCCTATGATGTGCCAAACTATGATTCAATAAATTAAATATTGTTTAACACATTCTTCTTTTAAATTAATAATTTAAATGACAATTTGTAATTTTAATATATAACTAAATTTGTTTTCAACATGCAATGATACATGTGAACTGTTACCCTCTTCAAACTCTCCCAATGAGAATTGCGACAAACCTGCCCAAGTAGTAGGAGATGGAATAGGGATCTGTGAACAACAAAACTAACAACTAAATCTAGGATTCAATGTGTTCATATTTATACAAAATTATAAATGTCACGTTGTTAATCTTATTCAAAAGATTGGAGATTGGACAACTAAAGTTCTCATATGTGGATATTAAAAAACACATGCCTGATTCAACCCATCCAAATTTAAACTTATGGAATCAAGTCCCCTATTTACTGGAGATTCATTTAATATATCTCCAAACTGCAATTAATGACAATAACAACTCAATTATTTCTATAGATACAATGATATGTATCTAGATATAGAACTAGAAATAAACTTTCCTCAAATACGTAAAAAATTTATTAACTAGAACACATACCAATCTGTTGTTCAGTTCATCATTCTGAATGACCTCCTTCTAACCATTATGAAATTTTTTTGCATACTCTTTAAGATCTTCTACTGACATGGTATCTAACTCCTCATCTATTTTATAAACAAAAATGGCCCGAGAATTGGCTTCCGCTCGCTGACGGTTCAAACCAACATCAACACCATAAAAAATCGATTCCAAATTTTTCTTGATTGCATTCCTAGCCTCTTTGTCAACCTCTGATGAAGCTCGCAACTTTGAATGTGAGAAAAATTCCCCTGTTGGGAGAGATACTGAAGGTTGTGGAGACCTATGCAATGTCGCATTTCGATATGCCCATTTTCAATCATATGTCCATCCTTTACCAGCCCCATAATAATCAGACGATAGGCTAGTATAATCAAGGTGCATGTCCATGAAAAACTCTGCATAAAGGTTTCTAGCAAAATAATGTGGAACCTCATCATTCCATGGAAATTTTCAATATGCTGTCAAAAATCTGTTATACAGATGTCCTGTTATGTTGGAGTGCTTAAAATATTGCACCTTCAACATCTTTCGCTTTGGCCCATCTTTGAAATTGAACATAGAAATTGTGTTTTCTTTTGAAACTTTATTTTTTACTACGTCCCATTTATCAAGGCCCATCACCTCTGACTTTCGTTTCATCATCAAATCGATAAAATTATCAGTGGTTGGACCGATCTTTTGATATGCATCCATAAATTTTTGCAATGAATGCAAAACAATCTCCGAGATTTGTTTACTCTCCCGAGGGAGATCCAAGCTCCTCAAATCATTTTCCAACCTGCTTTTAACACCTGAACACCGCTTAAGGGTCATTACTTCAGTAATCTCTTTCCAGTGAAGCTATCACCAACATCCAAAGGATAGGTGGACGTAGGCATGTAATCTTTTGTTTCTTGATAATGCCTCCTAAATACACCTTCACCCTATTCACCAACATTAGAATCTTTGTGACACCTACTCTCTCTTTCATTGTCTTCCCTTACATTAAACTAATTGTCTACATACACATTTGAAAGTAATTACAACATTTAACTTCACATAATTTAACATAAAAAAATTAAACACACACACACACACATATATATATAACATAAACATAAATACACAAAAATACAAAATCAAAGAAAATTACCAAAAATATTTTTTTTTCCTGATGTATTCGCTACATTCTCAGGTGTAGGAGTATCAATGTGCAACCTATCTAAGAATGATGCATCCACAACACTTGTTTAAGCACATTCTCGATATGATCTATTCACAGACTCGTTTGATAATCTTCTCCTCTGACTAGATTGTCGTTATTCACTTGGAGTCTCAGTGGAAAAAGGGGTTCCTCTTCTTCCTTCTTGAGATAGCCTAGAGTGTTTGCGAAGAATGTTTGGAGACTCCTGTCTCGACATCTCGCCTCAATATCTATCCTTTGAAAATTCATGAATATGAAAGTTCATAAGTTATAGAAACATTAAATGGAAATACTAAATTTATAACACAAGCATTTAAGCATTTATAACAACTTCAAAGCATCGCAAACATATATTGAAAAAACTAGAACAACTATATTTTTTACAATCATTGACAAAAACAATCACCAACAAAACATTTACTTAAAACTAAAACAATAAACAATATTACATGATATGTTGTTACTATCCTCTTAGATACATGATCAGAAAAAGCTTCAAGGGATCATTGATCAAACCCTTGGGGCAAATTTCATCATGACACATGGAACAAATTACCAAGAAGAACTTTTAGGGTAAAATATCAATAGACTAACCAACAACATACACAGGTGTAACCAACAATAGAAGAGAATGAAAACATACACAAGGTGGAATTAGCAAGGAGATAAAGAGGGCGACACCAGCAAAAAAATGAGGAGGGTGACACCAGCAAGTAGAACCAGAATCCCCAAACAATAACCAAGAAGAGATCTCCAGAAAGATGGAAAAGACCAAGAAGAGGGTTCGTAGCCACACAATTAAATAATTTAAACAAATAATAGTTTATAACATAAAATATTTATTGTTAAATCATAAAAATCAACAAGAAAATAGACAAGTCAAGAGAAAGAATCTAAAGTCAAGGCAGCTAACTTTCTTTAGGAAAAAACAAAGAACAAAATCAAAAACCCATGCAAAAATTAAGGGGGGCATAACTCAAGCAAGGGTGGCTTCAACACAAAGTCAACAATTAAATTCTTCCAACGTCAATGAGACTAACTTTATTTAGGTAAAGCACAAAACCAAAAACCCACACAACAATTAAAGGGGGCGTAAGTCAAGCAAAGGTGATTTCAAGACAAAGTCAACAATTAAGTTCTTCTTTAATGGCAAAATGTCCACATGATTATCATGACATTTAATTATAATATTTTATCATCCCATCATAAAAGGAAGATCAATAATGTGATCATGCTCTTCTTAACTACTCCTAGGTCTCATGGACCATCACGGGAAAGAAAAAAATCGCACATCATCTCAACTTGGTACTTAACCAAAAACAAAATAAACCAAAAAACCAAAAAACCACACTAATCAGAGTTTTCATATTTGACTTTATGTGATGTGTGAAGTAAGTTATATTCAGATTTGCAAAGAAAGAATGAACTTTAAGCAAAATTAAAGTACGAAATTCAAATTTAAATGCACAAATACAATCTATAATATAAATTTTCTGCATCAAAGAGTCCATTATAATTCATAACTAACCTTTGGATTTTCAAACTAAATGTATAAGTATTCAATTGAACAGGGACTGTTTGTATATGGACAAGGCTGTATTTGAACTCAACCTTGGGAAGAGGTTGACAGGGTCGAATACATGTATAGGGAGAGGCCTAAATTCAGGCCCATCCCTATACATGGACACGCTCACAGTTTTATTGGTAGCATACACCCTCTAAGGGACACCCTAAGACCGGAAAAGAACAGTCTGAATAGAGGGGCTCCAACTTTCCAACTGTTGGAGCCGCCTTTGTTTTTTCTAGCCCGTCTCGAATTTCATGTCTTATTGCTCGAAATCGAAAGATGGTTTTCGTATTTTCCATCTGTGGTTTCAAAATCTCTGAAGTCGTATCACGCAAGCATCGATAATTAGTGTACGCTCAAGGCGAGTTCTACTTTTCGTCATTTTTTTTCCCCCCTTTGTTCTACCTCAGGATTTCGTATGTTGGATGCTATAGATCATGTAGTTCACAAGTCCCAAGCAGCAAAACGGTGAAATCGCTTTAAAATTTTACCCAGGGCGGTAACAGGAGTAAAATTTTCCTAAATCACGATTAAACAACATCGGGTTTTCGCGTCTCGGCGTTCACTAAATACAAAAGTCTTATTGTCGTATCCCCAATAGTCGAAACCACGAAGTCCGTATTTTAGTAACCCGTGTCAAGGTTAAAGGTAAAAACTAAGCCATGGTTAAGTTCCGTCGACAATTCGTCACTCGGCGTGTTCTCTTTTAAAAAGCTACACTATCTAAGCCCCGAGTCGCAAAGTCGCGATAAAGATATAAACATAATTAATTAAACACTTAATCCGAGTTTATCCTCCCTTTTAATTAAAACGTATCATCGCGATCTCGCGGTTTTGCAACTCGGCATGCAAACTTCCCAGAAGTTATACCCTCGAAGCTCCGAGTTACGATATGGCGATATAAATAATTACATAATTAATTAAGAGCCCAATCACAATTACGTTTTTATTAACCTAAGTCAATCATCGCAATTTCGAGTGTTAGAGGTTCAAAGGGTTAAAGAAAAAATTCTCGATACAATGAGTACCGAAAGATTAATTAACTTCGGTAAAACCGGATTAATTAAGCTAAATCAGTATGTTCCGTGTTTTGATGCTTGCACAGTTTACGAAGCAGTCTTAATTCTTCCTTGCGCAAACTGACATTTCGAGCCGCCAAAACTTATGGCATTAATTAGAAATAAGGCAAATCGACAAATAAAGATTGGGTTTTTATTGCTAAATTTATTTCTAAACATGATTTGACAGATCTGTTCTAAAAAGTACCGAGTTTTCGAATATATAGAGCTGTTATTCGTTATAACAAATTCAATTCTATATTACGCATAGAACACTTTATCTGCGAGCTAACTTTTGTATGTATAAATATTTTTATCGCAGAAGAGCTAAAGTAGGATCTCCCATCATGGCGCCGCGAAAAACATCTAAAGCCAGTGTTGAGGTTTCAGGACAAGGTTCGGACATCGTCGCTGATACTTCACCTAGAAGTGTCGACTCTGTCCTGAACTGGTCGTTCGTTTCTGATGTTTTGCAAACCGAATTAGTGGATTATTCCGATGATTCTAGCGACAATGAAAAAGACGACATAACCACCAAATATAAGATCGTCATTCAATCGGGAATGCATAAAGTAGCGGCTAGGCCACGAATGCTCCCCTATTATGATATGGTCTGATGGGCATTAGACCATGTGGACATACCAACTAGAACCATCATGAATGAGCAGAAGGTCACCATCGAGACTTTCAGACCTGAACATCTGCAAGCTATGTACAAGTTGCCCATAGCGTCCGACCTTACATATGATGGTGAATTCTTGGAAGAGTTCAAACAGAAGGAATGTGTGCAGTATGACAAGACTATGTCTAGCCTAATAAGAGATTGGGTTTCGCACCCTGCGAAGTTCAGGGCAGACAATAATGGTATATATTCAATAGCTTCCTTGGAACCACAGTTCAAGTATGTAGCTATGATGACATGAAGATTATACAGGAGAGAGGATACCTCACATTTCTTTCTTCAATGGGTGCCTCTAATACATCGAGTCGCCAAAGGTTGTTCCTTCGACTGGGCGAAAATGTTGTCTGATAGCTTGACCAGTCGGGTTACAGAGTATCAGGCGCAAAAAGAGAGCAGAAAGATTTCTTCATTTTTTATGTCTTCATACATTATGGATGTCGTATGCTTTCTAACACCATTTCCCTTAATGAGCTGGAGTTGGACTCCAGCAGAGGCCGAGCCCATCCACGCCTATCATTCGAAATTGTGGGAAAACAAAGCGGTAGATTTCGTACATGAAATCTTCAACTGGGTGATAGTACCTCTGCATGTCACTATTTTCGGTCACCCGCCACCCAAGATCTTGGACAGTATAGTGATGAATTTGAGCAGTATAGCTAACTCATATGTAGAATCCGAATTCTCATATCTCAAAGTTTTCGGGGCATCTGTTCTCCCGCATGCATTACCATTATTTATCCCCGACAAGCTGGCTTGTCGCGAAGTTGCTAGACAAACAGTAATCAGTGGCATAAGCAAGGAGCTAAGGGATACTCAAAGAAGGTATGGCCACCTTTTCCTGTTCATTTAAATTCATATTCTTTGTTAGATTTTGGGCATGCTAAAGTTGAGGTAGCAGCCCTGGAATACCTAAAGTTGGTCCTTATTGAATTCAAGAAGCACGATCTGCAAAGGGTCGTGAGTAATCATTTGGCCAGTTGCGGACTCAAGAGATTTGAACACAAAAATTCACCCTCAGATGACATTTTCCGAGGCGCAAGATCTTATGCCAAGATTTTAGTTTGGATACAAACCTTGGCACCTGAAGAGAGGGTCGATGTTCTGAAATTCCAAGAACATCGACATAGTTGTCTTCCCGCAGTATTACGGGGTGAGAATCCGAGTACAGTGGAGGTGAAACAAAAATATGCCGAAGGCTCCAAGGATGCGACTCCCGATCAAAAAAAACACCAGGGCTGGACCTTTTTGTGACGATTGTAACAGAGGTTTTACATTTTGAGAGTTAATATAAAGCAAATCCGAAGATTCTCAATTCCATCACGACTGTGTTATGAGTTTGTTTTCTTGTATCTCATATTTCGTTTCATTTCATATTCGTACCTGATGAATGCTTCGCTATAATTTAGTGCAACCTCTACTATAGTGAATGAATTTTGGTTTTCTATATTGTTTACTATTTTTCCTCTGTACCAGCTATCGGCGGATATAAGACCAGTTAACACTTTCAGAATTCTATATATATTTTACGCTTCATCAGGTTATTTCTTCACATTTTTCTTCTTTTGTTTATACGTGAGATTCTCCCTTGATAGGAGACTTACTAGATAGATAGATAAATGTTTTCTCCCACCTCATACATTTTATTAAAATATAACCCAGTTACGAGAAAGAGCCTTTGATTTTCACCCCCTTTTCATTCTTGAAACCGTAAACTCTCTTTTATACGACCGAATTGAGACAACACTTAAATTCCCCCCAAAGTTTTCTTATTTTACTGTTCCTCTATGACTGTCCCTGTACCAACACAACCCAATATCGAACCTGAATTATCAAATCAAACGCACATTGCCTTAAACCTTTTCGATACCATTCTTAAAACAGCCACTACCCGGGTTGAACTCGAACGTTCATGGGCAGCGATTGAACAGGATATAAACATCCAGGAACAGTTGGAAGCTAGACAACACCAACACAGAAATCTTCCCTAGTTTCTCTTGCCGAAGGTTGACGTTTCTCTCTTCTCTACCCTTTACCCACTTTTAGATGCCTAGACACTGTACTTCTTAGCCTTAAGTACAAACTCTGGAACAACATCTTTCTGGCGACGTTCCCGGGGACCGAAGTTACGAAATCTTTTTCCCTGGGAAAACGACAATTTTTTTTTTGTTGAAAGTGTTACCCTTTGATAGTGAACAAAGAGTACACACCTTTTTTAAGGCTTTCCAATCTTTCACTTGGCGACTCCACAAATAATAAACTGGCATCCGGTCGGAGGAATACCAGACAAAACCTAGATGGTAAGCAAATTACACCTGTTACAGATCCCGAGAAGATTCTAAAGGCGATAGACTCTCTTAAGCCAACCGCTGCAGTCTATAAGCTTAAACACCCACAATTGAAGACTAAGAGTTCTTCTGAACCTTCAAATTCACGCAGTCCTCTCTTTGATAATAAAGATCTACCGTCAAACTGCTTCAAAGTTAGGAGTGAGATTCATCCGACAATCCCCTTAGTACACAAAGGAAAGGGCCCTTTTGAAATTTTGTCGGCAGTTGACATACCTTCTTTTCTTCAGTTAAATTTCCCGACCTCACCTAATTCTGAAGAGTGTGTTACACATTCGGTTTCCACACCCGTCGGTTCTCCTGATTTCGTCTCTTGCAAATCTGAGGAACCAAGTCCTCACGTTCCTTATCATTCATCGTCGGATTTTCCTCTTCACGAATAAAATAAAGATTCACTTTTAATTTTCCGAAACCCCCTTTATGACTTTCCACTAATAACGATGGTAGCCGCCAGAGGAGGAGGTGGAGGGGTTATCGGAGAAGGAGGGGGAGGAGCTCCTGTAGGAGGAGCTGGAGGCCAAGGGCCTGCCCCCCCTCCCAGAGTGTTTGCAAAAGTTGTAGCAAGATACGCTCCCTTGGTATTGCTCGTTCCTCTGCATGATCTTCCCAAAAATTATATAAAAAATTTGCCAAAATTCACTGGGGAAGGAGATCTCACCGCAACCGAACATATTAATTTCTTTGATCATTTCGCAGACATCCTAGGTATTGAACATGAAGACGTGTATTCGAGGCTTCTTGTCCAAACCTTCGAAGGCCAGGTCCGAACTTGGTTTTGTAGTCTACCTGCAACATTTATCTTGTCTTATGACGCCTTGGAAGATGCTTTCCTTAGACAATGGGGCGAAAGAAAGGACCACCTATATTATTTAACTGAATTTGGGTCTTTAAGAAAAACGAATTCAGAAACAGTCATGGATTTTATTCAAAGATTCAACAAGTTGTATAACAAAATCCCAGTCGAGGTTAAACCGTCCCAACCCGCGGCCAAAGTAACTTTCGCAGGTTCTTTCGAACCGGATTTTGCAGTCCTTTTGTGAGAAAGAAGGGGAGCCACCCTAAACCAAATGCAGGATGACACTGTAGAAATTGAGTTGAATATGATGGCTTCTGGTATGCTTAAAGCTAGAGTAGAAACGGGAAACCTAGAAACTAAACGCTTTAGAGAAAAAGTAGGTCCATCAGGGTCTCATAGATCCACAGATGACAAAGTAGACGATATGGCCAGGGTAATTAAAGAACTGTCTAATAAAATATCCAGAATGGAGCTAGAACAGGCCAAAACTGATTCTTTCGCCAAAAGGGATTTCAAGAGGAACCCCAACCCCCCGAACCAGCAAAGACAAATAAAAAACGAAGATAAAAAAATACAAGCTCCCCTAAAGAGCGAAAATTTTATAGGAGCGAACGATCTCTAAGATTTTGGAGACTCGGATAATGATGTCATGAACTTCGGTGATGACTGCACACAACCGTATCTGACTAGAGAAGATTATGAAAATCTCTAAACACTCAACAACCATCGGTTAAGGGTGAAGAAAGTGATCATACTGACCTTTGTGACTCTCAATAAGAAACTGAAATGATAATGGTTGAGATCCAACCTAATTACAACTTGAAATCTAAGAGTAAACCCATTTCAACTACTCAACCGAAGAAAATCCTCCCAAGAGGTCAAACTTATGAGCCTACTCCGGAAGAGACCCTATTACCTAACAGCAAAGCGAAAGTAGTAAGCACACAAGAGTCTGAAGGGGGAAAGGTTGAAACCCAAGCACAAGGAACCGAAACAGTAAATAAAATTACGCCTTCAACCAAGACCATGAGTAATAAAGCGGTCCAGACGAATAAGTCGGAAAGGAAGGATTCATAAGTCTCAACTAAAGAAAGTGACAAGGTGAGCGGAGTTTTTAGTTTTGAAAACAAGATAAGAAAAATTAAGATACCAATCCCTCTAGTAGAATTAGCAAAAAACCTCGTTTATCGGAAGCAGATTACCAAAGTGATGGGTGTCTCAAAGCTAGAAAGCCAGTTTGACATTTTAAACCTGGAAGATGACAAACCTAACATCACTTTTGGTCCACATTTTGAAGGGGCCAAAGACACTATTGCTCCCTTTTATATCACTTTAAATGTATACGATCAATTGATACATAATTGCATGTTAGAATCTCGAGCCTCCCATAATGTTATGCCTAAGATTATTATGGACAAATTGGGTCTCCAGATCACCAGACCTTATGGAGATATTTACTCTTTTGACTCGAGAAGGGTTAAGTGTATGGGAATGATAAAGGATTTAGTAGTTACCCTAGCACAGGTCCCGGTTAAGAGTATCTTGATGGATGTGGTTATTGCTAATATTCCCCCTAAGTATGGCTTACTATTGTCTAGGTCATGGACAGCCAAGCTGGGGGGTTCTCTTCAATTGGATATGACGTTCGCCACAATTCCTATGTTTGGTGGGAAATTTACTTGGTTGTATAGAGAGACGAGGTTAGCATATACAGTAAGCGACCCTCAAAATCCGAACAATTTCCCTATTTACATTGCGGATCAAGATTTAGGAAAATGTATCTTATCTTTTGATGACGGTTTAGATGGTTGTACGGAGGAAAATGATATAGAGCAAGAAGATTCAGGTTACATGACAGAGGATCTGTGTAGCACCAGTGTCTGGAAAAAAAAATTTGACGGTGCCTCATCTCGTGAAGGGGATGGTGCAGGAGTGCTTTTAGTGGCTCCTGAAGGAAAATTCGTTGTTCCTTTTTCTTATAGACTGCAATGGGATATAGATTATACTAACAATGTATGTGAATACGAAGCGTTGTTCTTAGGATTAGAGGTTGCCAGGAAGTTAAAAATAAATAACTTAGAGGTATATGGAGATGCAGAGTTAATAGTCAAACATATAAATCGACAGTACCAAGCCAAGCATCCCAGATTAAGATCATATAGGGATTGTGCCTGGGATCTGATGGAAAACTTTTTCTCATCCGTAAATTTCCACTTGATCCCACACGCAAAGAACTTACATGTTGATGCATTAGCTAAAGCTGCCTCAACCTTCACTCCTCCCACGACTTTCAAATTGAAGTATCGCATAGAGATCAGACACAGACCTTCTGTACCGGATAACATCCATCACTGGCAGGTTTTTGAGGATGATGAGAAAATTAAGAAGTTTCTTGAAGCAATAGGTGATTTTTTCGAAACCCACTTAGATCAAGAAAACCAGAATGATAATATATGGATCATGCAAGAACGGGAAGACCCTCAAATCTTTCAAGACAAAATCGAAAATCATCGCATGTTGGTCCATAAAAACAACCAGATTCCGAAACAATTGATTCCTCTGGAAAGACTTTTTGATCCAAACGACATACCTATGAAATCTGCCTTACAACCCCAACCAGAAGAAGTGGAGGATTGTGATATAGGAACCAAAGAAGAATCCAGGATGGTAAAAATATCCAAATTCCTCCCTCCCGAAATAAAAATTAAGTATAAAGACCTACTCAGACATTATAAGGATGTCTTCGCTTGGTCTTATGATGAGTTAAGGACATACGACACTTCTGTAATTGATCACAAGATACCTCTAAAGCCTGGGGTCAAACCATTTAGGCAAAAGCTTAGACAGATCAACCCCATTTTGTTACCTATGATTGAAAAATAATTTAAGAAACTTTTAGACGCGGAAATAATAGTACCTCTGAGATATTTAGACTGGGTAGCAAACCTGGTCCCGGTCAGAAAAAAGAATGGGGAAATCAGACTGTGTGGATTTCCAAAATCTAAATAAGTCGTCTCTCAAGGACAACTATCCGCTGCCCAAAATGGACCATGTGCTAGAAAAGGTAGTTGGATCCAACCAAATGTCTATGATTGACAGGTTCTCTGGTTATAATCAAATCGCCATGAATGAACAAGATAGAGAAAAAACCACTTTCACCACACCATGGGGTACGTTCATGTATGATAAAATGCCTTCTGGTTTGATGAATGCAGGGGCCACTTTCCAACGTGCTATGGACATCGCTTTCATCGGTGAAAGGGATAAGTTCGTAGTCATTTATCTTGACGATTTGATGGTTTTCTCTAAAACTGACGAAGAACACTTGCTACATCTTAAACAGACATTCGAAAAATGCCACAGGTTTGGTCTATCTTTAAATCCAAAGAAATCACATTTTGTCGTGCGGGAAGGTAAGCTTTTGGGTCATATCGTATCAAGGGATGGAATCAGGATTGATCCTAAGAGGATTGAAGCGATATATACTACAAATATTTTCAGAAATGTAAAAGAGATTTAATCTTTCTTAGGAAGAATAATTTTTTTACGAAGATTTATCCTGAATTTCGCTGAGATTGTAAAACTGATCACAGGTATGTTGAAAAAGGATAGCGAAGTAAAATGGACAACCGAGGCCAAAGCATCCTTCGCTCATATTAATAAATTCATAAGCGAGGCACCTATGTTATCGAGCCCCGACTATCTAAAAGATTTTCTTATTTTATCATTTGTCTCCAAACACACTATTGTCGCGGTGCTCCTACAAAAGAACGAAGAAGGTTTCAAACAACCGATCGCTTTTTTCAGCAAGAGCCTTAGAGACGCAGAACTGAAGTATGATATAATAGAAAAACAAGTGTACTCCATGGTAAAAGCATTAAAGGCATTCAGAGCGTATGTACTACACTCCAAGATAATTGCGTATGTACCTACCAGTTCTGTGAAAGATATTTTGGTACAACTAGACAACGATGGAAAAAGAGGGCGATGGCTCACCAAAATCCAAGAATTTGATCTGGAAGTCAAACCGACCAAATTGATAAAAGGACAAGGCCTGGCCAAACTCTTGGCTGAGTCGAATTTTAGAGCCCTAGGCATCAATTGCTTGTAGGAGGGCGACGAAGACATGAACTTAAACGAGCTGAATGAGCAAACAGGCCCAAACATTATCGAAGAGAAGTTCATATCATCAGGCTCGTACAGAGACATAGTATCATACCTGCTAACTCTAAAATGCCCAAATGAGCTATCGCCATCAAAATCCAGGACTTTAAAACTTCATGCGGTTAAATATTGTATCACCGAAAGTCAACTATATTGGAAAGATCCACTCGGTTTCTTGTTAGTCTGTTTAGTCGAATCAGAAACTCAACGGGTTATAGACGAATTTCATGAGGGATTCTGTGGAGGGCATCACGCTTGGAGAGCTACAGCTTACAAAATTCTGAGGGCTGGGTACTACTGGCCAAAAATTTTCTCGAACGTTAATGCCAAAGTCCGAGCCTGAGACCCTTGTCAACTATTTGCAGGTAAACAGAAGCTCCCGGCACTGCCTTTATTTCCAGTCAAAGTTGAAGCCCCATTTTAGCAATGGGGTCTAGACTTCATAGGCGAGATTAATCCCCATTCTAGTTCTCAACACAAGTGGATCTTAACCACAATAGATTATTTTACTAAATGGGTGGAAGCCATTCCAACCAAAAGGGCAACAGACTCGGTGGTAATCGATTTCTTAGAAGACAATATTTTGTCTAGATTTGGTTGCCCCCGAAAGATAGTTACAGACAATGCCCAAGCCTTTAAATCTATGGCTATGATCAGCTTTTGTCAAAAGTATAACATCTTTCTTGTCCATTCCACAGCATATTACCCCCAGGGAAACAGATTGGCTGAGTCATCTAACAAGAGCCTGGTAAATATAATCAAGAAAGTATTGGATGAAAACAAAAGGTCTTGGCATGTGCACTTAAAATACACATTGTGGGCGAATCACATAAGCACAAAAAGGTCTATCGGCATTTCACCGTTTCAGATGGTATATGGGACAGATGTTATGTTACCTATAAACCTAGCGCTTCCAGTGATGAAGTTATGGCAAGATCAAAATGAAGAACCCAATCATGTCACCAGGAGGATAAATCAGTTGATTGAGGTTCAACAGCATAGGGTCGAAGTAGATGAAAAGTTGTAGAAGTACCAATATGACATGAAGGCATTATTTGACCGCAGAGCAAAGGACAGATCTTTCCTCCCAAGTGATTTAGTATTAATGTGGGATGCAAGAAGGGAAGAAGCAACAAAACATGGTAAATTTGACCACCTCTAGTATGGGCCATTCAAAGTCTCGGCTCTGGAAGGAAAAAATTATTTCCTATTGGAAAATATAGACGGTGAAATCCTCAACGCCCCTGTCAATGGGCGTTATTTGAAGCATTATATGACATAACAGTCGCCTAAAAAAAAATAAAAAATAAAAAAGAAATTTTGTATACCTATATATATATATATATATATATTGTATACATATATATATTTTTCATTTACACATTGCTTTTGATTTTCTTTTTTCTTTCATGAACTTTCGACACCTTTTGGATAGCCCCGATAACCTTCGTATTTGCCTCTTACAGGATTCCAGCTGCACAAAAAACAAGTAGGAGAAGTAAACCGAAAGTTGGTGTCAGAAATAAATCGGCTTAAACAAGTGATACCCAAGATTTTTGATATTGTGCAAAGAAATTGAAATGAAAAGGTAAAGATGAGATTTCCTAAAAGACATGTTCTAAAGGACTATTAAAGAAAACCAAGGTAACCTCATTCAAACAGCAACATCATCTGAACTGATAAATAACAGAGTTGTTTTTTTTGTTTGATCCTCTACGAAAAAATAAGACAAATTAAACGATTCACTCAAATTAAAACCAGTCAGCCGAAGTAAAGTACCCCCGAAAAATATCTACAAGAGTCAGTTTTGAATTTTTGACCTTTGTATTTTCAGTCTGTAAGTCACTACATGTCACCCTTTTCTATCTTCGGGTTTACCTTTTAAAAAGTCAACATCTTTCCGTTTCTCATAAGAAGGAATAAGAGTTTTCGTTTCAACCTTATGAGCTTCAAAGAAGATTGTGGAAAGAAAGAGGGTCTTCACAACTCCTCAATCCCCTGCTAAAAGAAGGGATGCTTAAAGCGATCCTAACTTTCCTAGGTTTTTCAACAATATCGGAGGATTGAGGCTTGCTCAAATAGAATTCCCTAAGAAAGTTATTTTCCCTTTTTTTCCCTGAGAACGAAGATGTTGTGAAGGTCAAGGGAAGGTTGGTACTGAGTAATCAAAGTAAGTTGACAGACCTATAATTCAAAATATTACACAAATATCAACCCTGATACAAATTGATTGCCCTCATCTTCACGCTCTAAAAAGAAAATTATAAGACAAGTGGTGAAAGGAAATTCAGAAATGATTGCCCCCATCTAGTCCATGAGACGATGAAAGGAAATTCAGAAATGATTGCCCTCATCTCAGCATTTAAATGCACAAATATATTCCGAAGTGGTGAAAGAAAATTCAGTAAAAGGGGCCAGATAACTTCACCGGGGTACTGAACAGGCTCGCTGGCAGTGAAGCAATATTTGACATATCTGTAAGGTTGTTATACATGAATATCACTCTACTTTGGTAACCAATTCTTTTTAAAAACCTTATCTACATCCCAAGTTCAGACGGGGTTGCCTAATTAAAAACATATAATCTTCTTCTTTTGATGCAAGCTGATAGCCACAAGATCTGTTGGGTCCCCTAGAACTATTTTGATTGTCTTAAGACAGACCTGAATTCAGTAACAGGAAGGAGAATGGTCGTGAAAGGGACTACGACTAAGTTTAAAAAGTATCTGAATTTGAAAAGCTTTTCAAGGTAAAAAACAGAGTCTCTTTACCCTTCGATACCTTTTTCTCAGAAACCTTTTAAGCTATTGACTCCATCTACCCAATATCGACACGTGGTCTACTGTTCTTCCCGTCTTACAAGAAAAAGGGATCCCTAGTTGGAGCCTATGTTGGAGCCACCTTTGTTTTTTCTTGCCCATCTCAAATTTCATGTCTTAATGATTGAAATCGAAAGATGGTTTTCGTATTTTCCATCTGTGGTTTCAAAATCTCTAAAGTCGTATCACGCAAGCAGCGATAATTATTGTACTCTTGAGGCGAGCTCTACTTTTCATCAAAAAATTTCCCCCTTTGTTCTACCTCGGGATTTCGTATGTTGGATGCTATAGATCACGTAGTTCACAAGTCCCAAGCAGCGAAACGGCGAAATCACTTTAAAATTTTACCCAAGGCAGTAATGGGAGTAAAATTTTCCTAAATCATGATTAAAGAGCATCGGGTTTTAACGCCTCGACGTTCACTAAATCCAAAAGACTTATTGTCATAGCCCCGATAGCCGAAACCACGAAGTCCGTATTTTAGTAACCCGTGTCAAGGTTAAAGGTAAAAACTAAGCCATGGTTAAGTTCCGTCGGCAATTCGCCACTTGGCGTGTTCTCTTTTAAAAAACTACACTATCTAAGCCCCGAGTCGCAAAGTCGCGATAAAGATATGAACATAATTAATTAAACACTTAATCCGAGCTTATCCTCCCTTTTAATTAAAACATATCATCGTGATCTCGCGGTTTCGCAACTCGGCATGAAAACTTCCCGTAAGTTATACCCTCGAAGCTCCGAGTCGTGATATGACGATATAAATAATTACATAATTAATTAAGCACATAATCACAATTATGTTTTTATTAACCTAAGTCAATCATCGCAATTTCGAGGGTTAGAGGTTCACAGGGTTAAAGAAAAAATTCCCGATACAATGAGTACCGAAAGATTAATTAACTTCGGTAAAACCAGATTAATTAAGCTAAATTGGTATGTTTTGTGTTTTGATGCTTGCACAGTTTACGAAGCAGTCTTAATTCTTCCTTGCGTCAACTGACATTTCGAGCCACCAAAACTTATGGCATTAATTAGAAATAAGGCAAATCGACAAATAAAGATTGGGTTTTTATTGCTAAATTTATTTCTAAACATGATTTGACAGATCTGTTCTAAAAAGTACCGAGTTTTCGAATATATAGAGTTGTTATTCGTTATAACAAATTCATTTCTATATTACGCAGAGCACACTTTCTCAGTGAGATAACTTCTATATGTATACATATTTTTATCGCAGAAGAGCTAAAGCAGGATCTCCCGTCATGGCCCCACGAAAAACATCTAAAGCCAGTGTTGAGGTTTCAAGACAAGGTTCAGACAATGTCACTGATACTTCACCTCAAAGTGTCGACTCTGTCCCGAACTGGTCGTTCGTTTCTGATGTTCTGCAGGCCGAATTAGTGGATTATTCCGATGATTCCAGCGACAATGAAAAAGATGACATAACCACCAAATATAAGATCGTCATTCAATCGGGAATGCATAAAGTAGCGGCCAGGACACGACTGCTCCCCTATTATGATATGGTCCGATGGGAATTAGACCATGTGGACATACCAACCAGAACCATCATGAATGAGAAGGTCACCATCGAGACTTTCAGACCTGAACATCTGCAATCTATGTACAAGTTGCCCACAGCGTCTGACCTTACATATGATGTCGAATTCTTGGAAGAGTTCAAACAAAACGAATGTGTGCAGTATGACAAGACTATGTCTAGCCTAATAAGATATTGGGTTTCGCACCCGACGAAGTTCAGGGAAGACAGTAATGGTATATATTCAATAGCTTCCTTGGAACCACAGTTCAAGTATGTAGCTATGATGACATGTAGATTATACAGGAGAGACGATACCTCACATTTCTTTCTTCAATGGGTGCCTCCAATACATCGAGTCGCCGAAGGCTGTTCCTTCGACTGGGCAAAAATGTTGTTTGATAGCTTGACCAATCGAGTTACAGAGTATCGGGCGCAGAAAGAGAGCAGAAATATTTCTTCATTTTTTATGTCTTCATACATTATGGACGCCGTATGATTTCTAACACCATTTCCCTTAATGAGTTGGAGTTGGACTCCAGCAGAGGTTGAGCCCATCCACACCTATCATTCGAAATTGTGGGAAAACAAAGCAGCAGATTTCGTATATGAAATCTTCAACTGGGTGATGGTACCTCTGCATGTCACTATTTTCGGTCACCCGCCACCCAGGATCTCGGACAATATAGTGATAAATTTGAGCAGTATAGCTGACTGGTATGTAGAAGTCGAATTCTCATATCTTAGAGTTTTCAGGGTATCTGTTCCCCCGCATGCATTACCATTATTTATCCCCGACAAGCTGGCTTGTCGTGAAGTTGCTAGACAAACAGTAATCGGTGGCATAAGCAAGGAGCTTAAGGGATACTCAAAGAAGGTATGGACACCTTTTCCTGTTCATTTAAATTCATATTCTGTGTTAGATTTCGGGCATGCTAAAGCTAAGGCAGCATCCCTAGAAGACCTAAAGTTGGTCCTTATTGAATTCAAGAAGCACGATCCGCAAAGGGTCGTGAGTAATCATTTGGCCAGTTGTGGAATCAAGAGATTTGAACACAAAAATTCACCCTCGGATGACATTTTCCGAGGCACAAGATCTTATGCTGAGATTTTAGCTTGGATACAAACCTTAGCACCTGAAGAGAGGGACGATGTTCTGAAATTCCAATAACATCGACACAGTTGTCTTCCCACAGTATTACGGGGTGAGAATCCGAGTACAACGAAGGTGAAACAAAAAGATGTCGAAGGCTCCAAGGATGTGACTCCCGGTCAAGAAAAACACCAGGGCTAGACCTTTTTGTGTCGATTGTAACAAAGGTTTTACATTTTGAGAGTTAATATAAAGCAAATTCGAAGATTCTCAATTCCGTCACGAGTGTGTTATGAGTTTGTTTTCTTGTATCTCATATTTCGTTTCATTTCATATTCGTACTTGATGAATGCTTCGCTATAATTTAGTGCAAGCTCTACTATAGTGAATGAATTTTGGTTTTCTATATTGTTTACTGTTTTTCCTCTATACCAGCTATCGGCGGGTATAAGACCAGTTAAAACTTTCAGAATTCTATATATATTTTACGCTTCATCGAGTTATTTCTTCACATTTTTCTTCTTCTATTTATATGTGAGATTCTCCCTTGATAGGAGCCTTACTAGATAGACAGCTAAATGTTTTCTCCCACCTCATACATTTTATTAAAATATAACCCAGTTACGGGAAAGAGCCTTTGATTTGCACCCCCTTTTCATTCCTGAAACTGTAAACTCTCTTTTATACGACCGAATTGAGACAACACTTAAATTCCCCTAGAAGTTTTCTTATTTTACTGTTCCTCCATTACTGTCCCTGTACCAACACAGCCCAATATCGAACCCGGATTATCAAACCAAACACACATTGCCTTAAACCTTTTCGATACCATTCTTAAAACAACCACTACCCAGGTTGAACTCGAACGTTCATGGGCAACGATTGAACAGGATATAAACATCCAGGAACAGTTGGAAGCTAGACAACGCGAACACAGAAATCTTCCCTAGTTTCCCTTTCCGAAGGTTGACGTTTCTCTCTTCTCTACCCTTTACCCACTTTCGGATGCCTAGACATTGTACTTCTAAGCCTTAAGTACAGACTCTGGAACAACACCAACCATGACTGGGGTTGGTTTTCCTGCAGTTATTAGGTGAATCTACTTGTGCAAATTTGTGAAATATGAAATGACAATATTTAGGACTGAAACTTCTGCATCTATGAGAGAGGAACCTCAACTAATGAGAGAGAGAGAGGTGGTATATTTGTAATGGAAACTCTGTTGCATTTATAATGTGGAATTTCATGCATTTATTAGTGAATATTGGTTGCTTTTATCATAGGAATTTACTGCTTTTAGGTGTTGCATTTATAATGGGGCATTTGATGCATTTATTAGAGAATATTGGTTGCTTTTATCATAGGAATTTACTGCATTTAGGTACTGTAATTATAGAGGAATGTGAGAAAAGTGTGAATATGATGGGAATAATGGCACCCATAAGCTCTATTTAAATTTTATAATAGTCTAAATGCCTAGTTTTCAAGGTTTAGCTAGAAAAAAATGCAGGGCAGATGCTAGCATTGATGAAGGTTGGTTTTCTACAATAATTGAACTGTCATTTTCAGTGAATATTACATCTTTCTATATAGGAAAAGTATAGATGCTATTAATGTATACTATAGTTGTTATTAATGTGCTATACAGCTGCTATTAAAGTCTAGTAAGGATGTTATTTAGTTTATACATATGTTTCTCTTTAATCTAAATGTTTAGTATGGTTATGCTTGTCATTTAATGAGTGATATAGATGCCATTTAATTAGCAATACGATTGTCCTTATTGTTTTAAATTCTCTCTGTTTTTGTACTCATTCTTATGTGGTGCTATGACAACTATTCATTTCATAGAAAAAACACAATTTGGTAAACCATAATCCCTAAGTTGACTTAGTAGGCATTAATTGCATGCAACTATATTTATATGAAGGATCCATAAACTGGTGTAACAGGAGAGGGTAAGAAACTGCCTAAACACATACTAAGCTATAACTATTTTGTATAGCCATATTCAGCCATGTCCATGTACAAGGACAAGCTTGAATTCAGGCATGTCTCTGTACATGGATAGGGCCATATTCGACCTTGTCCATGTACAAGGACAGGCCCGAATTCGGGTCGGTCCCTATACATCAACAAGGCCATATTTGGCCTTGTCCATGTACAGGGACATGCCCGAATTCAAGCCTATCCCTGTACATGGATAGGGCCAAATATGGCCCAATCCATGTATAGGGACATGCTCGAATTCGAGCCCGTCCCTGTACATGGACAGGTCCAAATTCGGCCCTGTCATCCCATCTAATAAACATATTATACCTCTACTTTTCTATGTCCGATATGGTCTAGGTGTTGTTGTGTCTTTGTTTTTACTCTATTGTGTCTGCATCCTATTCTATTCATAAATTATTAAATTATAGGAAGTCTGGGCCTATACTTATACATGGACAGGGCCAAAAATTGTCCTATCCCTGTACAGGGACAAGCCCAAAAACGAGCCTGTCCCTGTACATGGACAGGACCGAATTCGGCCATGTCATCCCATTCGATAAACATATGATACCTCTACTTCTCTATATTATATGGTCTAGGTGTTGTTGTGTCTGTGTTTTTATTCTATTGTGTCTGCATCTTATTGTGTTCATAAATTATTAATTTATAGGAGGTTCGGGCCTATCCGTGTACATGGACAAGGCCAAATATGACCCTGTCATCCCATCCGATAAACATATGATACATTTACTTGTCTATGTCTGCTATGGTCTAGGTGTTGTTTTGTCTGTGTTTTAAATCTATTGTGTATGCATCCTATTGTGTTCATAAATTATTAAATTATAGAAGGTATTGTCTCCATCCTATACTATTCATATTGTGGAAAATCAAGTTTGGTTTGTACATGGATGTAGCCTCCCAAATATATAGGCAAGTATTACATTTATATATTTTTTATTCAAATGAATTTATTTTGAACATAAAGTAACATATTAAAATGGGATAGTATTATTGTTTAGGGTAAATGGATGTCGCCTGCTAAAAATATATGGGCTAGGATTGCATTCATATAAACTGATTAAAATATAAAATGAATTTTATAAAAAATTCATTGGTTTCGGTGGATCAAGGGGAGAGATCACACAGATCTCTCATTAGATCTATTACAGAAGAAGGAGATTCATCATTTTTCTAGGTTGTGGTATGTGTGAGGGCCAAAACCTCTATTATCATATTGTGGGGTTTCTTGAGAAGAGGTACATCACTTATTTACAGATCATGGCATAGTAAGGAGGGTGTATCACCATTTTACAAGTTATGGGGGTTAAATAAGGATGTCAAACCACCTATCAGCAGGTTGTACCTCTCTTTTATCAGTAGCGCATGGGTTTGTAAGGGTCGTCCTTCTCTTATCAACAGACTATGGATTTGGCACTGGTAACTTTCTTTTCTCAGCCACAAATGCATCATTTCAACTCCAGATTTAAAAGACAGAGAGTTTGGGTTCAACATGTAGATTGGAAGGACCTTTGGATGCTAAGGACAATGCCTAAATCATCATATTCTAAAAGAGAAGGGACACTAATATGCATTGTCACATTGAAAATTTGTTGGTCAGATTAACAACAACTGGTATTTCAAACTACAGAGCTGCTAGGAGGATCTTTCTCATGTTATACATTGAAAATAACACACATATAACCTCCCTCTTGGGCGCTATAAAAGCCATATAATGATATATAAAGATTGTCTGCAAACTGTTTGAGATTATTAATGAATGAAATAACTCATAATGGTGTATCAGTTTAGATATCATTGTTTGTACATAGGCCTCACAAGTGTGTTCACAGGTTTTCTAAAAAGCGACCATTCCAACACATTTCTTGTTGCATATTCTTGGACACCTGCAACAGGGGTATTACAGGTCAGCAATAAAGTATAGATCAGTTTTTGTTTACTGAGTTTTACTTCCATCGTAGCAGATTTAATATGTCTGTCATCAATTCCAATGAATGTATTTGTTGTTGTTATATCAGTTGGCATGAGTTAGAATTTTTTTCTACTATACGTATTATTGTCTCTTGCTATTAAATGCAGTAAAATATTTTTGTGCCAAATTCATGTAGATTGTTGTGTAACTGTTTGATGGAATATTAGAACCAAACCATCATTTGAAAGCGAGACCTATGATATGTAGAACCACTGAGTGGAATACGAATTCCACTTAACCAAAAGTTGGTCAAGATGTAATAGGAAAATAATCAAAGGTCGACAGATCACGAAGTGACCTTGGGGGAGTTCCACACAAGATCTCTCTACTAAAGGTCAACCCTATAAGCTAATAGCACATCATATCGTAGGAGCATGCTACTACAAGTCCTTGGTAGAGAGGAGACCATGCAAGAACTAAATAGATTTATTTATGATATTCATCTCTTTTTGAATGAAATGTTGGAGATTTTCTGTTAAATGTATTTAACTTTGTCATCCAACTATGGGCAGATGGACAAACAATCTATAACAGGGGACGCTATCATCTATGTGTTAGATCTTCAAAGGAAGATCCAAGAGATTTATGGTGAAATTGAAGGATTGTGTAGCTCAAAAAAAGGTGAAGATCGTACTCAAATTACTCCAGATATGATCAAGCCTAATTTGGAAAAACGGTCCACCAAATCCGGCGATGCGAAGAAATCGGTGGATAAAGTCAAACGTGGAAAAGTATTGGAAGTAAGTACTATCTCTCACATTTACTTTAAATTATGTTCCTGTTGACGTAATTTTAAAGATTAAAAAGCGAGAAAGTCGAAACACATTTTTAACTGGACCGATAAAACTCAGGACCTTGAGGTGTTCTTACGGTTTGGGTTTGAGTCATTCAGCCTTGTCCATGTACAGGGACAGGCCCGAATTCGTGCCTGTCTTTGTACATGGACAGGGCCGAATATAGTTCTATCCATGGACAGGGACATGCCTGAATTCAGGCATGTCCCTGTCCATGGACAGAGCCATATTCGGCCATGTCCATGTACATAGACATGCCCGAATTCCCTGTACATGGACAGGGCCGAATACGACCCTGTCAACACTCTAAATCTACAAAATTTAAAACCAAAATCTAAAATTTAATCTTAACGCGGAAATTACCTGGATCGAATGGCCGCAGCTCCAACGTCTGCCTACCCGCAACAACAACATCCGCCCACCCACAGCACCAACGTCCTCCCACTGCAACGACATCCACAACCAACAATACATTCACCTAACACGATGTACACCAACATAACGTCCACAACCAGCAAGACATTCGCCTAACCAACACGCTATCTACTATTCAACAATTTGTAAAAACTATTGCAGGAGCGATGTGCGGCTGATATATAAACGTTTTTTCAGCCGAAAGGTCTTTCGGCCGAAAGATTATTTCGGCCGGAATATCTTTCAGCCAAAAAGATGTTACCAGATGAAAAAATCCGTCCGGCTAAAATTGTACACGAAAATCGAGGACGTCGTCACGATACCATTAGATTTGACGTTCCAAGGTTCAGTCAAAAAATGTTTCGGCCAAAAGAAACATTAGTTCATCAGAAAAAAAGTCTTTCGGAATTTTTGAGACCCGATTCTCACAAAAGTATTACCCACCTTCATGAATTTACCCTGCACAAATCCAATGAACATAGGGAAGTGCCACATTGTTTAATTTGTGGTTGAAGAATATACACTTAATTTCTAACTATGTGTTTCATATATCATTCAATGAACATACATTGAATTATTGTTTCAAGGTTACTATGAAATAAACTAAAGAAACTAAACTAAAGAAACTTAAGAGAGCACAGCTATTGAAACATGAAATAAACTAAAGAAACTTCAGAGGGCGCAACCATTTTAATAGTTATTTTCTTGAAGAATAAACACTTAATTTCTTTTAGATGTGTGCTTCAATAACCATTCAATGGACATACAGTGAATTATTCTTTCAACGTTAATATTAAATAAACTAAAGGAAATTGAAATTGCACTCTGTTTTTATTGTTATTTTCTTAAATAACATACATTGAATTTCTATCTGTATCATTCATTACAAGCTTAAAATCGCATATGGACATAGTTGTGGATAGTTTTGCACTTCAATTCTGTTCTAACATTGTTCACATAGCTCTACATAGCTATAGTCATATTTATAATTTGTTCAAGTTGTAGAATTTCATCATATTGTTATTTTTAGTTTTAAACTCTTAATAGGCACTAGATTTGTTGTTTCTTTATTGACTGATATCCCTACAGGATTATGGGGGAACTTTATTTTAGAAAAAATATTTTTTTTTAAATAGATGAATTATATTTTTTGTCTTCAACAATTACAAATGGAATTAGTATATTTTTTTGAAAAATTACTAGGATGCTTGCTCATAAAGATTTAACCTACAATGTTATATTATTTTTGAATTCTTGAAGAAGCTTACAATGTTGCAATACCTTACATTCAAAAATATTATGAATTCTTGAAGAAGCTTACAATGTTGACAGACAAAAATACCTTTGGTTGATTGATGAACCTCAATGCCTAAAAAATATTTCATGATGCCAAGATCTGTCATCTCAAATTCAGATTGCATGGCATGTTTGAAATCTGTTAGTTCTAGATTTCCTGTGTAAATCATGTC
>ML781689.1:198406-212515 GCA_009831015.1 Picea engelmannii | reverse complement strand
TGTTTTAAGTCTGGTACATGGTAGACGTTGTTTATGTCTTTCTTTACATTCTGTTTAGTAAGAATAGGAACAGTTCCTTTTCCTTGAACTTTGACTAAATGATCATTACCAAGAGTAATATCAGAGGAAATTGAAGAATCAAGTCATGAAAGTAATTCTTTGTTACCTGTCATGTGATTGCTGCATCCACTGTCCAACAACCAGAGATCTTTAGGTTATTGTTCAGTTTTGTGGCATGAGAGAAACATACCTCTTGAGGTGTCTCCCATATGATTTGACACATGTGCTCTGCCTGAGAGTTGATCTGCCTGCTTCTTCCTGCATTCAGATTCATAGTGCCCATACTTTTTGCAGTAATAGTATTGTATGCTAGTTTTTTCATTAGACCTTCTCCCTCTGCCTCTTTGAGGCTGGAAATTCTGATGTTGATATTGTTGTTGATTTCTTTGACCTTGGAAATTCTGATTTGGATATTGTTGTCTGTTCCCTGCACTGGTATGAGGGTTACCTTGATTTTTCTCTCTTCCTCTACTTCTTCCTCTGGCTTTCCCTCTTCTGAATGAGAATTGAGTCTGGAAGGCATTAGAGATTGACTCATCTGTGAGATGTAGTCTTGTCTCATGTGTCACCAGAGAACCAATTAGTTCATCTGTTGAAAAACTTGACAGATCCTTGGATTCAAGGATGGATGTGACAACCATTTCAAATTTCTTGGGAAGACTTCTGAGAATTTTCTCAACTATTCATTGATCAGTGATCGTTTCACCAATGAGTCTGATCTGGTTCACGATGCCCATGACTCTGGCCATGAACTGATCCACTGTTTCAGACTCTGTCATCGTGAGAGTCTCAAATTGTGTCCACAAGGACTGCAGTCTAACTGTTTTTACCCTGTCATTTCCTTGGTAAGACGTTTTGAGGATGTCCCAGGCCTGTTTGGAAGTACCAGCACCTATGATTTTCGAGAATATCGAATCATCCACAGAGTTCTGTATCCAGAATTTTGCTTTGTTTTCCTTGGTCCTCAGAGTTGCCTGAGCAATTCTCTGCGCATTTGTCATGGCAGTGAGGGCGGCTAGATCTAGTTCCACATAGCCAAGATCCACTGGTTCCCAGCACTCTTGTGCTTGCAAGAACGACCTCATTCGAAGAGACCAAAATTCGTAATTCTTACCAAGAAGAATCGGACCCTGAGTCGGGCCGAGATTGCTGGTCGACGCCATTTAAAAAAAATGCTGAAAAAATAGAGGGAAAAAATTGTATTTACCTGCAATTACAGAGATTGTCGATTCGTCGATGGCCGATGGGAGCTTATCGGGCTTTAGATGGCCCTTGATCTCCTTGCAATGTGACCACGCGCTTTAATGTTAAGGTGCTACGGGCTTTTCCCTTTCTGTGACTTTCAAATCGCCGAAACGCAAAAAAATCGCCTTTGGACTGCTCAACGGTCCAGATCTGCAGTGATCGGACGGTCCAGATCATATCGGGATATCGCGAATCGGGATTTCGCGATTTCTGATGTCGAGGTTGTCTGTCTCCTCGGTTCCGGGATCGCCGATTCCGATGGCGCTGTCCTATCGAGACTTTTCCCGATGGATTTGATCTTTGCCACGCGTCCCAGTAGATGGACGGTCGTGTGCTTTCCTCGCGATTTCGCGATTTAGACGTGCGACCTCTTGGTCTCTCGAATCCTGAAATGTCGATGACCTTTTCTTGTCGGGACTTTTCCCGAATAGATTTGATCGCCTCCACATGTCCTAACAGATGGACGGTCCTGATTTCTCCTCAGGATATCACGATTTGAAATGTTCAGGACTTCTCATCCCCTGGATCCTCGATTTGTCGAATCCCGAAAAGCCGATGAAATCGCTTATCGGGACTTTTCCCGAAAGATTCGATTTCTGCCACGTGTCCTTCAAAGATGAACGGCTCAGATTTGCGTCGGGGATTTCACTGGAAAGAAACCCGATCACTTGTTCTCAGGTTTCACGATTTCTCGAATCCCGATACGCCGATGGCGCTTTTCTCTTTGGGACTTTTTTCGAATCGTCGGATTTGCGCCACGCGTCCAGGATAGATGGACGGTTCTGATGCGTCCTCGGGATATCGCGACATGCGATGCTCCAAATCTCTGTCAACGTGAAACCCCGAATGTCGATGTGCTGACAGTGCCCTTGATGTCCGCCATGTGTCCAGGAGATATGGACGGCTGAGATCGTTTCGGGATTTCGCGATTTCGCGTATCGGAGTTTTTGGAGAGCAGATTCTTTCGCTCGTCCAACTCCCGATTCCCGATTTTGCGATGGAATAGGATCTCGCCACGTGTCTCTTGATCGGACGGTCAAGATGACGTCGGGATTTCACGACTTTACAAGTCGAAATCACTCCAGTGCATTCTAGAGGGTTAAAACTCGTGCACTTTCTCACTGATCCAATGGCTGTCGGGCCTCTGCGCAAGATCTGACGGCTGAAATGCTTTCGCCTGTTCCGCGCTCTCCTGGTCCCTTCTGGACTGGTTTCCCGCCTTGGAACCGTTCGCAGGATGAATTTCACGGCTTCAGTGGCTTAATTTTGCGCCTGAGATGCGTTCTATCCCGAATTTAACAGAATTTTCTCTTGCGGAAGAGAAGATTCGTGAATCTTTCAAAGATTTGAAAGAATTTCACGGTTTCTTCGTGATCTGCTACAATCTTTGACAGATTTGAGCTATTTTCAAAAATCTTTAAACGATTCAGCCTTCTGCTTGAATCTTTAATGAATTGAAGCGAAATCTTCAAGTTCTTTAAACTTCTTTCGTTCTGCAGCTCTTCTACGTCAATCTTTGACGGTTCTTTGAGAAAATTGTGCAGGTTTCTTCTTCTGCGATCTCTGCTTCCTCCGCTAGCTTCTCACGGCGATCTTTAAAGAGTATTGCAGACAGCTTTCCAAGCCTTGTGAAAAAACTGTGTCGCGTCCTCTCAAGATGCGTGTAAGCTCTGCGCTGTGAGGATCGTGTTGCTCTCCCAACTGTGTGAAGAGGCTTACTGTCGAAGCTCTGATACCATGATAAATTGTGAAGGACAGAGAAATGCAAAGAGAAAAGAATAGTATATTCAAATGTATGAAGAAGTACAGAAGAGTTCTGAAGAGATACAAGCAATAGGAAATAGCTGAGCTTATATATGCTCAAGCAAGACAGAAATAAAAAGTACAACTGTCCAATACAGCTCGCAGTGTACGGTTATACTGTTGAGGGTACAATATATTTAACAGTCAACTCTAACTGAAGAATCAAAACCCTTGTCAACTCTAACTAAAGAATGAAAACATGAATCTTTGAGAAAAAATAATATGTTCATAATGCAGAGAAAGCCTTACAAATAACAAAAAGAAAGCAATAGTAAGTGGGCTAAAATGAAATATTTTTGCCTCAAATCTTATGATTTCCAGCTTGATTCAGAAACGGGATATAAACAATAGAAATCTCAAATTGAATACATCAATTAAGCCAGAAAAACATAAAGAAATTTTACCAGTGAAATCACCTCCAATTCTAAGACAACAATAAAGTCGTAAGAACATAAAGAAATTTTTGGGTTCCTCGTCCTTAACAGTGAAATGGATTGTTGGCCCTGATAGGATCCCTCTCCACAGTTTAAGGGGAGCTGATCGCCCCCCTCTCCATAGTCTAACGGATATCGATCCTGGATTCCATACTTTTTTTTCTCCACTTCCAAAGATTAGAACAGTAAATACCACCGAACTTGACCAAATGCATGAACCGGGCAGTCACGTGGACCAAGTTCATTTGGAAAAATCTAAAAATGTTCATTTAGTTATATATTCAAATAATTATATATATAGTTATTTTTTAATATTGTTATATATAGTTATATTTTTTAATATTTAAACTTAACAAGTTAAATGAGATTGCATTCAAACAGAAATCCATTTTAATTTCATATGTATGATATATCTGAAGTTAACATGACTTCACATTTCTAGTAATGGTCATCAAGCTCTTAAAACGACCAGCGGACATTGCCTCAAAACGGCAACGCAAGAATCACAATTGCAATAACCGATCTAAACTGGTTCGTCATATATAAAGTTGTATTCAAAATATCTGATTTTTTAAGCTAATAACTCTGCTTCAGTTTTGACTGCGGGAGTAACTCTGCAAACTCTAAATTATTGGGACGAGATGGAATTACCGAGGTTGAAAACCTTTAAATAGAAATCACAAACCCCGTAAATGGTGAGCGCAATGAAAAGGTCCGTATAAATCAAATCAATTTCCAGTAGTGCCACAACATAATCAACAAGGCAACCTGCATAAACCTAGTCCTCTCTAACAGTCCTTGTCCAATTTCATACACGTTAGAAGCCCTGAATCATGTTTCTATAAATTAACTTTGGCACACTTAGATTAAGCTTGGGCATTTAGGTTTATGTTGAAATATGAAAAACTTTTAATATGTAAATAATTTTAATTTAGCTAAATTTATATAAAAAATTGGAGAAATATAAATGGAATGTTTTTAATATTTATATGTTTATTTATAATTAAATTATTTAATACGAAATTGTTTCAAAATATTTTTTCTTAATATTCGTAATCATTAAAAGACTTTTTTTTTTAAGTTTAAATGGTTTAGTTAAACTAAAATTATCATAATATATAAAATAAATAATTTATAAATGCATTAAATATTTAATATGTTCATAGTTTAATTTGTAAGATTAAATTGTTGGTATTAATACAACACAATCATATTATTCATTATATTTTTATTATATTTGTAAATAAAAATCATTTATCTATTTCTTGATTATGATTAATTACATTGAAAATAGTTAAAATAGTTTTCCTTTAAGTTCCATTTCAATGCAGATTTTTAATAATTAATTAACTAAACTAAGCAGGGACTATTTCCCTTGTTTATTTATGTGTTTCTACCTCTCTTCATATTCCTTCCCTACTCACTTGTTTTGAACACTCTTTAACTTACTTGTATATTTCATAAAGACTTCAGAGGCCATTTATTTTGCTTTTGGAGTGTTTTCCTCCTACTACGAATAACAAAATGTTGGGTGGTGCATGTATATGACAGGATACTAATAAAAAATTTCTGCTAAATTTGGTTAGTTTTATTACAAATTTTAATAGCATGTTTTATGATTTTGGGATCTTCTATGCTAACAAAAGAGAGTGGGATCACATATCCCCAGCATGGCTTATGTGTGGACAGATGCGTGCCCATCGTCTCATTCTATCTGCATGACTAACATTCTTCTTTTTCCTTTTTGTTTCCTTGGTGTATTTACATATTATACTATTCATTTCATTTCATTTGTTTGAGAGGCATAACCACCACACATATTTATCATTCTCATGTTTCCTCCTTTTGTGTCGAACAGTAAGTTTAGTTGTGGTCTAAATTATCTTAAAATTGTCACTATAGAGAATGGTTTTTATCAGGTTGTTGAATTTTGATACTAAAGGATTTCATGTATAGAAAAGCATTGTAGATCGTTGGTCATGTATTTCTTACATATGTCATAAGATGATTTATTCCCTAGTTCCTTCTCCACAATTCTTATTTAAGCAAGCTGAATCTTTAATGCTCTCTACTCAAAGTTACAAAGTCATTGTTATCCAGGGAGAAGAAAAGTATAACCAACAATAAAACTAATGCATATGGAGTTCTAATTATTAAAACATGTGAAATACTTTATAGATGTGTTAATCTACATAAAAATATTGAGAAATAGATATATATAAATTTTGAGACACATATATGATTGCCCTTAACTACATGCTAGGATAGTTATATCATCACCAATGAACCTATTTCCTAAAACAATTGTTTTTAATGAAATAATAATTATTAATTCATCCCTTGCCCTCACATAATAACTTCATGTCTTTATCTATCAACTAGAGTTAAATATGTTTAGTTTTGAAACAAGAGTAGCTGTAAAGGGCAGCAAGTCCCTACCAATTGTGCAGAGGTGGATTACGACTCACTAGCTCAAGAGTGAATGTGAAGAAACACTAGATGTGTTGAAAAGATAATGTACGTCAATCATCTATAGAAAATCAAGTCTTCGAGTAATAGGTAAGAAAAACACAACTAGACATAAGTTCCCAATGTAGCCTAGTCGAGTCCCAAACTTCTCCAACTTATATTTCCATCTGAAAATTTATGCTATGTAAGGAAAATCATACTAATAAGAAAATTAATACACTGTTATAATCTATATTTGCTTTGCAAACGAAAAAAAAAAAGTTAAAATGAAATGAATGTAAGTTGAAAATGTACTACTAAGCGTAGAAAATAATCTACTTACGGATGTTGATTTCCCAACTTCAAAACTTTGTTTGGAAATAACATAGCAATCTACTTACATATGGTGATTTACTGACTTCAACACCTTCTTTAGAGATATTTTGTTGAAGTCATTGGAGACGTAACTATATAATTTCCATCCCATAAGTCCCATGAATATAATGATTGTCAGTAGTTCAACTACAAATACAAATCCCAATGGTCCTCGAATGAAAATTAGACAACATGATATAACTTAAATCGAACCTTATTTTTGGCTATGTAATTCAAACATCTCTAATTAACATGACCAACAAAAAATTAAATATCTTCCCATGAAATGGATGAAAAGAAATATAACTTACATTCTTAAATCATTATAACCATGGGCCTGTAGATATATTTCACCCAGTGTTGCTAGGAGTATCAGTGGAAACAAGTAGAGCAAAATATCAGGGCCTGTGGTCATAGCATCGATTTCTGTTAAATTGGATCTTAGACAATATAACAACATATGAATAATCACCTTATTTTTTTTGACATAGAGGAGTGGAATATAAGTGTTATTTAAAATTATGAGGTCTTATTAAATCACCTCAAACTTATATCTAGCCTTATCCAAATCTATCCACATCCATGATGATTTTGACCCTAGAGATCAAGGTTAAAACAAGCACAACCACCATAATGCCATAATGGAAATGGGTAGAGCTAAAATATCATATATGTGTTAAATTTGGTCTGAGAGAATATAACACAATATCAATAGCCCCTAGTTCTCGGAGAAACTCATGTCACAAATTAAGCTAAGTTGTTCAAGTTGCGAGGTCATATCTACGATGTCAAATCATCTGGGATTCGCTCCTTATTTTATCTCCACCTGGGATCTATTCCTAGTTTTGTCTACATCCAGTCAACACAAATTCGATCTCTACAATCTTAAAGCACCCCAAAATTTACATATAGTTTTATGGGATCTTTCTCTATGATTAAATATAAAGTTAAAATACAAATACGTTAACATAGATCTGAAAAAACCAACCAAAGATTCGCATACGATAGATTGACAATCAAGTATTAATAAACAATTGTGAAACAAAAAAACAACTCCATCAAAGGAAGAAACCAATTTTAGAGGGGAAAACATTGCCAACAAATACAATTTCAACAAATGTGTCATTCATTTTACACGTAAAATTGATTGTTTGAATACCATCTTCCTCTAAGATAAGAAGCCCCATTAGTGACGTAACCCCCTCACATCACTATATATCCACTTTGTGACACAACAATCCATTTAAAATCCATTGGATTGACTATTATAAGTCTCAGGTACTAATTTTATATATGTACATAACATATACAGTTAATGAAACATACAATTTAAGTTAACTTCTTTGGCTCAACAATGATAAGTCTCAGGTCCTAATTTTATCAATATCAAGAAATTTGAATAAATCATACCTTTGTATCCAAAGGTTGGTGTGGTTGTTTTCTTTTCCAAACATAGCCACATCTTGGTCCAAAATTTAGTGGGTCTCAAGATCCAGATTGAAACTTGCCTAGAGAATATCACCAACAAAAGCGCTTAAGGACCAAGGAAGTTATAGCCTTTCTCATTTTTTCTACTTTATTCAATACCATGCCTGATCAATTCCTCCTGAAATAATAATACACAAATAATATACCCCTCCTCAGATGACATGATACATTCATAGATAATATAGGTAGAATATCCATGATTTCGTTACAAAAGAAGAGCCCTTATCGACGTAAAGCTCAATTTCTCTTTGTGTGGGCCTACAATTCCAGAGTGTTAAACAAATGTACCACATTCTAACCAACCAAATAATTGTATTTGAGAAATCATAGCATAATCCAATTTTCCATATTTGTCCATTTTGAATTGTTGAGCCTGTGGTGCAAAATCAATAATTTTTAATTGAATAGAATCCAAAACACACTACACATTATGCACCCAAAGTGGGCATGATAGGGACCAAAGTATACCATGTTTTTATGGATTAAAAAGGGTTGTTTTACCTGCATGTGAATTTCCCACATCCCACTAAGCCCAACTGCTACAGCATGTGAATATTTTTTCTCTATCGCAGAAGAAACCTTTAAAAATCCCGACACCAATTTTTTTTGTATATCTATATGGCATCGAATATATTTTTTGTATCTGTGTATTACAGCATATATATTGCGAAGGAAAAATATTTAGCTTATATTCCTAGTTTTTCAGTAAATACAACGCCTATACACAGAACAATGAATCTGTTTATGGTAGTTTTATGAAGTCTTATGATGTGATTTTTTTATTTCTTATTTTCAAAGTATGAATCCATATGCAAGATTAAAAGTACTCACACATATGGAATCCATACATAGTAATAGAATTCATCGTACCTATGGATAAAGTTAAAATTTTAGTGGTAAGATTAAAAGACTGAATACTGGAAGTTTGAATCCATACATAAGATTATAAGTCCTCATACAGATGGAATCCATACACAAGAACATAAGTCCTCGTACCTATGGATAAAGTTAAAATTTTAGGGAATGGTAGCAGGAGATATGAAATATCATAAGCACGAGATAACTAAGTTACTGTGACTATGGATCAAACACTCAACCCTCAGATTTTTGTTTGTTTCTCTCTCGCAACCGAACTATACCCGCAGATGAAATTACATAAAAGAGCGAAGATATTGTCCTCTGTTACGAGGAAAATCTCTCTATGGCTAGGGTAAACCACAACAGATGGAAATGACTGCAGAAATCAACTCTCTTCTCAAGTATGCTATATAAACAAATATGCTAGCAAGACAAGATAAAAGGCCTACCTCATCCAAAAGTTCAATGAAGTCCACCATTGATCACTTAACCCAAAGAAATACACCTGCAACTAGTCCTCAACAACCAAGCAAAGCAAGCATATGGTTATATTATATAATGTTATCACATTCAATAGCACAATCCATTAATAAACAAGACAAATACACCCATGGAATAATAATTCAATATATTTGCAAGATATCAATTGGATGAGAAAAGAGTATTTCTATTAATATATGATCAGCATAAGTGAAAATGTTACAGACTTTCGTGTCGGCACGGTTCGAAACTGAGAAACTAAGTTCCTTCCAACTGGACCTCCACCAAAGGCAAGATCATAAGAGAGAAACAATGAGGTTCTCAATCAATAAAGGAAGAGCCTTGGGGCTGAACACTGTATTCAGAATTAAAGGACAAAGGGATGCAGACTCAATATGAAGTAAATAATTCCTCCAGAGTAACTTTGCTCTCAAAGTTGAATTCTTTCTCTTATTTCCATAGCTTGGAATTGGCCCATTTATAGCCTTCAAAATGGAACTGAAGGGTCGAGTCAGAAAGTTTCTAGTATGTGGAAGGCCAAGGATCATAGATCTCCTGTCGTGACATGGAAACCTGACATTAATTTTCATTTTCTGGCACAAATCCCAATGTACATAGGATGTAGTGGAGCAGACTACGTATACGCATGTTGTATAGTGTGAAATATGTGTACATGTGGAAAAATATTTTTTTTAGCTCTAGATCTTACAAACAGGAATGATAAGTCTGCATGGGGAAATGGAAAAAGGCCTTCTCGAAAAGATTGTATAGGGTGAGGAAAATATTTCTATAATAGATTCCCCCTAATGTGTGAGGTTAGAGGAGTATCTGTGATGGCCGAAATACATTATAAACAACCCAGAAGTGGAGTGGTAGGGAACCATCTGGATGAACTAGTTGCTCATTACATTCTGCATTGACTTTGCATACATGGATGTCAATAAAATTAGACTGCAGATTCATGTGAAAATATACCAAACAAGTGTCTATGGCCATGAATAGGAAAATACAAATGCGGTTACATGCCAATAGTTGTCATAGTCACGAACAAAGCCCAGTAGAACCAGTATCAAAACCAATCTGAAGATATCTATATACCATGGAGTACAATTTGATCTCCCATGATCACTGAAGTCATATAGGTATTGGTCCAATTAAAAGGAAGCAACAACTCAGGAAAGTTGCGGCCACATAGTGATGTCTTCAAGTCTTCTACACAATCTGCCAAGGGTGCAAGTCTACATCATGTGAATAAAGGAGTTGAGGTCGAACACAATGAGACATCGTTTGATTATCGATCATTGATGTATACCATTAACAAATGTGAGACAACCTACCGATAATGAAAGTAGGTATCAAGGCACCGAGTACATTCTTACAAGTGTGAATAAAGGATCTGGTGTCAAACACCTAAAGAATCCATCGATCAGGATACATTGATGTATTCCCAACTGTCGATGGCGAGAGAGCTTGCCACTAATGACTACAAGCGTCAAGGTACTCATAAGACTCTAGGTTCCGTATCCATAATAAATGAGTTGAATTCGATGGAAGGAGACCTGTTAAAAGGAGAGCATTAAGGCATCTCTCATTAGTCAGCACGAGGTACAAAGAAAGAGATTCATGATTTGGTGGAAATCGAACGAAGAACATGTTCATGAACCAACGACCCTATGTGTCTTTCACGTGTGCCAAGTGCAAGTGGTACACAAAAAAGACCCTCTGAATAAAAGTCAATGATGAAAACTATTGAAAGGCGAGGAAACCACCAATAAGGCTAATGGCATCCAAGACATTTCATGAATCCCAATGTGTGAAGAGATTTCTTGTCGTCGAACATAAGGGAAACCACCCAGTCAATGACCAATGATGAAATGTCAACTACTGGGTTCAAGGTTACCTACCAATAATAAAAGTAGGGCCAGGGTGCACGATAGGACTACATTATCATGTGATTCTGATACAAAATGAGGGTATGGTCGACATGCAAAGTGAAGAGTTCTAAGGAGTGGTCGACATAGGTTGATAGACTTCCTTTGAACAATATCATGAGACAAATGGAGGACTCCGGTAACATAGAACCAATGATGAAACCATGAGATGCAGGAGGCATCAATGAAACTCTCTATAGGGACTGGAAGAGTAACCAGTCGGTAAAGAAGACTCTGTAATGAGATCAACTTCCTAAGGCCATGCTAATCCAAAAATTATGATGGACTCAATAACTTTGTGCTTTGTTCAAAGGCGACACGATTGCTGCCAATATGAGATAGTACTCCCTTCTCGCCCGTCTTTTTTTGTTTTTTCATAGACAAATGAATGCTATGATACAGAGGAGGAAACGAGTGTTGTAAGTAAGAAAAACTAGTTCCAGTAGTGGAACGTACCTATGCTCAATGCAGGGAAATGCATGCGGGAGATGGACACTTGGGGGAATGTTCCCTCCTAGGTATCGGGTGTCAAATTGCGAAGAATATAAACAAGGCTCTGCTTGGTTGAGGATGCAAAAAATGTTGAGGCAAACAGTTTATAACGCAAAGAGAGAACCGACTATAGGCTCAATACTACAAGCAATGGCATGAGATGCAATCACAACTTAATGCCAAAAAATGTCCTTTTTTATGTCTTTTAGTCTACTTGGTGTGAAAAAGGGATAAATTTGTGCCAAATAGATGTATTTTCACATCTAATTTACGAGTGTGAAAGAGAGAAGTTCACTCGAAAATATTTTCACTTTTTGATAACGAGTCGGAAAAGAGATTAACTAAGACTCACAACCTTTCAAGTACAATTTAACAAGTGTGAAAGGGACAAATCACTCGACAATCTTTTCTCTTTTTGAAGAAGAATTGGAAAAGAGATTAAATTAAACTCGGTTGGGAGTCCTCAGGGTATAGGGAAGCATGTTTATGAGTGAGAAATGAGGCTCATCATCAAGTCATGTATTAGTTATGAAGGACTCATGGTCCTATGGAAAAATCTCTGCACGGGCACAAAATGCAGTAGGGGATCTAACTAGAGCACCCAAGTTCGGAAAGTCTCTACCACTTGATAATGACACGACTTATAACATATGGAAGGTTCTATGTTGCAACAAATGGGTTCGTACCTAAGGCATAAAAAGTGACATTTATAGGATAATGCGAAAATGCATAATGGAATGGATACCTATCCTATATGCTGGGTAGTGAAAATACCTTCCCGTGGTGATGAATGGTCAACGTAACATTGAAATATGCAAGAATCCCTGGTTAAAACTGCAAAAACCAACTCAATCTACCCTTCTATTAGTCCATTAGGTGAAAAAATGGCTCAAAACTATAGAAAGTGGGTAAAAATAGTTTATAAATAGTAACAAAACCAAAAATTACTATACCATTTTGATTTTTTACCCAAATAGTGAAAATTGGACCAAAATGCCTTTGATATTCAAATGGTGTTTGTGGGAGCGTCAGACAACAATATCAACAACCGTTTGGACCAGGTAAATCTACTTCCCTTCCTCTTCATTTCCAGTGGATTAAATTTTTGAATTAGGTTCCAAATTTTTAGTAATTGAGGGCGCTAAATGTAGAAATCGGTGTACGTGGGTTGTCTTCAATAAGGTCGCATATACGATGGGTTATACGCTCCTGTGCAAACTGGAGGGAGCATATAGTCATCCCTATATGCGAATGTAAGTGAAGTAGACCGTGTACAGGAACACAAACAATAAATTTTAAGGATTCTTACTCAATTGTTTATTTTTCCTTGGCAGAATGGTTCTTGAATGGAGAGAAAGAGAGCATGAGGAGGTTGATGTTGTTATGGATCAAGATCTGGGGGCCCAAATGTCCTTAAAGAGATGTGGCCTATATAAATTTTGGGCGCTCAAAGGAATGAGAGCCCAGGTGAGGTTGCTCGAGATGCTTGTGGGTTACCAGGACCCTGAGAGTGAAATATTCAATCTCGATGGGAAACCATTAAGAATTGAGGTAGAGGACATTTACTTTTTGACTGGTCTATCACGCCAGGGAGAGGTTGTAAGCCTCAAATCATGGGGAGCATGGAGCAGAATGAAAATAGAGGAGTACATCAACGCTCACTATGTAGCAGGGACTCCTAAGGTAGGGAGTCAACTTCCTATCCGGGCAATAAACAATCTCATCCTGTAGATTATTTTCCTTGTATTGACTAGGATCATAGGTTCGGTCTCGTTGCATCAAGCTTTGAGGCCGCTCATGTTCTATGCAATACAGTGTATGAGACCCACAATATATGACTAGTGTACCTCACTACTGGAAAATATGAAGAGCCAGTTGACAGAGTGCAAACAGAGGAGTAAGAGAAATTTTGGGTTTGCCTCTATCCTATGCAGTTTCTTATTCGATCAGGTTCCAAGTCTAGGACCTAGAGTCAAGATTCTTTCGAGAGGACCTTGCGATCTAGCCATGGCACGGTGGACCGAGGTAATGAGGCGACAGAGGGGATGTAGGGTGTCGACACCCTACAACGAGTATTTTTTCTTCTGGTGGTAGCGACACATCATCTCCCTAGATGACTATCCCTATGCAGGGATAGACTTCAGAGGGGATCCAAACATGCCACTCCCACCAGGGACCGCCTACGATGACATAGGTATGTCAAATGTTTTTTACATATTTCATTTTTTTGTATTTTTGTATAATAGAACAAAAATATTTTTGGATGGTGCTTAAGTATTGACTAGAAACTTGTGTAACACAGACGTGGGTCCACGACGACTAAAAGGTTATCCTCGACATCGAAAAAGGAACCTAGGAGACGAGGCGGCGGGAGGAGAAATCGAGAGGGTCCTACAAAACGTGGAGGGAAAATTGTCTCGTTTGACTTAGAGGATTCTTATGGTTCAGGTAGAGGATCTGCCTCAAGCTATGCAACGACAGGTGGTTGGTGTACC
>ML781689.1:138728-171075 GCA_009831015.1 Picea engelmannii | reverse complement strand
TTAGCACGGATGAACAGGTTGTTGATGTGATGACTAAGCCTCTATCTCGTGTAAATTTTGAACACTTTTGAGATAAGCTTGGTATTGTCCGAAAGGACCTTCCCTGAAAGGGGGAGTAGATGTATTCCTTCCTTCTAACCTCGTTGTTAGACGTAAAGAAAGATGAGTCATGCTTATGACCTCGCTGTTAGATGTAAAGCATGACGTCATGTGATCCTTGCTTCTGACCTCGTTGTTAGACATAAAGCAAGATGAGTTATGCTTCTGACCTAGTTGTTACACGTAAAGCATAACGTCATTGGTTCCTTGCTTTTGACCTCGTTGTTAGACGTAAAGCAAGATGATTTATGCTTCTGACCTAGATGTTAGATGTAAAGCATAACGTCGCTGGTTCCTTGCTTCTGACCTATTTGTTAGACGTAAATCAAGATGAGTCATGCTTCTGACCTCGTTGTTAGACGTAAAGCATGACGCTATGTGATCCTTGCTTATGACCTCGTTGTTAGACGTAAAGCAAGATGAGTTATGCTTCTGACCTAGTTGTTAGACGTAAAGCATAACACCGATGATTCCTCGCTTCTGACCTCGTTGTTAGACATAAAGCGATATGTTGATGTGTTCCTTGATTTTGACCTCATTGTTAGACGTAAAGCAAGATGAGTCATGATTCTGACCTAGTTGTTAGACATAAAGCATGATGTTGTGATTCCTCGCTTATGACCTAGTTGTTAGACGTAAAGTGAGATGATGATATTACTTGCTTCTGACCTAGTTGTTAGACATAAAGCAAGATGTGACTGACACTGAGCTACCGGCTTAACCGCTGTGACATTGAGCTAGTGTAGTACTGTGATGTGACAGCCTAGTGTTGTGATGTGGTATCATTTTTACTGATACATATTTGATGCAGATGATGATAGCATTCTTTTGAGAATGATGATGCTGCTGATGAAGAAAACTTCCGATGACTCGTAAATATGCTAGACAATTGTTCAAGATGATATTCACGATACTGTCCTCCAGATGCCACTAATGATGCAGACCTCTCTCGCATGATGTTGATGAAGAATACCCTTCTTGTTAAGGGGGAGTGTTGAAATAATGTAACTACAAAGAGAATTCTTATTATTATTTTGTTATTGGATTAAATCCCCATTGTGGATTAATCACGTCATTATTATTATTATTGTTATTGGATTAATCCCCATTGAGGATTAATCATGTTGGTAATTGAATAAGGACCAAATCCCCTTTTGTGGATTGGTCATCGGACAATTACAAAGTGTTGAACAAGAAGTCGGCCCTAGCAGTTATAATGAAAGGGCCAGAATTAATTAAGGGTAGGTTTACCCACCTAGGGTGAGAGGTCGGCCCTGCCAAATGGTGACTCTTCACACATACCAGATTGATATAAATAAGAGGCTAGTGCCTCACTTCTAACACACACTTCACTTGCTCATTCTCTTATGAGGCAAGCTGCAATTACAAGTTGGTGAGAGGAGAAGAAGGGTGGCTCATCTCTTGGAGAGGACTATTTGTATTGGTTTGAGTTATCTCTTGAACATTGTATATGTTATTTATGATAAGGAAGTTTTTGCTAGGTTTTCTTCCCCTAGAGGGTTTCCCGGGATAAATGTTGTGTCTCTTGTGGATGTGTATTTCTCAGTGATCTTGCTCTTATTATGCTCTTATCTATTGAAATGCAAAGAACTATAATAATGGCATAAACATTAACAAATGGAAGCTCACCTTCGACGAGCACAAGAAGAAATGGAACAAGCCACCCAGGACTTGAAGAAAGTGCAAGGTGTACTGGTAGAGAAACGCAGATTTGTAGAATAGGAAAAGGTTGCTCTCCAAGCAAAGTTTGAATAAGAGAAAGAACAACTGCAACAAGGAAAGGAACAGTTGCTCGCAGAGCAACTCGAAGTAAAAGAAGCAGTCAACATAGCACTTCGCTCTATGACAGAATTGGAACCATAGGTAGAATACTGAGTCATGCATCAAGTAAACCATCTCACAGAAGCTATCAAGAAGCTCCAGCAAATAATCACAGACTTAGAGCTCCACACAGTGCCTGACACTCTGTAGGATGTAAGGGACCAAATAGAAGCAACTGTCCAGAGCGTAGTTGAAAGGATAAAGGCCCTTTCCATGAAATTCAAGCAACTGAGTAATCACATTGCCCAGACGTATGAGCAAATCACTGAGAATATATAATTGTAGGCACTAGAGTCAGAGCTCTAGGAAGCGAAGCAGCAAGCAGAGACAATACAGGCGCAGTTGAAGCCCCTGTCAGCTGTGGAAAGAATGAAGCGATCTCAAGAGAAACGCACTACCCAATAATAGATCCACACTATTCAGATCAGAGTAATGGAAGTAACTTAGAGGCTCCAACCTGTACAATATAAGGCTTAACAATTGTTCATAGAGGTCAAAGGCCGAGGAGACAAACTAGAGCCAGTTGTCACTGCAGTTGAGCAATGCCTAGAGGGACCTATCAATGATGCCGTCATCCAAGATTTTTTTGAACAGGAGGCCATGGAACAGAAACAAGTCAAAGCATCTTGAGCCAAGCTCAAGGATTTCGAAGCAGAATTACCCAGACCAGAGTGACTCGGGATGAGTCACAGGTGAGTGTTGGGGGCCTGTTGGCCCTTGACCAAGTTTTGAGGATTCTTGGTCATGTTTGACCTAATTTTGGGACTTTGATAGGCTATCGAAGACGAAGTACAAGATGAAGCAGAGATCGTGGCATCTCGACCCCTTTTTAGGGCTTTTTGGGTTTTTTGGGATTATGTAACGGGTATGGGAATGTTGGCCCATGGGTTTACCCATTCTTAGGCCCACTTTTGTAATATATATATAGAGAAGCTAAGTGATGTAGGACGAGTAATTTGATCTAGGTGATTGAAGGATTATAAGAGTGCTAAGTGCTAAGTACTTGCTTTGTGCACACTGTGTGAGACTTGCATAGCTAAGTGCAAGTAATTGTAAGAAGGCTTCGCGTTGTACCCTAGCTTGAAGAAGGAGGATCTGGTGGAGTGCACGCAGATATCCTATCTTCTGCGAAGTATGATTTTGATGCTATGTGCATGTAAGAAGCTTGGCCAAAGATAATAAGGAAGATAAGAGTTGGTGGACATAGCCCCAGGGTGGGGGTGAACCACGTACATGCTGTGTTGCTCTACTTTGTGTGATGTATTGATGTGTTTATGTGTTTACTTGCTAAGTACTTTGATATAGATAGATAGATCTGTTGATGCTTTGTTCTTAATGATGTATATGGATGCTAGATATGACCTATGTGAATGTGCTTAGTGCTTGAATCTGCTCGATCTAATCTATCTCTTCAGGCTAAGTGATATTGGATATCTTGGATCTGAATGAATGTTGTGATGCTCTATTCTATCTACAGAGTAGGTATTGGTTAAATAATGATGAACTATAGTTTCTAAGTGATCTGTTAAGTGTTAGAATCACATATATGTGTCCCAGCTAAGGTTACAGACACTAGAGTCCTGTAACCACCCCTGCCTCTACCTTGGGCGAGACTTCATCTGCTTCACAAGTGTTGTTGAAAGGGATGGTCGTTGGGGTTTTGTTGGTGCAATGTTATAGCGTTGAACCCTGGGTCTGCCCCTGTGCCAACACCAGTATATGGAAGGCCAAGGATCATAGATCTCCTGTCATGACATGGAAACTCGACATTAATTTTCATTTTCTGGCACAAATCCCGATGTACGCAGACTGTAGTGGAGCAGCCTATGTATACGCATGTTGTATAGTGTGCAATATGCATACATGTGGAAAAATATTTATTTTTATCTTCGGATCTTACAAACATGGATGATAAGTCTGCATGGGGAAATGGAAAAAGGTCTTCTAGGCAAGATTGGATAGGGTGAGGCAAATCTTTCTATAACATCCTCAAAAGTTGTTGCTCTTTCAATACCAAATTATACCCACATATGAAATCTAGAAAAGAGCTAAGAGATTGTCCTCCTAAGTAAGAGACGTGATCTGTATAAATATGTTGTAATTGATTCATTGTACTTAATCAAATTGAAGAAGTAGCTTAGATTACAGAATTAGATTAATGTGGAGTCCTTCTCACACAACAAAGCCAATAACATGTTCACAAAAACAGAATAGAATAATTGCAAATTGATAGACAAAAGTTCATTGTGCCACTATATTTACAAACATAACCTTTGAGTGTTTGAGTTAATTCATTCTTCAATGGATGTGTTAATTCTTGATTCCTATATAATTTTCCATGGGCTGCCAATTCCTCTTATTTGTGTCATAAATCTAATCAATTAATGTGAATCTTTATACACTATCTATTAATTTATATTTAAAAAATAACAAATACAAGACATTCAATATATTTGTTTCTCTGGTATTTCTATTGCCAAAAATTAATATCTAGATGTGCAACACATGTAAACACTTAGATCACCACATGAGCACCTGTTGGGAAAGAATTTAGGAAAGAGAGAGTAGAGGAATAAAACACAGAAGTGAAGGTGTGCAAAATAAAGGATCAAGAAGAAGAGAGAAGAGAGAAGAAAACAAGGAACGAGAGGGAACAAGATTTCGTGAAATCCAGAAAAACCATTCGAGCAGGATTTGGATCCATCCTGGAATGAGTTGTCACCATACTAGATCTTGTTATCACTCTGTAAATATGTCTGGATGAATAGACAAATGACAGAGGTAACTGTTTCAACCAACTTTAGAGCTGAGGCACTAGCCTGCTCCACTCAGAGAGGGCTTGTTAAGAACCTGAATAGATATACCAATATAATCACCACAAATACTGAATACACAATAGATCCACAAATCAAGATAGAAGAAACCACACTTTATTATTACCAAACCCTGGAGGTAATGAAACATCATACAATGGATCCTATTATGGAAGGGATCCTCTCCTGTTCACTTGCCTCTTCGAGGGGGCATCCTCCTATTGAGCTACCACTCCAAATACAATAATTCTCTTCATGTCTCATTACATTGCTTGAACCCCTTTATATAGTGCTACCATCACCTAAGAACATTCTAGAGAAGGAATCTTCTAGAAGTAGAACCTTCTAAGAAGTCCTCTTGCATTTATTATATCTAACTACCATAGTGGGCCTTATTTACTAATATAGTGGGCCTTATTTACTAATATAGTGGACCTAGTCCACCTTACATTGAATGACCTCCACTATTATCACTATGGGCACTCTAGGCCCCCCCACTACCTCTCTAGCTACCTTACAGGGCTCTCTCGTGTCACTTGATATTCTTTGGGAAATGGTGGCTAGATTTTATTTGTTTAGGGGGGGTTTTATAAAAAAAATTGGCAAAGAAGGGGAGGAACACACAGGGATATGGAGTCAAAATTATGAAAGTGAACTAAAACAATGCATCTCTCAATATAACTCTCCAAAGGATAAAGGCTAAATGAGGTGATGAATCTAAGTTGTTTTTAAACTTAAATAGGGTGTAGGAAGATAAAGGAAACAAATAACAACATCAGAGCATTATCGAAATGAATTCTGAATTAGTTAAGAAGACGATCACACAGTTTAAATTGCTTAAGCCAAGAGCATCAAATGATGAATTATGGGCCTTTAACTCTCCAATTTAAACAGAAGAAAAATGTATATGGAATAAAAGATCATAGGAAACACAAACAATGGAGGAAGACAAAACTCATATCATAGCCATTAGAATCTTTTCATAAACAGTTCCAAATGCTTCTACATATGTATTCAATTTAGTCCCAGAAAAATTACAATAGAGTCCAGAACCACCAAAATTGTGCCCTTGCAATTCTGCCCCCTTTTTTAATACACTCAGAACCTCTAATACTTATGAAATTTGAGTTCCTTCAGTGTGCAACCGGTTACAATAACTGAAATGAAAAGTTCCAGCTTCTACAATGATTACAAATGACAGTTTTCAGAAGAAGAAAAAAATGTTTCATGATCCCTGTAGATTCCTCTGACGCTCCAGCTCCTTCTTCTGCCATGTTCTCTTTGAAATTTCACTCATAATATTTCAAATATAACTGCATTTATCCATATTCTCATTAAACATTTGGAAATAATATATTTGAAATAAAAATAATTCCCAAATATTTTCCATCCTGTAGAATTAAATTTCCATAATTTAATTCATGGTCGTGGTTCTTTTAAAACCATATCTTGTCTTTCCCAATTCACCATTTCATTGTAAAAAACATTTACTATTACCATTTCCCTGTGAAAAACATTTACTCTGTAATGTTTTTCCAATTTACCATTTCACTGTGGAAAAACATTTACTGTGTAATGTTTTTCCAATTTACCGTCTTTGGCAAAATACCTTTTATCTTCTTCTTTTACTTCTGTAAAACCTTTGGATAAAAAATTATCCAATTTTTTGTTCACGTGCATCTTTCATTTAATTATAAATAAACATTAGTCTCCTTGATTTGTAAAATTTAAATCTTATCTCTGGAAAACCTTTTCACTGTGAGGAGGAATCTCATTTATTAGAAATTCCATAATTGTTGTTGAAATGCACTCCTGAAAAAATGACGCACATAAAACATATGATAAATGGTGTATTTATACATCAGGCTTGGGCTGGAGTGGTTTAATTCAAATTGATTTTACCTCCGATGTGCTCCACGTAAAAACATGTGTCCACAAAATAAACCATGGTAGTATTCCCCGGTTTGCCTTCACATAATTAACCTCCTCGTTACTTCAATCCCCGATATGTATGTGCACCCTCCATCCAACCTTTGAATTTTCCACATTATAAATTGAGATTTGTGCCCATGATAATATTTGACGTGATTCCATAAATTAAATATTGGATTAAATATTAATATAAATATTAAAATATTTATATTAATAATAAAAAAAAACCTTTTTTCTATTTTCGAAGGGCTTTGGGCATATGAGGCTTAACACATGACTTTATGGATAGGGTAAGGGTGCTTAATAAAAGGAATATTTTTTTATTTTCAACGAGAATATGAAAATAAGGGTAAAAATGAATGAAGTGGTGGAACTAACGGATTTAGATAAGAATTAAGGCTAGGTATAGGCTTGGGATATTTGCCAACTTTTGACTCGTGGAGTACATGGTTGTTTTGGATGATCCATTGGGTGAAGGATTTAGGTGATGGGAGCTTGACAGAGCTGGTGAAACAGTTTGAAAATATGAGTGGAAAAATAACACAAGGACAAGATGCATTGGGAAAAAATTAATGCAAATAAGCAGGTGATCCATGGTCCGTCGAGTTTCATCAACATTTGATATCGGGGGTTGGAAAACATGGTTTTAGGTAGACCACTTTTCACCCCGATGTGCCTCTGAGGGCGCCATGTGTCCACGAACGAAACCATAATGGTTTCACCGGCCCACCTTCGAATAATTATCTTCCGCGCTGCTTCATTCCCCAATATGTGCCTTAGCCGTTGATCCGGTCTTGTTCAAGATCGATGGTCCACCGAGTTATACCTTTTGCACCTCCGCTATATTTTTCTATATGTCGCTAGATATATCCTGATCCCCCAAACTATCATGCTTCCATAATGATATAGCATTTCGCTAAATTTCTCAAATTTGGATCCTGATCTGAAAACTATTATAGTGATAACAGTGGCTCCAACTGGGGATGTTATCCTCCCTGTGAGGTAGAAAATAACTCGTAGACCCAGATGCTCCCAAAACATGTGTGTGTACCCTGCTCTGTCCTGTCATCAGTGTTTGCTGAAAACCAAACTCTGCACACTGCTCTCAACTGGATATTGAACACTGAATAGACTGTTAAAATCTGACTGTACATACTACTGGAAATCCAAACTGAAAAATGCTTGACCAACAAGCTTATTCGCATACTCCTATCTACTCTAAAAATGATGAAATTAATACTCAATCAAGTGATGCTAAATTGCCAATGCAACCAATCAAGCAATTGGTTTCCCGCTTTTTCTCCAATCACATCTTTCTTAAGAAGGCAGACAAATCTAAAAGATGGCAGCTGAAAACATAAGTTGAATCCAAAACCTGAACTTATGAATGAAACAAACTCCTCCTTCGTTGAAGACTGTAATAGGATGGCCATAGGCTCTTGAAAACCATGAAAAAACATTTCTTCTTGATGAGCAAAAATAGAAAGACAAGCCTCTTTCATAAGTGTTTGTTGTTCTTGTTGTATTTCTTCAGTTCTGAGAACATTTTCAAATGAAATGACAACAATAATTTTCTCTACTCTTTCATGCATATCAACAAAAACATTCATACATTCTTGAAAATATTCAAATGTGATAGCCATATTATGTGCATAAAGGCTATCCTCTTGTTCATCAAACAATTCTGATTTGGTTTCATTAAACTTCTGGAAATTTCTTTGAGGACTGTCATTCTAACTTTCAAATGAATTAATAGAAATACGTTCCTGCTCATAATCTTCTTGCAAATGTGAAAAGATAACATCATGCACTATTTCACAGTCTAGAGTTCCCATGGATTCACTTTCAAAACCATGATTTTCAAATGAAACAAATAAAACCACTGCCTCTTCATTATCTTTCTGTATTTCTGATTGAAAAATGGAATATGTTGTTTTGTTGCTTTCCTGAAGTTCCATGTCATTTGTTTGTTCATTGTTGGAAGTTTCCATAGATGCAATTTCAGAATCCTCATCCATGTCTAGGCCACTTAGAATTTGAACAACCATATCATTCATAGGGGGAGAAAGACAACCTTGAAACACTTTGTCTTGCTGAAAATCTTGTTGAATATCTTCATCAAGTTCAGGGGAAGGAAAATGACTTTCAACAACAATTTCTTGATCATATTCACCTTCAACCAAAGGAGGGGATACTATTTGTTGTTGGGATGAATATTCATAAAGGGATTCTATGATTTCATCATTCATACACTCTTCATCACCAAAAACATTTTTAAGGTACTTAATGAAATGTTCACAAAATTCACAACAATCTTCAAACACCAAGAATGAAGGATTAGATTCTCCATAATGCTTAAAGAATGTTATGTGGAAATCCTTAAGAGAGTATAAGCTGCTTGGTTTTAAACCTTCATACCATAATCTTGCTTTCCCCTCTAGAGTAGCCATAAACATTTTCATCAAACAATCCTCAAGAAATTCAACCCCCAGCTTACATATGTGCATGTGAAATCTAATCAAGTGCAAGGCAGCATCATTTCCTTTCCCATCTTCAAATTCAGGAAAATATTTTTGCCAATTTATCTGAGGAATACAATTTAGAAAGCCAGGAATATGTGATCGATTGATTGGAGCATACCTTGCAAATATTGAACTCATCTTCGGATAGTGGAGTCATCAATGATATTTTGGAGACTGGATTCTGCATTGAGAGTGGATTCTCTAGTGAAAATTCAAATTTTTGGATTCGTCTACCAGTGGAATCACCTTCAAACTGATTTTTGAATATGTGGAGTCACCATAGAAGGAATACAACCAATATGTGCGTAAGTTTCTTCTGCTCTCAGACCTTAGAACTCAACCATGTCGTTCTTCCCAGGGAAAATCTTTAAATTTCTTCCCCGACAACGGCACCAAAATGTTAGCACTTTGTAAATCTGTCCAGCTGAATAGACAAATGACAGAGGTAACTCCTTCAACCAACTTTAGAGCTGAGGCACTAGCCTTCTCAACTCAGAGAGGGTTCTCTCTTGTCACATGATATTTTTTGGGAAATGGTGGCTATATTTGATTTTTTTAGGGGGGGGTTTATAAAATTTGCTAGCAAAGAAGGGGAGGAACACACAGGGCTATGGAATCAAAATTTTGAAAGTGAAATAAAACAATGCATCTCTCAATAGAACTCTCCAGAGGATAAAGGCTAAATGAGGTGATGAATCTGAGTTATTTTTAAACTTAAATAGGGTGTAGGAACATAAAGGAAACAAATAACAACATTAGAGCATTATTGAAATGAATTATGAATTAGTTAAGAAGACGATCACACAGTTTAAATTGCTTAAGACAAGAGCATCAAATGATGAATTCTGGGCCTTTAAATCTCCAATTTAAATAGAAGAAAAATGTATATGGAATAAAAGATCACAGGAAACACAAACAATGGAGGAAGACAAAACTCATATCATAGCCATTAGAATCTTTTCATAAACAGTTCCAAATGCTTCTGCATATGTATTCAATTCAGTCCTAGAAAAATTACAATAGAGTCCAGAACCACCAGAATTGTGCCCTTGCACTTCTGCCCCCTTTTTTAATATACTCATAACCTCTAATGCTTATACAATTCGAGTTCCTTCAGTGTGCAACCGGTTACAATAATTGAAATGAAACGTTTTAGCTTCTACAATGATTACAAATGACAGTTTTCAGAAGAAAAAAAAAACGTTTCATGATCCCTGCAAATTCCTCTGACACTCTAGCTCCTTCTTCTGCCACGTTCTCTTTGAAATTTCACTCATAATCTTTCAAATATAACTGCATTTGTCCATATTCTCATTAAACATTTGGAAATAATATATTTGAAATAAAAATAATTCCCAAATATTTTCCATCCTGTAGAATTAAATTTCCATAATTTAATTCATGCCCGTGGTTCTTTTAAAACCATATCTTGTCTTTCCCAATTCACTATTTCACTGTAAAAAACATTTACTATTACCATTTCCTTGTGAAAAACATTTACTGTGTAATGTTTTTCCAATTTACCTTTTCACCATGGAAAAACATTTACTGTGTAATGTTTTTCCAATTTACTGTGTAAAACCTTTGGATAAAAAATTATCCAAGTTTCCATTCACGTGCATCTTTCATTTAATTATAAATAAACATTAGTCTCCTTGATTTGTAAAATTTAAATCTTATCTCTGTAAAACCTTTTCACCATGAGGAGGAATCTCATTTATTAGAAATTCCATAATTGTTGTTGAAATGCACTCCTGGAAAAATGTCGCACATAAAACATATGATAAATGGTGCATTTATTACATGGGCTTGGGTTGGAGAGGTTTAATTCAAATTTCTTTTACCTCCGATGTTCTCCAGATAAAAAAACGTGTCCACCAAATAAACCACGGTAGTATTCCCCGGTCCGCCATCACATAATTAACCTTCTCGTTACTTCAATCCCCAATATGTATGTGCACCCTCCATCCAAAACTTTGAATTTTCCACATTATAAATTGAGATTCGTGCCCATGATATTATTTGACGTGATTCCATAAATTAAATATTGGATTAAATATTAATATAAATATTAAAATATTTATATTAATAATAAAAAACCCCTTTTTTCTATTTTCGAAGGGCTTTGGGCATATGAGGCTCAACACGTGAATTTATGGATAGGATAAGGGTGCTTAATAAAAGGAATATTTTTTATTTTCAACGGGAATACGTAAATAAGGGTAAAAATGAATGAAGTCATGGAACTAAGGGATTTAGATAAGAATTAAGGCTAGGTATAGGCTTGGGATATTTGCCAACTTTTGACTCGTGGAGTACATGGTTGTTTTGGATGATCCATTGGGTGAAGGATTTAGGTTATGGGAGCTTGACGGATCTGGTGAAACAGTTTGAAAATCTGAGTGGAAAAATAACACAAGGACAAGATGCATTGGGAAAAAATTAATGCAAATAAGCATGTGATCTATGGTCCACCGAGCTTCATCAACTTTTGATATCGGGGGTTGGAAAACATGGTTTTAGGTAGACCAATTTTCATCCCGATGTGCCTCTGAGGATGCCACGCATCCATGAACAAAACCATAACAGTTTCCCCGTCCCACCTTCGAATAATTATCTTTCACGCTGCTTCATTCCCAGATATGTGCCTTAGCCATTGATCTGGGCTTCTTCAAGATCGACGGTCCGTCGAGTTATACCTTTTGTGCCTCCTCTATATTTTTCTATATGCTGTTGGATATATCCCAGTCCCCCAAACTATCATGCTTCCATAGTGATATAACATTTCGCTAAATTTCCAAAATTTGGATCCCGATCTGAAAATTGTTATAGTGATAACAGATCCAACCGTAGACGAGAAGACCAAAGGACGCGACCAAAAGGGATATCAGGAATTAAGAAACATATTCTGAGAGAGAGAAGAGTAAGAGATAGAAGGAAACAGAACAAAGAAAGATTGAAGAATCAAGAAACAAAGCTCTAGAATTCAAGAACCTATAGAAGAACTTGAACTCAAGATTCAAGCCTCAAGGAGGAATTGTAATATGACAGGAGGTTGTAATGTCTGTGACATCCAATGTAGCGTATTGCACATAAATTCCGAGAGCTAATAAAGAAAACAAACAAATTGTGGATGTAGCCCGAAGTTAGGTGAACCATGTTATATATATGTTCATGTGTTGTGAATTGTGAAGTTTACTGTGTATTATGTTAATGTAGTGACTGATTGAATGAATCTTGTAGTAATTGTGCATTTATTGGGATATCTTAGATGGAATAGTGCATAACTGTAGATAATAATCTGTATCTCGCCTTAAAAGTATCACTTTGTACTCTTAGGAGTAATTAAAGAACACTCTGTCCACGAAAATTAGTGTGTTAGCATCTCCTGGAGTTCTAATTGAGTGCATTTCCCTCACCACCGTATAATCATGGTTCCTATAGCCCCTATAAAGATACCTTGGGTGAGACTTCACCTGATCGTAGGTGTTTCTGAAAGTGTTTATATCCTCGAGTTTTGTTGGACTCATAACCTTGAACCCTGGATCTTTAATCTACCCATGCATGCATGCCAACAAATGTTTTCGTTGTCGGGACTGCAAATATAAACATGAGGGAGGGGACATTCTGGAGACTGACTTGAAAAAAAATCAACGACTAGTTAGATTAGAAGGAGCGTGAATTTGCTCTAAAGGAGAACATAAATCCACAGCTAAAGGATAAACATTGGTTGAAAAAGCACATTTACTCAAACATTCATGAAGTTTTTTTCATAGAATTCCCAAACATTCTAGCATAATGGCTAGAAAGATTTGTGGAGAAGAATGACAAACATAGACCAGTTGCACCAAAGAATTGGACTCTTGATCTAGTAGCACAATTGAAAGTTGTGAATAATATAGCTTCACGCACAATTTACCATTGGCTGGATAGTATCTTGAAAGGGGTATATCATCAAATTTTCTATAGATTGCTTACAAGCATATAGTGTAGTAGAACGAGACTTTTTCAAAGGTCTGCGTAGGAGGTTTCTAGGATCACTAAACATGTGGATAAAGATGTTGTTATGCAATAAAGAAGTAATGACCATGGAGTCAGATAGCTAAGGAAATCTGCACACACAGAGGAGTTCGGGTTGATCAGATAATGCAAGAGAGAGAAGAGAAAATAGAAAAAGAGGAAGAATTTGAAATTCTACGCAGTGGGAAGCGGTACAAGGATGTGAGGACTGCGGCTAAAGAGAGAGAAAAATGCAGCAGGTACCCAGAACTGTGCGCAGATATTCGAATTACCGAAGTACAACAAATAGAGGAAGAGGAAGAAATCCTCGTCAGTCCAATAATAAAGGAGTCGGAGAGTCTAGGTTGAGAAGAAGTTTGGTTCGAAACCATCACTTCGTGTGCAATGCCAGAATCCGATACTACCTTTGAATACTTATCCAAGGCACTTGTAGTGTGCAGAAGAGATCAAGCCCTGAGCAACAGAAGTTTTCACAGTAGTCTGGGATAGAACTAGAGCCAAAGTAGCAGTCCAGGTCAGAAGAATTAGCCAACCTTATCCAGAGGAAGCACTAATTATCACACCATGGTGGGGTTAGACAACACCCTAAGATTACCCGAGTTTACGGGAATTGGATCTAAAGAAACCAAGTATCACTTATTTGTGTGTGAAACCATATGGGCGGAGAAGAACGTCCAAGACGAAAGAGCCAAAATTGTGTAGTTGGAGACAACTTTCAGAGGCTACACACTGGTCTGGTACATGAAACTACAGAGTACCACTATTTTGGGCCAACTGAGAACACTAGCAGAGATTACCCAGACACTGCTAAAGGAGTTTAAAAAACCCAAATGAGAATCCTAATACCCAAATGAGAATCCCAATATGTAATAGAGCTAAAGGAGATCAAATAGGTGCAGACCAAATCAATGTGGGATTTTGACTAGAGGTTCAAGGATGTGATGTGAAGATTAACTTTACAAATCCTAGATCAGCAACACAGGGAGTGGCTCATCATTGTTCTACTACCTCAGATAAGAAGTCCTTTAATCCAGCAGAATGTTACATCACAGTCTGAAGTGCTAGAAATAGAAATGAAGCTAGAAGCATCCCCAATGGTAGATAACGCTGGAATGACACATATCTAGAATCAATTAGAAGTACTAACCATTCAATTAGCTAAAGTAATGAAAGGTAAAGACAAATCAGAGGAATTTTGGTCTACAAAATGTAGAAATGAAGGTCACCATAAAGACAAATGCCTAGCATTCGTGAAGTACCTTGCAAGTGGAGCATCGAATCAACTACCAGGAGGGGAGTATTGTGAGATATGCAATAAATGAGGACATAAGCCACCAAATTTCCCATTGCTATAGAAATACTAGAGCACTCCCAGAAGCTTATTTTGTAGTTTTTGTAGATCGATAGGACATGAATACAAGGATTGTTGTGCATTCGACATAATGAGATAACACACAACGAATATGTATCGGATCTAAGAGGAAAATGCAATGAAAAAAGAAAGAGGTCAATATAATAACTATGGGGGGTTTAACTAAGGGAAACATGGAGGATTCGGCCGAGGCCAAGGCAGAAATAACTTCGGTGGAGGGGGAAGAGATCCCATTATATGTTACAATTGTAATCAACCTAGGAATTTAGCGCGAGACTGCCAAAATTTGTGCACTAGAACATGCTACAGAATATTTCCCGCAGTGAATAGAAAAATGGCAAGCAAGAGGAAATCAGAACCAAAACCAAAATCCCAATGTGAAAAATATATCAATGAAAATATAGGAATAAACCCCAAAAGTAGTTATTGTTACGTGCGGAGGCCCTAAAGCAGGAATGGACATAATAGACATAACAATACCAACAAAACAATGGGTGAAGAAAGAAACAACACCAGTGTCGAATTTTAACCCACAAGAGGAGAAAGAGACTTACCAACAAGAAATACAAGAGTTGTTGTGACAGGACTGGCCGAAATCCACGTCGAAGTGTCCACCAATAGGAGGTCACACTTCCAAGAAGGGACCAGTAGAAAAGAAAAATACTCTGACAAGAATTCTACAAAGTTGTCTAGAACTAGTGAGGGATGAGAACACACATCATTCCTTGTGTGTAATGATTAATATCTATGCATGAGGAACAAAATTGAATAGGGAGAGAAAACAATTAACCAACTATCGAGCAAGGAAAGAACTAATGGGGAGTTTATATTCAACGCAATAGGGGAATATTATATAGACAATATAATCCTCAATTTATGATTAGATGCAAATGTATTACCCAAACAAACATGGGAGATGATGGGAAAGACCAAACTTTTCTGGTCACCAGTGCAATTAAGATTAGTTAATCAACACAAAATAGTACCAATTGGTCACCTACCCGGGATCACAGTAAACCTAGATGGGGTGTGCAAGATTGTTGATTTTGAAGTCATTGACATTGTAGATGATAACCAACCATACCCTACCCTAATGGGGGTGGAGTGGGTGTTTGAAAATCAGGTGATAATCAACCTCRAGAAAAGAGAGATGATCTTTGAAGTAGGGGATCTAAAAATTATTGCACCACTATATCCAACAGAGGGACAAAGGTATCTAGAACAAGCCAGAGGAGAGGGAATTGATAATCTATAGAACATGATCATGCAGATGGAGGATTACRTAAATCCTATCGCGGATGGTGYGCTGAGCTGGAGGAGTATTACTTCCTGCACATCCGACTCAGTGGAAGGTGTGAAACACTAGGAGAAAAGATTACACGAGGTAYCAACTCGCAGGTGTGCACGAATAATGAAATCATTGCACTGGATTGACACAGAATTAAAAAATCCACCCAAGTATGATGGAATATCYGAAATAGAGGACTTCCTACAAAAATTTGAAGCGCATATACCAGAAAATCAAAGATTACTAGAACTAGACATAGTATCGACGACTACCCCATCCAGATGGATAAGGAAAGCGTCGAGGATTGGTGACAATGAAAAAGGATAATGAAAATAAGATTTGACACAAACCAGGGAGAGAGTATACAAAGGTGTAGTGGATAAGGGAACCCATCGAAACATATTTCATAGTGTGAAACAAAGTGGAATACAACCCCAAAGGTGGAATGGACACAAAGGTTCATTCACACCCTCAATACAATACAAAAGAACCGGTACGTAGAAATGGAGATGCATAGAGACACAACAAAGGGGGATATAGATCATCCAATTTCATTTTTGAGTAGGAAACGTTCAACAATAGAAACAAACTATACTACCACAGAACGAGAAGGGATGGCTATGGTATATATGTTACCAAAGTTCAGACATTACCTCTTAGGGTTGCATTTCAAGATGTATACAAACCATTCTACTCTATGGTATTTAGTCAACAAGCCAGTGTTGGGGGGAAGGATATGCAGATGGCTCCTACTATTTCAAGAATATGACTTTGAAGTGATAGTAAAACTCGGAAAACTCAACGTAGGGCCATATCACTTGTCACGAATACTCTTAGGAGAATTCCTCAAGAAATTTAGATGAAAGTCTTCCAGACGCTCAATTATTCTCGGTCAGAATGATTGACGATTACGTTACAGAAATTGTGCAATTCCTCAGTACGGGAGTTGCCCCCTCAGATATGAAATTCACGCCGAAAAAATGGTTGGTCGTAAAATCTATGGACTACCAGTTGATTGTAGGAAGCTTGTATAAGTTGGGCGTAGACGAAATACTGCGATAATGTGTAATTGAACATGAAAGACCCAGTATATTAGAGGACGTAAAAAGAGGAATAGTGGGAGGCTACTATGCAGGGAAATCTATGAAACAAAATATCTTATGTGCAGGACTGTGGTAGCCCACACTCCATAAAGATGCAAAGCAATACTTTCGGTCCTGCGATATATGTCAATGAGTGGAAAAACCATCAAGGAGGGATGAAATGCCCCCAAATTCCCAAGTGACATTGAGAGCATTTGAAAAATGGGCAGCATACTTTGTTGGACCCACCAATCCAGTGGGACGTAGAACCGACACAAAATACATTATCATTGCGACATAGTACTTAACCAGATGGGTAGAGGCATCCTTGGTCACATATTGCAGCGCAGAAACCGCAACACACTTCCTATTTGAGAATGTAGTAACTCGATTTGGGTGCCCACGGATATTGCTGAGCGACTAGGGAACACAATTTTTAAACAAAACAATAACAACATTGACTGATGAGTTTCATGTTCAACACTAGAAGAACACACCATATCTCCCTCAGGCGAATGGAACAATGGGGGGTTTTAATAAAATTTTGGATAACACATTGACAAAGGTTTGCAATGTAGGAAGAAATCACTGGAACCTATGAGTCCATACAGTCTTATGGGCATACCGAAATACCAACAAAAATCTAATAGGGAAAACACCATTTAGGTTAGTATATGGGAAGAAGCAGTCATGTCTATCGAATTCATCCTACCAAGTCTACAAATTGCAGAAATCACGGATCTATCGGACACAGATGAAATAGAGGAGAGACTTTCATAGCTACTACAACTAGAAGAAGACCGCCTTATTATAGGATTTCATCAACAAGTCCATAAAGAAAGAGAAAAGGCGTGGCACAATCGCCACATCAAGCAAAAGGAATTTCAGGTGGGAGACTTAGTATTATTCTACGATAGTAAATTCATGCAACATCCAGTAAAGTTCATAATGCATTGGTTCGAACCGTATGTAATCAAACAAAACACAAATATAGGTATCGCACAGTTGGAGACACTGAAAGGAGAAGCCATCTGAGGAATGGTGAATGGAATCCGACTAAAGCTATATTGCAACAACCAACCATTTGTGACGTAAAAAAAAGAGAGAGAGAGAATATATAGATGTTGAGAAACGAAACCTACGCAACACCTCGTGCATACAATACCTATAGAAGGAAACAAAGGATAGAAACAATGGTTACTTTAGCAATAATGGATGAACACAAAGAAATGATAGTGCCATAAATGGACATAGTTACCAAAAATCAAGGCAGAGTGGTAGTACATGAAATAGATTTCGTGAGGGAGTTGGGAAGAAGGTAAGAAAATCATCATTAATACAACCATATAGCATACCAAAAATGAAATGGATAAGGAAGTTAAGGCCAGATAAGATAGGACAATTGGAACAATTGCATAAAAACATGCAGTAAAGGTAGGAAACTCAGTGCATGCAACTAAGAGGTTCAGACAAATAGAGAAGAACGACATGCAACCTAGAGAAGAACTACCCCAAACCCTAAACCCGCTACAGGGAAGCAATGGCACGATCGAGAATGGGAGGACCGTACATCGCCACAAATAAAAAAACAAAGCAACTAGGGGACTCATTGGAAGTGGAAGAACTGGTTGAGTTTCCAAGCCAAAAACCACATACCAACTTTCGCAGAGACTACCGACCACCGAAAAATCTTGATGCCCTAGACATCCAATTCCATAAAGGTAGGAAGTATCTAGTACCAGAGGCTCCAATCCCATATGGGGTGCTAAGGGGTGAATATTTATTGGGGAAAATCCCCAGCCTAAATTTTATGGACCATGACATTACCGAAACAGATAAGTTCTCGGAACTAGCAAAGGAAAAGTAGCTACAAACCACGACAAGCCCAGACACTAAAACAAGAAAAATTGAACCACAAGAATGGGTGGTGGGATTGCAGAAAGAAAGAATCTTGAATGTATTCAATTGTAATATTCCAGATATAAAAGGTATGCAAAACAGAAATAAAATGCTAGAAATGGCAGATGAACAACAATATAACCATAATAACACCACAATAATATTGAAATGATAACAAAATAACACCAGAAAGAGCACTTAGATTACTAAGAGCAATGTTCACTTGCCTCTTCGAGGAGGAAACCTCCAGTCAAGCAGATCTCTATTACAATAATATCCAAGCTAGGGTTCTCATACCCTTGACTCCTATTTATACTAAATATGTCTTATCAAGAGAACCATCTATAGGAAGATCCTTATAGAAGTAGAAGCTTCTATTAGGTCTTCTTACATTCGACTTATTCTACCTTATTGCAAGGCCTTATTAATATTGACCTTTATTACATCGAAATACATTGTTCTACCTATGTGAGGGGTTAGGTCCCTAACATGTCCTCCCCCTTAAAAACAACCTTTTTCCTCAAGGATTGAGATGTGGAAATTGTTGCAGAATGGTAGTTGGTTCCCAAGTGGCATCTGCTGGAGTTGTATCTTTCCACTGAACTAACACTCCCTTGATGGTGCACTGACACAGGCGATGCTCACGCTGGTCCAAAACAGCTTGTGTTTGTATCCAAATGGAGCCTTCTTCGTCCAACTCGGGAACATTGGTTTGAGTTTGGCACTTAGTTCCAATCACCTTCTTTAAGCATGAAACATGAAAAATAGGATGTAGCTTAGAATGACTAGGCAAAGATAACTGATAGGCCACCTGTCCCACATGCTTGAGAACTATATAAGGACCATAAAATTTGGGCGCCAGCTTCTAAAAATGGTCAGCCTTGAGGGTATTTTTCTTGTAAGGTTGCAGTCGAAGAAACACTTGATCCCCTTCTGCAAATTGACGTTCAGAGCGACCTTGATCTGCTTTTTGCTTCATGTGATTTTGGGCCATGACCAAATTCTCTTTGAGGGTACGAAGAGTAGCCTCTTGAACTATAAGCGTTTGGTCAACTGCCTGGACCTTCGAGACACTTGGTAAATATGAGAGAACTGAAGCTGGCTTTTGTCCATATATCGCTTCAAAAGGAGTCATGCAGGTAGTTGTATGGTATGAATTGTTGTACCACCATTCAGCTAGGGGTAACCATTGGGCCCACTAATTTTTCTTTTTCGATGCAAAACACCTCAAATATGTTTCCAAACACTTGTTGACAACTTCAGTTTGACCATCCATCTGGGGATGATAAGTTGTGCTGAGATGCAATTGGGTGCCTTGTAGCTTGAATAGTTTTTGCCAAAAATTGTTGGTGAAAGTTTGGTCGTGATTAGAAACAATAGAATGTGGCATGCCATGAAGCTTGAAGCCCTGATCCATGAAACATTGAGCCACCATGGATCCTGTAAATGGGTGTTGAAGAGCACAAAAATGAGCATACTTGGAAAGGCGATCAACTACCACCATGATGATTGATTTATTTCCCTATTTAGGTTAAGGACAAGTAATTAACAGAGAATTGCAATTAAACAAAAAGCCTACAATTCATTCAGATACACACAACAACACCAAACATTTGGAACAACACTTCTCTATTATATTCATTCAAATGAAATGTACATGGGTTCATACAATACTGATAAGCTTCAACAACTTCTACAATTACAACTACAACTTCTACAATTACAATCACAACTACAACAATAACTTCAACAACAATAACCTTCAGCAGCCTCTTTTGGGCATCAATACATTTATTTATACAAAAGAGCTCATAGAGATTTTCGCTTCAACTACCTTAGCTCTATCCTATCGAATTAAAATCTATCAACTACTAAGGATTATTACAATAAATGTTTGAGACAGACAGATAAGAACAAATGCATCAAATCTATCATGCAATCTACTACATTAAAGAAAATACATCTCCCATCGATCTCATGTCATGGTTCAACCTACAAACATTAAAGATGTTCATTGATTACAATATTTTCAAAATATTTTGTGACATGCTCTCTTTGAAATTCAAAATCATTTCAAAATGCACACTAGGGTGTTGAGTTGTCCTCCACTCGTGTTTTGTTGACAATGCTCCTGCATCATACTTCTCTGGGGGAAAATTCATGGACTCATGTCCATGAGCTCCTGCAATGACTTTCCATGCTTCTGAATATCTGCTTCATTTACCCAACTGGCATCCTCTATCGAGTGTCCTTTCCACTTTACCAAATACTCAAAATAAGTCTTTCTCCTAGTCTTCTTACCAGTCCTCTAATCTATGATCTTCTCCATCTATGGAATTTCTTCTATAGCCATATGCTTCTCCCACTGAATCTCTTTTTTATATTATGACCCTCTTGTGTTGTATTCCCTGTAAGGATACAAGTCTGAAATGTTGAATATGGGTGATATACCCACACCCTATGGTAGCTCTATCTCATAAGAATTAGCATCAAATTTCCTTAGGATCTTGCATGGTCTTATTTTCTTCATTTTCATCTTGTTATATGTTCCCCTTGGGAACCTTTCCTTCCTGAGATGTGCTAGAACTTGATCTACAACTTCAAATTGAAGTCCTCTCCTATGTTGATCAACTATGTGTTTATATTCTCTGTTGTTATTTTGTAACTGTTCTTTGATCTGATTATGAAGCTTCTGCATTTCTGCATCGAAGTCTTCTATTCCAACTCTTTTGAATTCACTTTGCTTCAAATCTCTCAACATTGATACTCCTCTTGGATTCATCCCATATACTATATGGAATGGGCTCTTCCCTGTACTTATGTTTGGTGAGTCATTGTATGAAAACTCTACTTGTGCTAGAATCTGATCCCACTGGCTATGATGTTCAGTGACCAAGCTTCTCATCAAATCTCGTAAACTCCTATTCACCACCTCAGTCTATCCATCTGTTTAAGGGTGATATGTTGAACTAAAATGCAGTTATTTCCCCAGCTTCTTCCACAATGTCCTCCAAAAATGACCAACAAATTTAGTGTCTCTATCTAAGACAATACTCTTAAGCAACCCATGAAGTCTCACAACTTCCTTGAAAAACAAATTTGAAATATGTGTTGCATCATTAGTTTTCTAGCATGGGATAAAGTGTGCCATATTTTAGAATCTATCCACTACAACAAATATGGAATTACTTCCCCTTTGTGTTCTTGTCAATCCCAACACAAAATCCATGCTTATTGTATCCCAAGGCCTATCTGGAATAGGCAATGGTTGATGCAATCTAGTGTTTTGTCTCTTTCCTTTTGCATGCTAGAAAATATTACATATGTCCACAAACTTCTTCACATCTACCCTCATGCCTGGCACATAGTATGAATTGTTCGACTGTGCAAATGTCTTATCATGGCCAAAATGTCCTGTTAGACCTCCACTATGTTTTTCTTTTAGCAGATTATCTCTCACTGAGCATTTTGGTATGCACAACTGGCTACCTTTTAACAATAATCTATCTTTAATCAGATACTCTTTCCACTAGATTATGTCTCTAATCACAATATTTGCACATGCTTCATATGCCTCTTTAAAATCTGGATCATCGCAATACATCTCCATAAGGTGTTCAAACCCTAAGGTTTTCACTTGAAATTCCTGTAGAATTAGACATCTCCTGCTCAAGGAATCAACAAATTTGTTAGCATTACCATAAATATGTTTAATGACAAAACTGAAATTTTGCATAAACTCTATCCACTTAGCATGTCTTTGATTTAACTTCTTCTATCTGGTTATGAATTATAAAGCCTGATTATCGTTATACAAAACAAACTCTTTTGGTACAAGGTAGTGCCTCCACTTCTTCAAGGCTTGAATTATTGCATAAAATTATTTATCATATGTGGATTACTTTCGCTTAGTGTCTATCAGCTTCTCACTAAAATATGCAACAGGTCTATTATCTTGGCTCAATATTGCTCCAATTGCAACTCCACTAGCATCACATCGGACTTGAAATGTCTTCCCGAAATCTAGCAAGACCAGAATCGGTTGTTCTGTTATATTATCCTTTAATATCCTGAAGATTTCTCAGCTTCTTCTGTCCACTTAAAAGACTTGTGCCTCTTCTTCACTGTATCTAATATTGGTGTACAAATTCCATTGAAATTTCCAATGAACTTCCGATAGAAACTTGTTAATCCATGGAAGCTTCTCACCTCGAATATGCTTCTTGGCGATGGCCATTCTCTGATTTCTCTCACCTTCTTTGGATCCATCTTCAATTCATTTGAAGAGATCAAAAAACCCAAGTAAATGATTTATGTCTTCATAAAATAGGACTTCTTCATATTTATCAACAGCTTCTCCTGCTGCAATCTCCTCATCACTAATGTCAGATGTCTCAAATAATCTTCTTCAGTTTTACTGAAGACTAATATATCATCCAGATATACAATCACAAACTTACCAATGAAATATTTCAATACCTCATTCATCAACCTCATAAAAGTACTTGGGGCATTTGTCAAGCCAAATGGCATAACAAGCCACTCATACAACCCTTCGTTTGTTTTGAAGGTTGTTTTCCACTCATCACCTTCTCACATTCTTATCTAGTGATATCCACTCTTCAGATCTATCTTTGAAAAATAATTTGCTCCACTCAAACAATCCATTAAGTCATCCATCCTTGGAAAAGGAAATATGTACCTAATGGTGATCTTTTTTATGGCTCTTAAGTCTGTACACATTCTCCATTCTCCATCCTTTTTCGGACTTAACACAGTTGGTACTGCACATGGAATCAAGCTTTCTCTGACTAAACCCTTGTCCATCAAATCTTGTACTTGTCTCTTTACCTCTTCATTCTCTTGAGGTGTTAATCTATATGTTGCTTTGTTCGGCATACTTGCTCCTAGTATTAGATCAATATGATGGTTGATACTCCTGATAGGTGGCAATGAGCTAGGTAACTCATCCACTACTATGTCAGCAAAATTCTCTAACAGCTCCTGAATTTCTTTAGGTAGATCCTTCATAGAAGTACTTGTAAGGATAACTCTTGGCTTCCTCACTACAAAAAACTACATCTCATGTTCTTTCTTAACTTCACTCAAGAGTTCCTTCCCACTCATGAGAAGTATACTTGTGTTGGCTTCTTCCTTCACTTTCTTATCCTCTATTGGCAGTAACATGTGTGTCCTACCATTCTTCTCCAAAGTATAAGTATTTTTTCTTCCATCATGAATGACATGTTTTTCAAATTTCCATGGTATTCCCAACAAAACATGACATACATCCATGGGAATCACATCACACAAAATATCATCTCTATATCCTCTTATCTTAAATTCAAATAGGCATTGTTTAGTTACCATTACCTGGTGTCCTTTCTTCAACCATGAAACTCTATATGGACTTGAATATGTAGTTGTCTCCAGCTCTAATTTCTCCACCATTTCTGTGGATACTAAGTTATCAGTTCTCCCACTGTGAATTATCACCTTGTATACCCTATCTTTAGTCTTGAAAGTAGTTATGAACAAATTGTTCCTCTGCACTGGTTTTTCAACCTCTGGCTCTGGCTTCAAGAGAACCTTCTTCATCATCAGAGATTTCCCATCTTCTACATATTCTGCCTCAACATTCTGCTTCTGCGCTTTTGAAATGTGAGCTTCACCTCCTCCTTCTTTATTTATCTCAAGGCATTACCAAGACATGTGCCCTATTTTTCCACAGGCATAACACTTCACCTCTCCTCCTCTACTTCTTCTTCTTCCTCGAGGAAAAGAATTTCTACCACCATATTGTCTTCCTCGAGAACTTCCTCCTCATTCTGAGTGACTATGTGGTTTTCCAGTCTCAACATTGGGCTTTTGTGCCTTATCATGGACAATTCCCTTAACTATGTTTAGACTTCTTCCTCTTCTTCGTTGGCTCTATTTTCTAGCCAACTTCTCCTCTGCCTTCAGCACAATATGATAAGCATCCCCCACTGTCCTTACTGTCATCGTGATGATTTCATCCTGGATTTCATATCTCAGGCCATTTATATACCTAGCAACCTTTTCATCATATTTTTCTCTCTGTCCATCCCTGATGTTCAACTTGTAAAACTCCTATGTGTACTCTTTCATTGTCATTCCCTTCTATCTCAGGTTCTACAACTTCCTGAATAGATTTATCTGATATTCCTTGGGTATGCATTTAGCTTTTAACTTGGATACCATTATGTCCCAATTCTAGATCTTTTGTTTTCCTTTGCTTCTTTTGTCAGCGTGCAGTTCATCCCACCACAGTGTTGCATGTCGCTTCAATTTGGTGACAACATGTTTCACTTTCTTCTCTTCATCGGCGTCTTCATATTCGAAGTACTTATCCATTGCTCATATCGAATCAAGAAATTATTCAAAGTATAAGTTGTCTTCATACATTGGGATGTCTATCTTTTCTCTAGATCCCAATTTAACAACAGCTTTCAGCAAGCGCTCTTCTGCAACATCCTTTGCTACAGCTTCTTCAACTTCCCTTTCTTCTCTTTCTGCATCACTGACGTCTCCAACATCAAGTGCTCTCCTTTTCTTTGTCTCCATAGCATCCAACCTTGCATGAAGTTATCTCATCTCTCTTTTCACCGCTCGATTTGCTACATGTGGTTCTACACGTCTTCTAGGTGGCATTATGCTAACCTTTTATTCACACACAGAGCACAATTTGAGGCTCTGATACCACTTTGATGCAGCCCCCCTTCTCTCCTGGGGTTGGTTGACCTCTTGGTCTTATATGTTCAAATGCCTGAGCCGAATCGACTCTTCAAGCCTCCAATAGACCCTGGAAAAAATTGCACAAAAGTCCTTTTGATGTCACCCACAGGATCAAATTACCCATACAGCCTTTTTTTTCACCTCTGGAAACACTAATATGCGAGTGTTATCTCTCATGCTAAACTCTTCCTCAATATGACCAAGGGATATGACAACAGCCTAGCTCCCTTCGTGAATTCATGCTTCGAAGCTTTTGCAAGTAGCTAACTCATTTTTCCTCGATCTCCGAATCGGCAAAATATCCCAAACCGGATCTACGGTCTACGCTCCTCCGAAAGCCAACGGCTGCGATATACTTTAGAGATTCAACATTCGGGAGTTTCTAACACTCCAAAGTATTTTATTCCTGAAGTACTTTCCACACGAAGTTGTGGATCAAGCACCATGCATCCTTTTCCAACGGACAGTTCTGATGGACTTCGACACTTCAGGACTTTTGACCTTCAGGACTTCACCCCTCGTTTTCTCCCAAAGAGATTTCCAAAGTGACGGAGATGACACCATGTGTCCACTCAAATTGATGGTTGGGGTTCAGCTCTTACCTGATGGAGCTTCGGGTGACTTTCAGTCAACACCCCTTACTTCTCCTTTTCCCAGAGTGTAAATCCTTTGAAGTGGTATATCTTCCACCACGCGCCCTGTCCCAATAGACAGCTTAGATGGGCTTCATCACTTCGACCTTTGGGACTTTTCGTGCCTTCACTTACCATTTCCTCTGAAGTGAATTTTCGCTAAAGTTCTCTATCACCGAAGTGATAGAGATGGCACCACATGTCTACGTAATAGATGGCTAGGATTTATCTCCTTACCTTTTTCTCAAATGCACACTTTTGGATCCCGTGATCTAATGATGTGTGTCCTCCTCAGATCAATGGCCACAATTTACTTCACTACTCGAGAGTTTTTCACACTCTTCCCTCTCTTTTATCCGAAGTGCCCTTTTCTCCAAAGTCTACGATCTGTTGATGCGTGTCTTCCTCAGATCGAAGGATTCTATGGACTTCCCTACTTTGTGCTTTGGGCGTTCTGGCTTCACCTCACCTGTTTTCCTCCGAAGTACCTTTCTCTTGAACTACACGGATCTCTGCCACATGTTCTTTTGGATCCAACGGACCAGATCTACTTCGCTCTTCGCCACTTCACGAAGATTTCTCTTTGCACTACGCAATTTCTTCCAATGTTCTTCTCTCCTGAAATCGCTTACCCTCTGCCACGTATTTGCCTTCAAATCAATGGCTTGGATCTCTTCGCGACTTCAGAATTCAGTGATTTTCACTCCTCAGCACTCCAATCCCTCGGATTCGTGAAGTTCTGAAGGAACCCACAACTAACCACCATGCAACTCTCCCAGATCTGATGGTCTGGAATGATCTCGCTTCCTCTGAATGGATATTGCACGTTAACTTGGGGAATCTTAAAACACTCCTCCCTATTGAATACTTCTCTCTCGTTATCTCTTCTGAGCTTGTTCATCCTTGAAACTCTGAACTTCTCATAACGCCTTTTCGACACTTAGTCGAATTTTGACTCTGTGCACACCTTGCAATAGGTCTTCTTATTCTCTCTCAAACAAAGCTTCAGGTTGTCTCTCCTAAATATCTGAGTCATAAGACTTTGTTAACACACACCCTGTGGACACTTTGCACTCCTTGCAGACAATATGCACTTCTTGCATAATCTCGTGAAGAGAAACAATTGAAACTTATCTAAATCCTCATGGATTCATACATTCAACCATGTAAATGCATTCATAACATAAGAACAAGTAAATAAAAGAGAATTGCAATTAAATAGAAAGTCTACCATTCATTCATATAGACACAAATACACCAAACATTTGGAACAACGCTTCTCTGTTATATTCATTCAAATGAAATGTACATGGGTCCATACAATACTGATAAGCTTCAACAAATTCTACAATTACAACTTCTTCAGCAACAACTATCGGTAGCTACAACAATAACTTCAACAGTAATAACCTTCAGCAACCTCTTATGTGCATCAATACATTTATTTATACAAAATATTTCATAGAGCTTTTCCCTCCGACTACCTTAGCACTATCCTATCGAATTAAAATCTATCAACTAATAAGGGTTATTACAATAAATGTTCGAGACAGACAGATAAGAGAAAATGCATTGAATTTGTCCTGCAATCTACTATATTAAAGAAAATACATCTCCCATCGATCTCATGCGATGGTTCAACCTCCAAACATTAAAGATGTTCATTAATTACAATCTTTTAAAAATATTTCGTGACATGCCGTCTTTGAAATTCAAAATCATTTCAAAATGCACGTTGGGGTGTTGAGTTGTCCTCCACTCTCTCTTTGCTAACGATGCTCTTGCATCAGCCGACCTAGCTAAACTGTCCTTAATTTTCTAGTTGGGTTGTTAGATAGAAAAAAACATATTTCCTCATTCCTTGGGAGTTAGAGGGACTTCCATATACCATTGGAAAGGTCTTACAATAATATTTCCAACCATATAACTTGTGCTTCCATTTGAATTATTTGTGTATGGTAAAAATTCCCTCAAATATAGGGTATCTTAATTGACCACAAATAATGCTTTCAACAATCTCCATCTTGCAATCTTGATCGTGGACGTCTATAGAATTCTTCACTTAACTATAGGGGATTCTTGACCACACCTCTACGGCTTGTTGGAGGCTTCTTCAAAGAATATTTTGTACTCTTATTCTTCAAGCACTTGTGGGCTTCTTAACTTCTTCTAGGGTTGACATCAATGACAACCAATTTTCCAATAATCTTTGTGTTTTTCATTAATAGCAACACTCACACTCCCCTTGTCATCATGCTCCTGGTTTCTCTCCCCATTTGACATCAATGGAAAAGGGTGGGGATCCTCACCTTGAGTTCATTGGAAAAAGGTGACTATCTTCTTTGGGGCTGCTCCCCTTGAACATATGGCACTTAATTGTACTTCATTTTTCTTTTCAGTCTTCTGGTATTTTTTTTTCTTGGAGCCTTTCGTGTGACTCCAATTTTCTTTCTCTTCTCTTTGTCTAGGATGTATATGTTACTTGGTATTTTTGTTTCAGTTTCAACCAATCTTCCTAAATCTTCTTCTCTAATTTCACATCTTCGAGAGTCGAACTTGAGATTGTATCCCTGATCACACACTTTACTGACACTGAGGAGATTATGCTTCAGATATTCAACCAATAGGAATTTTTTTTCTTTTACATGTTCACTTCCAATCTCTACTATAAATTTTCCAATTATTTTGGCGGAAGAGTAATCTCCAAATGCAACATTTCCACCCTTTGTATTTAAGCTGATGAATTTGTTTTGATCTCCAGTCATGTGTGATGAGCATCCACTATTTATGTACCATTCATCTTCTTCTTTGCATTCTTCAACGATCAATGATATTTGACAATATTCATTGTTTGGAATCTCTTTCCTTCTCCATACTGTGGTTTGCATAGAGAAATTTGGCATAGGTGCATCTTCTTTCATATATCTATAATCTCATGCTTTGTGACCAAGATTATTACATTTGTATCATATAATATTTTGATCCATCGGTAGGCCAAATGGATTATAACTTTTGTTGACGAATCCAAGAACATTTCCATATCTATTGTTTACACTCATGTTTCTTGCATAGTTGTTCCTTTCATTGATTCTGCAATTAATTGCATTGTGTCCAAAATTTCCGTAAGTATAACAATGACCAAATAATAAATTTTGATACCTAGTAGCAAGCGGTCTTCTTTGTGATGTATTCCATATGTGTTCATGCCTTAATTGATCATGATCTACTCTTTTGTAGTTTCTTTCATACTAATTGAAGCTTCTTTGATTCTTGAAGGTAGGAGGTCTTCTTGGATATTCATCTCTTTTGTAATCATTCCTTCTTTCTGGCAGCTTGATCCACCTATCATTTGTTCTCCTTTTTGGTTGTGTGGAGCTCTCTTTTTCTTCAAAATTCTTGATGTCATTTGCATCTTATTTGTATGAAGTTTCACCCTTGCATCCAAGGCATGTTAAGTCTTTTGTCACTTCAGAGTTCCTTAAGTTCTTCCTTAATGAGACAACTTCTTGTTCAAGTTTCTCACAATCTTCTTCTTTCTTCATCATGTGGACATTCATTACTTCTTCCATTCGTCTTGCTTCTTCGAGTTGAATTTTCAAGGAGACGATTTCTTCTTTTAATTTCTCATATTCTTCTAATTGTTTCTTCAAGTTGTTGATTTCTTCTATAAATCTTCTTTTTTGTTGCATCATTTATGCTTCATGATTTTCTTCTTTTTCTATTTTAGAATTGTCTTCTACTTCATTGGGATTTTCTTTCTCCTTAGTCCCATTTCTTCCAATCCTTGAATAAGGGAAGTCATATGCAATATGTCCTACTTCTTCACAATTAAATCAAAATAACTCACCTTTGTTCACTTCTTCGAAATTTGAGTTGTCACCTGCTTCGATTTCTTCTACTTCTTGCTCTATGTAAAGATCTTGTAGCTTGTCCCAAATATCTTTGGTTTATGCACACGATCCCACCTTGTCTTTTACTGAATCATCCAATCCATCCAGGATGGCATCCATTTCCATTTTTTTTTTCCTTCTTTCTTCCTTCTGAGCTGCAATCTTTGGTTTCTTCAAAGTTGTGTATCCTGAAACAACTAAGAGCCAAATATCTACCCCTAGAGCTTCCAAGTAAGTTTGCATTCTATTACTCCAGTATGCATGATTGCTTCCATCAAATAATGGAATCCCATCTGGAATGTGGCCTTTTCCTTCCATCATTGTTCGGGATCTTCCTTCCAGTGGTTAAACTGTACTGAAGGTAACCTCCTCTAATACCAATTGATGATACTCAGAGGGGGGATGAATCAGTCTCAGGTACTTTTAACACTTTTTACAAATTATACTTCAACTAGATTATATATTCAATATATATCCAATGAACAATAAAGAGCAGTACAAGAGATACACCATGCAGAATAAATATGTGAAGTAATTGTTGGCTCGCTGAATTGATACTTTTTGAACCCTCCATATCCATTTTTGACCTCTTCATTTGAACTCTTTACTCCATAAACTCATCTATATCTTCACACATATAACCAAATGCCCAGCAAGTATAGTAAGGTATGTTCATTAGTCAAAATTCTTTAATTTCCTTTTATTTAATGATTAAATAAAATTCTTGGAAGCTCATGAATGGTTATATTAGATTTTGCAGCATACTTTGATTTCAGCAGCAGATTAAAATGGAAGATTTTCTACACTCCAGGTGTTGCCAGCTTGCTCAAGCAAAACCAATTATTCCAGCCTAACTCCCGTTGATGACTCATGGATAATCAATGAGATCTTCATCTCTAGGCACTACGTTCCATAGAGATAAAGATTGGTTATTAGATAACGAGATTTTCGGGCATGAGAAGTACCCATTAATTGAAGGAATCAGTTGTGTATTAAATAGAAGATAGGCTCTGTTGCTAGAAAATCGGGATTAGTTATCTAGATCTCGAGCTATAAAAACAATGGAACGAAATGTAATAGGGGACGATATATGATATGGAAGAATTGCGTTGCTTAACCGTTGGTTCTGAACTTGACTAAGATCGACTCATACAATGTTGTCTTTGGTATTTTAAGATGTTTCTTTAGACTGTAACATGCTTCACTTTCTATTTTTAATGTTCTCTTTTACATATCTATAGTTTAGAATTTAATCTGTAAGTTCCTAAGGGAATTGTGGTTTTCTTGGCAAGGATCCACCAAGAAGACCATGAGCCTCTCTTTCATGGATTTAGTTCTTAGATAGATTACATTTGCAATCGCCAGAGTTATATTCAGAATAGAGTAAACAGTAGATTTCCATTGCTCGAAGTTATTGTCAGCATTCGGTTATTGTTGGATTAATGAATAGAGTAATTATCAGTTTAGAAGCAAGATCAACTCATTGCATCTATGGTATAACTCGTTTCTGTGAAATCTAAAGCTTCATAGACTGTATCTCTTGATATCGTTTCCCGTTTTAAGAATAGTTTTGATTCTGAGATTTAGTCTCTTAGATTCATAATAGAGTAAAATGCCTTTAGCTACAGGATTTTAGGGTTTTTATTTGCTATTAAGTTTTAGTTTTGAAATTAGTATAGTTTTCTTTGTCATTAGTTTACTTTCTGTGACATACTCTGTTTCTGGTATAATTTGTTGTTACTTAGTTTGATTGCCGAAATAGTTTCATTTTGAAATAGACATCTTACTTCTAGATTAGTTCAAAGGTAGTTGTTAAAGATATTTCATTTCTGTCTAGAATTGAATGTTGTAGAATTTAAATGGGAATGCTTTAGTTAGAATACTTTTGTTTAAATTAGAATAAATGAAATAGATTAGAGATAACTTAGGCTTAGAGCAGAGTAGACAATTAGGTTCCAGTCCAGCACATACGGTGTTTATGCCTCTAAGTTTACCTCCCTAGGTTGACATTTTATGTAAGCTATTATAGAGATATAATTAGCCCAACATTTTGGCGTCGTTGTTGGGGATCGAACCCGGATTTGAACTCTTTACTCCATAAACTCATCTATATCTTCACACATATAACCAAATGCCCAGCAAGTATAGTAAGGTATGGTCATTAGTCAAAATTCTTTAATTTCCTTTTATTTAATGATTA
>ML781689.1:107013-123052 GCA_009831015.1 Picea engelmannii | reverse complement strand
TATTTATTTATTTATTTATTTATTTAATTGCAAAATGAAGCAACAAAGGGAAAATGCCGACAAGCACAAAACCAAGAAAACAAAATAAAATTCTGGCTTAAAGCACAGATCGCAAAGAACCAGAGCAAAGACGCACACAGGCAATCAAGAAAGCACCAATTCTAACACTTGTCTAAAAACCATAAAACAATTTTTTTTTTTCTTTTGTCTTTTCTATCAAAACATCAACTAAAAAAACACAGGCTAAGGATAAGAGGCCCTAACCTACTGATTGTGTAACCCTAGACTCAAACTCCTGAGAGGAACACTTCTCAATACAGGAGGGGATGACTGCCCCACCCTGATTGAAAAGCACCCAATCAAGCCCACTACTGTCACTGAAACAACACGCGTTCAAACGCGTGCTAAGCTATAATAGCACGCGGGTACCCGCGGGCTGAACTGAAACAGGCAGCATGTAGGTATAAAATCCAAGCAAAATTAAACACAGGCAGCCCAGACCTGAAAGAGGCCTCTAGTATTGACAACCAGGGTCTCTTGAAAGCTTGGATGCTTCTTTTTTAACAAAAAAGGAAACTAAATGCAAAAAAAATGATAATCACAATAAGGCAGACTGAAACAAGATTGTAAACTAGCAAGACCCAAACAGGATCCAGAAAGCCCCCTGAGAATGTAAAATTCTGACAAGGAAGAGGAGACTGCTTCTTAAGCTCTCTAAACCCTACACGCTACTGAAACCTCTGCAGCAAGCGTTCAAACGCGGGCTGTAGAAAGTTAGGGCATGGGTTACACGCGTACAGGCCTTCTGCAGGCCGCGTGTACCTCTGTGTGTCCCGATAATCAATGTCAAGCAACAGTCAAGGAAAAACTGGTATTAAGAACCAGGTTCCCTGCTAGCTCTGACCTAACAGAAAACAACCAAACAAAGAAACAGAGAATCTACTCCTTTAAACTACCCAAAAACCTCACTTAAATCCGKAAACCCTAAGAGTATTATCCCAAGTGGAGTCACCAATTCTATTGTGAGGAAATAATACCCTACGGACTAACAAGCTAGGGCTGAACTTGTACGCAGATCATGACCTTAAAGAAAACACTTTTATCCTATCACCCCAATACACAAACCCCTTTTTCACACACAAGCATGGAAAAGACCTACTAACCTTTTTCTATCGATGTTTGATGTAGATCCTCCGTTGCGCTTTATCCGTTTGCTTTCGCTACTCCTTCCAAAGACAATCCTGCAATCAAGACAAAACACCACGCATGCATGCTATTTTTCTACCTAAGGGTTAGAGATTAAGCATAAATCTAATACAATATATATCACTCGTGCATTGGGACGGGAAAAGTATTCTTTTATTAATCTCAAGATGAATCAACTTACAATAATGATAGAGACCGGCCACCATTCCTCGATCCTGATCCTGGACTCCTCCTCTTCTTTGTCCTCCAATTGCTTTTCTTGAATTCTCCTTAAGCTTGAGGAAAGGCTAAAGGGTTGGGACAAATGGATTCGACAATTGGGCAGAGTTTCTTTGCTATCTTTTTCCTCCTCCAAATAGTACCCCTACCCCTTCTTTTATAGGCTAGAAGGAACTAGGGTTTTGGATGAACTCTCGGCCATGCATGGCTGGGAGTTTCAGTTAACTGACCCAAATCTTTTTGTCCCATCGGCAACTTTCATGTTTTTGTGCTTTGTTAGGTAAACGCGGGCTGTAGTAGGCCAGCCAGCGTTCCAACACGTGCAGTAGTAGGCCTGCCAGCGTTCCAACGTGTGCAGTAGTAGGTTAGGGCGCGTTTTACTTGATTCAAGAGGATTTTCAAGAGTTTATTCAGCATGGCTTTGGCAAGGAATGAATATGAGTAGGCCTGATGCCGGGTAAGCATGTGTGGTGCAATTTAGGGTTATAACAGTGAGAGGGGGATCCTAGTAAGCTGATATGAAAATTGGATTTTCTCTCCCTATCGCAAGATGCTAAGTTTGTTTGAAAGATTTGGAAATTTATCCTTTCAACCTATTCCAAATCCCTACACCTTAAGCTAATGTAGGTTTGCTAATAGAAAATGTAAAAATGTCTGATAAATTTAAGTTTAGCGCTTGATTTTAAGGTTGTTTCTTACTCAAGAGGAGTGCACTAAATGATGTTTTGACCGACTCGAAATTTATGCAAAAATATGAATATGCAATCTTTTCATTTTGATGAAAGCTGTGCTATGAGAAGGAGAAAACATTCATCATTCCATATGCACAATGTCCCAAAATGCCAAAAAACATGCAATTTCGCTACTTCAAATGCAAGCTAGTTTCACTACCCAAAAGAAAGAATGCATTTATCTTCTTTGTTTTATTATGATGTATACAGAAAGTAAATAAAAAACCTTTCATGCTCCACTACTTTGAATCAGGAGAAAGAGTCCTATGCATATGCAAAAGACACGAAGCAAAAGGGATACAAACAAAGTGTGCACTCAAGGCAATGAGGTATGAAAGAAAACAAGTAGAAACTTGTTCTAACAAGCAAGAACACCGTCAATGATTCTACAACCAATCAAGCATTCAAGGAACACAAATAAAATGCAGAGAAGAATCCAAGAAAAATAGGGAGAAAGAGAAATCACTCAAAACTGTCCTGACAAAAAGCAGTTGGAAAGGGCAATTTCACATTTATGAAAAAGGTTTCAAGCTCCAAGCAAGACAATAGGGAGTGATAAGCATCAAAAACCATCAAAAACCAATCCAAACAACTTCACAAACCAACCACAGACTCTGGGTAAAGATATCTGCAAAAAAGGTTGCAAAAGACTTAGCAGAAGAAGGCAAAAACTCTCAAAAAAGAGACTAGCACTCCCCCAGAAGGGTGCACAGAGTGTTGCAATGCTCCCTAAGGCACTGTAGGGGAGATCTGGTGCTCTGGTATGGCCTACAGGGGGGCGTTGGTCCTCCCAAAAACTCATAAAAAGAGCCAAAAACCATGCAAAAAACTCACCCATAATGCATGAAAATTGGTGAAATTGCTAGTGAAGGTAGGAGAAGGCTAATGGATGATTAACAACCAAGAATTGCTTGGTAAAATTACCTCAAGGATCAAATGGAATAGTGCATATATCCTTGAATTCCTTACAACAACTTTCATACCATCAGATAAAGGAGAAAGCAGTAAATCGACTCTAAATATCGAAAGAAGAAGAGTGACTCAAAGTAAAGAAGAAAGAGATGTTACAAACCCAAACAAAGCATTATGAATTCTCAAAAATCAAAATTTTGGAGGCTAAAACAAAGGCACACTGAGATTATGATAACCATTTTGAATTAGTCGAATAGGTGGGTGGCCACTAGTATCCAACTGAATGATTCCTCCCCTCTTAGGAATCAATGGTCCCCATTATTTCAAGTTCCTCCATTATATGGGGAGACTTATGTTGAACCTGGCTCTTGGTGAGCCACTTTCCCTAGTGAAGAAGTTGCCCTACTTTGACGACCCGATAGATTTGGATGTTTTGCTGGTGTGTTTGGGGAATAGGGTAACACAATATCAAAAAATGACACAGTATTGTAGATAATCAAAGAGGAATAAAAAAAATTAAATAAGAGGGTGGTGTCTAAACACACTATTACAACACTTAAGAAAATCGCACTGTGATTAAAACATCATAATGCATGTTGCACATATCGATCCACATGATTTGTTTCACAATTGCAATTCACATAATTGACAATGACCCAAGGGGTCTCTTTCTATAGCCTCAAGATCTAACTGATATCCATAGAATATGGAAGATCTTGTCCACATGTTACCGTCGAAAGTTAGAGTTAACTCTGAAAAATCTGATTCGTTGAGTTGGCTCCATAGGACTCAACCCAACTGCCTACATATCCAACTCGTAGTCAGTTATTGAGCTGGTCGATCCACCACCCGACTATATTCAACTATTGGTTGACTTTTCGACCGACAAGTACGTTAACTACTCAACCGAATGGTGTTGTGTGTTGGTAAATCGCTCGACTGAATGTATCCATATGTAGATCGTCCTCTTGACCAACTGAACCTAGGATATGTGTGACAAACCATCAATGCTTGATCTTCCAACACCCCCCCATCAGCACACAACTATGGATATTAAAGAGATTAAATTACATCACCAGAACACCCCCCATAATTACAGCTTTCTAAAGCCCAAGCATCATGCAGAGCTTGATAAATATAGCTTCAACTAAAGGTTTGGTGAAGATATCAACAACTTGATATTTTGTTCTGCAATATTCAAGAGAGACAACATTCTCATGAACCAATTGTCTCAATTAGTGAGCATGGAGCTCAACATGCTTCATCTCATTGTGACCAATAGGATTGTTAGAAAATTGTATGGCACTTTGGTTATCACATTAGATTGTAGTTGAGGATTGAACAGGAAGGCCAAGCTCTCCCAAAATTTGGCAAATCCATAGGATTTCATTATCGTCTTGAACAGTGCCACGATATTCTTCTTATGTAGTCGACAAGGAGACTACCTTTTGTTTCTTACATGACCACACCAAAGGTCTAGTGCTATATCGAAACATGTAGCCATAAGTGGACTTCTAATCATGACCATTTCCAACCCAATTGGAGTCAGTGTAGATAACTAGTGAATCTGAACTACGAAAATACTTGATACCAAAAAAAGTGGTACCCTTTGGGGTCTTTCATGCACTTAGAAACCACACTAACAACAAAGGAAATGTCAGGTTGACTATGAGTAAGATAAATAAGATTGTCAACCAATTGTCGATAAAGTGTAGCATCAACTCCATGTGTTTGACAGGTTTTAGTAATACTTGAAGACCCAAAAAATAATGCAAAGTGCCAATATCTATCATATTAAAAGAGTCAAGAAGTTGTTTCTTCAATCTAAGTATGAGATCATTATTATTACTAGTAATGAGTAAATCATCTAGGTATACAATAACAATCAGAGTGTCTCCATTGAAGTGGAGAACATACTGGCTATGATTAGATTCACATCGTTTGAAACCAATTCGAAGAAAGAAATTGTCGATATTAGCATACCAGGCTTGGGGAACCTGCTTCAAACCATAAAGTGACTTCTTGAGTCAACAAACTAGATTAGAATCCATCACAAAACTAGATGGTTGTTCCATGTATATTACTTCAGATAGTTCTCCACTAAGAAAGGCACTCTTCACATCCATATGATGGATTTTCGATACAAAACGAGCAGCAAGGGAAAGAATCAGTCTAATAGAGTTCATCTTTGCAACAGGGGAAAAGTTTTCAGTGTATTCGATGCCTTTTTGTTGATAAAATCCCTTCACGTTGAGGCATGCTTTATATCTCTCAACAACACCTTCATAGGTAAATTTTTCCTTGTAGACCCATCAACACTTCACAATTTTCTTGCCTTTCGGTTGGGGAACCAAGTCCCAAGTTTGATTCTTCGATAAAGAATCAATTTTGGTTTTCATGTACTGCTCCCATTCAAGTCATCCTTCGATATATGAGTAGGTAACAGATTCTGAGGTTTTAAGAACACAAGTCATTAAGGAAACGTTGGCATGTTTTTTTTTACTTCGAGTCCGACGTCTGCAGGAGGCATCTCCAACATTATCTCCAACAGCTTCAATTGTATCGACAGCTCATTAAGGTACATAAGAAATAGGTGAACCAAGGTTCACTTCACTGGGTTAATCAGAAGTTGGAGGGTCTTAGGTTAGCGGACCTATCAAAACAGAAAACAATAAACTAGTTGACTCAAAGGTCGAAATTCTAGTCGAGATAAGGAAAACATTTGGTTGACCAGTCAAAGGACTAAATAATGGAACATGATCACCAGTGTCATTGATAACATCAAATGAATCATCCTGTAGCAATCAAGAAGATTCATACAACAACTTAACGCCAAAAGACTTCTCATCAAACTGAACATTACGTCTAACAATGATTTGTCATTTGACAAGATCAAATAGTCAATAGGATTTTGACTCTTCAGAGTAACCCATCATGATGGAAGCATGACCCTTTGCATCCATCTTGTTTCTGCAATCATCTGGAATGTGAGCCCATGAAACACATACAAATACATGGAGTTGGTCAACTGAAAGGACAACTCGAGTTGAGATGTGATTGAGCAAATAATTTTCATAGTATATCGCTTCAGCCTAGAAGCAAGGAGGCAGGTATTTATCCTGCAAAAGACATCTTTCCATTTCAACTAACATCTGATTCTTGTGTTCTACAACTCCATTATGTTGAGGTGTGTGAGGAACTGATCATTTTCATTCAATACCAGATCGAAGTAGGTATTCTTCAAAGGGTTGATTGACATACTCACCACCATTTTTTTTATCTCAAACACTTGATGGGTCGACCACATTTATTTTCAGAAAAGGCCCAAACTCCCTGAACTTTTAAAAAATAATGTTCTTATTCTTCAAGAAAAAGACCCATGTGAAACGAGAGAAATCATCAATGAAAGTCAAAATGTACCTTAAACCTACCAGTGAAGGTAGATTGATGCAACAAATGTCGTTGTGAACCAATTTTAGTAGGTTATGTGCTCACCATCATTTTCTAGAGTTAAATGATGCATGATGATGCTTCCTAAGAACACAGCCCTTACAGACTCCTTTAGGGGGAAACACCTTCAACAAACCAGCAACCATGTTCTAAGCTTCCAATTCCTGTAGACTTTGGAAATTTAGTTTTTTGATTCATTCATGTCAAATTCAACTTATCTCATCAGTGTGAGAAACAAGTGCAGTCAATTTAGGTTCAGGTTGAATCGAAACACGGAACTTGTACAAATTGTACATCAATCCTAGAAGCTTGGTAATGACAATCAACTTCTCTTTATTCAAATCACGAACATAGAACCGATTTTGCTAAAATTTCACAATCTTACATGTCTGTGTTAACTGAGAAATAGACAACAGATTGGCACTAAGATTTGGCACTTGATATATGTCGACAATATTCCCATGTTGACAAGCTACATCACCATGACCAACAACATTCAAAGAAAAACCACTAGTGACATAGATTTTACTCTCCACATATTTATTCATTCTCATGAATAAAGTCACGCATCCTTGTCCATAGGATGAATGCACCCATAATTGATAACCCATTCATTATGCGTAGTATGAGACAACAAATCCTGAGAAGTCCCAACTTGGAAGGTGAAATTATCAACGGGTCGGCGAACAACATATTCCTCTCCTTCGAGGTGTTTAACCTTCTCCCCTAAGTCGTCTTTCTTCTTATAGAATTTTTTATCCACATGTCCAGTCTTTCCATAGTACTAACATGTATTCTTCTTTTGACTTCATTGTAGTTGTCTCTAGGGTCCCTTGTCATGGTGTGCAGGTTTCTATGCAAAGACATCAGACTGCTCTCTATTCCTAGAATCCATATTTCTCTTTCCCTTAAGAAAGTGGGTCTGGTGTTTACCACCAATATTACCTTCTCCAAGCAATATATGTTGACCAATAATTAAAAGACCATAGAAAGATTCACAGGTATAATCCTTACCATCTTTCTTATGTGCTTTCCAATTAGTGCGGAAAATCGACATGAACACATCGAATGGTGTTCTCAAATTCATCAGGACCAGCTCAATGAGTTGTATATCCTTCTTCAGATAGTTCTTTCCACATTCACCCAATTTCAACTAGAGTTCCTTAACATGCACCAAATACTCCTCCATTCTCTTAAATGAATGAGGATCAATAGACTAGATCAACTCTTTCTCCAACCGCATGGCATGGCTCTCGTCAATTCAGTCGAACAAGGTCTTCAACTTCTTCTAGACTTGATGAGGGTAGTCAATTCCACTTAGGTGAAAATGAATCTTTCGCAATGTGTAGGTCGTGATGACTCCCACAGGCTCATACTTCTTCCCATCAACAACAAACTTGGCATGATCATTTGTTGGATCTGGAATTGACACCTTGGTATACTACCATAGTCCTTTACTCTTCAGTAGGGTTTCCATATCTAGTGCCCATACTTCATACTTTGATTTGTTCATAACAATAGGATCAATCTTCAAACCCATATTTGATATCTAGATAGACTGGTCTGTTTCAAAGTTATAATCAGCAAACCATTGACCCAAAGTCAATCATACAATATATTTGACTCGTCAAGGTTTGCAGAAAACAGGTCGAGGTTTTCAAACCATCAACTCTGATACCATGTTGGGGAATAGGGTGGAACATGATATGAAATAGAGGAAACAATATTGCAGATAATTGAAGAGGAATAAAACATTTCAAAAAAGAGGGTGGTGTCTAAAGACACCATTACAGTACTTAAGCAGACCGCACTATGATAAAAAAATCACAGTGCATGTTGCACATCTTGATTTGCATGATCTATTGCACAATCTCAATTCACATAATTGACAATGACCCAAGGGGTCTCTTTTTATAGACTCAATATCTAACCACTTTCCATAGAATCTATAAGATATTGTCCACATGTAACTGTTGACAGTTAGAGTTGACTCTATAAAATCCGTTCTAACTCAACCCAACAACCTACGCATCCAACTCATAGTCTATTGCTAGGTTGGTCGATCCACCACCTGACTATCTTCGACTACTGGTTGAATGTCTAACCTATAGGTACATTGAATATTCAACCAACTGGTGTGGTGTGTTGGTCAATCACCCGATCGACTATATCCATATGTAGGTTGACCTCTTGACCAACTAAACCCAGGAGATGTGTGGTGAACCATAAATGCTTGATGTTCCAACAATGCGTTCCCTTCATCTTGGTGTCCATGATTCGATCAAATGTCTCTTGTTCAATGCAGTTAGGATTGAGTTCTGTAGGGGCCAATTGCTCGATCTCTTTTGAAGTGTCCAAGAGAGGTGGAAAATATGGTCGAAGTAGTTCTACATTAAATATTAGGTGCAAGCCAAGGAAAGGAGGAATACTTAATTCAAAATCATTCTCACCCACAACCTTGGTGATGGTGTAAGGCCTATATTGGAGTGGGCGTAGCTTCTGATGGGGTCTTGTGAGGCACTCTTTCTGCAAATGCAACCATACCTTATCTCCCACCTGAAACTTGTGTGGTACAAGATGTTGTCTATGGAATTGTTTTTACTTGGCGTTGGTTGTCTGTAAAATATCATGAACTTCTTGTCAGACATGTTGGATTTTCTCAACAAATATGGTTGCTCGATCAGCCTCGATCTAAGCATGGGAGGACTCTTACTATGTAGTTCCAATGGGAAGAACTACATCAATGGGGGACAAAGGATAAAACCCTAAGCACACTTGAAAATGGTTGTGGCAAATAGAGTTATGGAGGAATATATTGTATCTATGTTGAACATAAGGAAGGATTTCATCCCATGTGCATGGATGTTTGGAATTGTACATCCTCGGGATATGGACAATCATCATGTTGACTACCTTTATTTTTCCATCAGTGTCTAGGTGGAAGGAAATCGATTTGGTTAGCTTGGTGTCCTCCCACCCAACTATATTGAGCTTCCCAAATCAACTTTGCACACTCACTTGAAGGAACATAGAGATGGCTTAGATGGCATAGTATTCTATCCTAGAGATGAAATTTTGGAATTGGTTTTCATGTGCTCAATGTTTGATATGTAGTAGCAAAGTCAGAGTCATTATTTTATAATTGTGGCCACCTAGATGTCTCATGCCCACAAAATTTAAGAACTATGGTTGGTGCCACAACCGAGGGTCAACTAAGGTAGTCTGCAACATGGTTGGTTTTTCCCTTCTTGTACTTGATGTTTAAGTGGAATTATTGTAGGTACATGGACCACATATGATGGTGGTCATTTTGTAACTTTCCTTGTGTCTGCATGAATTGTAGAGGTGTGTGATCAGTGTTGATGATCGTTTCCTTCCCCAGAATGTAATGCTTCCACTATCGAAATTCCTGCACAATGGAGTACATCTCTTTGTCATAGGTGGGGTACCTGCAAAGAACATCAGATAGTGTTTCACTGTGATAGGACACTAGATGCCCATGCTAAGTGAGGATTTCATTGATAGCATAATATGAAGCATATATCTCAATCTGAAATGGTTGTTGCAGGTCTGTTAGAATAAGGACTGGTGTTGAGGAAAGGTGGAATTTCAAAGCATTGAATGTTTTTTGTTGGTAAGAAGTCCAAAAAACTTAGCCTTCACTCCATCCTTGGTCACCTAGATTAAGGCCCAAGCGATATGATATAAACCCAACACAAACATGCGGTAGAAGTTGGTGAGGCCCAAGAAGTTGTGGAGCTCGGTCAGTGTCTTCAGGGCAGACCAATCGTGGAAGACTTGGATCTTGGTTGGATTTACATGCACACCCTACTCATCCACAATGTATCCCAAATATTGGATTCCTTGCATGCCAAAGGAACACTTCTCCAAATTGACATATAACTTGTGTTGTAGTAGGGTTCCCAAGACCTATTAAATGTGCTCCAAATGTTCCTCCTAGGTTTTTATAAGGATGAGGATGCCATCTAGATATACAACCACAAAGGAGTTTTTGAATGGCCACAATATATCATCCATCATCCGCATGAATGTGGTCGGGGAATTGGTTAAGTTGAAAGGCATGACCAACCACTCGAAGAGACCTTTTTTAGACTTGAAGTTTGTCTTCCATACATTAGTTTGCTCAATTGACACCTGGTGGTAGCATGAATTGTTATAGCAAGATTTTCCTCACCATTGCTATCTTGCACAAAGGTCATTTTTCCATTTCCCTATGCAGACTTATCATCCCTTTTTTTTGAATCCAGAGCTAAAAATACATATTTTTCCACATATACGCGCCCTATCTACTATACAGCATGCGTATACGCAGGCTGCTCCACTACAGCCCGCATACATCGGGATTTGTGCCAGAAAATAAAAAAATGAAGTCGGGTTTCCATGTCATTATAGGAGATCTCTGATCCTTGGCCTTCCATATACTGGAAACGTTCTGACTCGGCCCTTCAGTTGCATTTTGAAGGCTATAAGAGCACAATTCCGAGCTTTGGAAAAGAGGAGAAAACATTCAAATTTAAGAGAAAAGTTACTCTAGAGAAATTGCTTCATATTGAGTCGGCATCCCTTTGTCCCTCAAGTCTGAAAACTATGTTCAGCCATCAGATCTCGATCCACAGCTACATCCACCTCCTCATGCTCTCACTCTCTCCATTCAAGGACCATCATGCAAAACACAAATCAAATTTTGAGTTACAACCCTTCTTTTGGCCATTTTTGTACCTGTACGCGGCTTCCTTTGCATACAGTCGCATGTAGGGCTTAATATGCACACACTATGGTTCACACAGTAGTGTATACCTCATTGTATACGCGACCAAAACGAAGGCAGCCCGCGTACACCGAAATTCCTAGTTTACGCCCTCAAAAACTAAAAAATTGAAGCCTAATTCAAAAATGTAATCCACTGAATTTGAAGAGGATGATATGTAGAGTTACCTGATCCAAACTGTTCGTGATTTCGTTGTCGGATGCTCCGACAATCGTCATTTGAATCTTGGAGGTATTTTGGTCCAAATTGCACTATTTGGGTAAAAATCAAAATGATACAGTAATTTTTTATTTTATTACTATTTATAAGCTATTTTTACCCACTTTATATATTTTCATGCTATTTTTTCACCTAATGGACTAATTCAAGAGTGGTTTTGAACTGGCTTTCGTAGTTTTGACTCAGTTTTCTTGAGGATTTCGATGTCATGATTGGTCGTTCGTCACCTCAGGCAGGTATTTTCATAACCTAGCATATAGGATAGGTATCCACTCCATCGTGAATTTTTGCATTATCCTTAGACTACCATTTTTTACGCCTTAGGTACGAACCCATTTGTTGCGACACAGAACCTTCCATCTACTGTAAGTAGTGTCGATAATAAATGGTAGAGACTTACCAAACATGGACACCCTAGTTAGATCCTCTTTGTCATTTGATGCCCATGCCGATTTTTTCCTTAGGATCGGGAGTTCATTATAACTTGATACATGACTTTATGATGAGACTCATTTCTCACTCATACACATGCGGCCTTATTCCCCACAGACTCCCAAAAATGAGTCTTAGTTAAGATCTTTTTCGACTCATATAAAAACCAAAAATATTGTCGAGTGATTTGTCCCTTTCACACTCGTTAAATTGGATTTGAAAGGTCATGAGTCTTAGTTAAGCTCTTTTCCGACTCGTTACCAAAAATAGAAAAGACCACCGAGTGAACTTGTCTTTTTCACACTCATAAATTGGATTTGAAAAGACGTCTATTTGGCACAAGTTTACCCCTTTTTCACACCAAGTAGACTAGAAGACATAAAAAAGGACATTTTTTGGTGTCAAGTTGTGATTGCATCTAATGCCCTCGCTTGCAGTATTAAGCCTTTAACCGGTTCTCGATTCATGTTATAAACCGTTGCCTAAGCAATTTTTGCATCCTCAACCAAGCAGAGCCTTGTTTATATCCTTCACAATTTGACACCCTATACCCTGGAGGGAACATCACCCCGAGTGTCCATCTTCCTCATTCATTTTCTTGCATTGAGCATAGGTACGTTCCACTGCTGGAACTAGTTTTGCTTACTTATGACACTCGTTTCCTCCTATGTATCATAGTATTCATTTGTTATGAAAAACAAAAAAAAGATGGGCGGGAAGGGAGTACTATATTATATTTGTCTTGCAGTCATTAGTGGTAGGCTCTCTCACCATTGACAAATGGTAATACATCAATGTCTCATGATCACTGGATTCCTCAAGTGTTTGACACCGACTCCTTTATTCACACTTGTAGGAATGTACTCGGTACCTTGATACCTACTTTTATTATTGGTAGGTTGTCTCGCGTTTTTTAATGGTATACCTCAATGACCGGTAATCAAACGATGTCTCATTGTGTTCGAACTCAACTCCTTTATTCACATGATGTAGACTTGCACCTTTGGCGGACGTGTAGAAGACTTGAAGACATCACTATGTGGCTGCAGCTTTCCTGAGTTGTTGCTCCCTTTTCATTGGACCAGCAACTATTTGACTACAATAATCATGGGAGATCAGATTGTACTCCATGGTATACAGATATCTTCAAATTGGTTTTGAGACTGGTTTCATTGGGCCTTGTTTGTGACTACGATAGATTTTGGCATGTAACTGCATTTGTATTTGCCTATATATGGCCATGAACACTTATTTGGTATATTTGAGAAAGTGAGACTTTGGGTCCCCTCTTCCTCCAAGGGAGGGCTCTTGAACCCCCAAGATTGAGCTCTTCTTACAACTTGAAAACTTGAAAGAAATGGTGAAAGAATCCCAAGCTCATTCACTCAAGAGGTGATGTGAATGGCTCCAATGAAATGATGCTTGTATTCTCTTGAAAAGGAAAGAGGATCCTCCAAGAGAATATAGGCAGCATAACAATACAAATGAATTCCTTGAAAATGTAGTGCACCCATGGCCTCTTTTTATAGCATAACTTTGAGGCATTGTGCAACCAGCTTTTAGTGTGAAAAGGGGTTGTTTAGGGCACCTTTAGGTCTTTGACCAGCCACCCAGCCAGATCCAGCCGAGATTTGGATGTCAAATCGACTTGGAAGCTGAAACAGAAGTGGGTGGGAGGCCGACCAACATCATAAATGCGTCGTTCTCTGGTGTGCGTGGCTTTTAGTGTCCACAGTCACACCTCGTGCACATGTGCGCTTTTCTTGTGTTTCCTAATGGTGCATGTGTGTGCGCGCCCTATATAGTCATAGTGCGTCTGAATTTTATAACTGGTTGTATAGTTTTGGACCTTTTGGAAATGATTTTTGGTAAATTTGGTCCATGGGTGAACTAATCACTGATTGGAGATGTTGGATTCCTGTAACCATTTGCGGATGAAATTTCAGTGATAACAGATGCCCTCTGATGGATGAGGTTAGGAGCATACGTATAATCGAAATTCATCAATGTTTCTTCTACTAAGAGTACCTTTGTAAGAAAGAGTGATAATGAGAGTTTCAAGAGTGACCCGTTGGAGGGAGAGGGGAACCTATAGGACCCAAAACCTTTCGCAAGGTGTGAAAAATAAAACTGTGTACAAACGAGGCGGGCATGTCCCATGCTTGTGTCATGTTACTCAAAAATGTGTAATACAGTAACTAAAGCTGCGTGTTGGTGGAGATGACTGCAGCGCCCTCTGGGGCGTGTTGATAATAGAAAAGGACAATTTTGATGGTGAACAAACTCTGAAAAGAGGTGACGACACCGAAGAAGTGTCACTGATTTGCAGGCATTGATGGCTTAACACTGTTCAAAGGTCTTTGGCAAATAAAAAATAATTGCAATAGTCGCAAAGTAAGACCCACCGCAACATGAGAATTTTTTGAATTTGAATGTAGTGGGGATCAACGACAGCAGAGAGAAATTATGGTTCTCCTTGTGTCGTTCGAGACTCCTCATTGTAAAGGTAATGAGAGTCAACATACTGTCGCCTATCTAGAAACTGTGTTGATGTCAACAGAAAGGGAGACATGACTTTGAGAAGTGGAGGGCTTCCTGAAATCCACTGTATAAAGTCAGGAACTGAGGAGTAACATGGACAAAGTCCAGGAGTAGTGAGACTCTAGGTTTCCCTTGGTTGAGGGAATACGTAGAGTGGCGAAAACCATGAAACTGAATCTAGCGTCAGGGGGACGACTAGACAAGGGTAAATTGTGCCAAAGGCATGAAAAAATGGACAAACACAGAGATCAAAAGGCGTATGGACTATAAGATGCTCGAGGTTTATGGATAATGTCATCAATGGAAGGAAAAAAGAAATGCCCCAACCAAGGGCGACAAGGGTTTATTTGCCAAAAAAGGAAGGTTGCTAAAGGAAACAATCATAAAGCTATGTAAATGCGGGAAAAAGGTTTTGTACAAGTACCAGAAGAATAAAGAATAATTTGGGATGAGTGTATAGATACAGAAATGGGTTCCCCAATGCAATATGGCTTGGCCTGTGAGGGCGCAAGTTGCATGAAGAACAGGTGGAGGGTGGGGGCTCCATAGGTGGGTTTCTATATGAGGTAAATGAATGGAGGGAAATCTACAGATGGGCAAACCGACTATGGATGAAATGGATGGTTAATTATATTGCAGAGGTGCAGTCAAAATAGGACCATGAGGAGAGAACTTGGGAGTCCATTGGGAAATCTAGAAAAATGAGGAGAAGAAGTATGTGGTTGATTCTCAAAAATGCGTAATACTATCGGGACTCCCATTCCTAAAGGATGAAAGACAACATGAGTGTAAAAGTGCCAAGGGGGACTATGAATGGGACAACTCATGTGGGGGAGAGTGCTACCGAGTGACAGTACCAAATTGTAGCAAAGGTGGCAGTACTGCAGAGTCAGATATAGGGACCCTAAAGGAAAATTTCAGAGGGTGTGACTGGAGATGCAATTGAGATTCAGAGGGAATGATTACATGCAAGTGTCGATTATATACCTAAAGGGGCACACTGGTGTGTGATGACCAAGTACCTACACACATGAAAACCAAATACCCGATGTTAACAATATATGAAGATAATAGAACATATAACCGTTATTTGATAATTTTGAACATGAGCATGTGTACCTGAACAGGGTGTGGAAAAATGGCTCCTCGGGGGCTAAGGATGAAAAATGGCCCGGGAACTGTCTTGATGTAGATGACGGGGTGTTGATCCCGTGGCTGAAGACGGATCGAAAATTGGACGTCCGGAGCTCCGGAATGGAGTCTGGAAGTTTGGCAAAAAGGACTATATATAGTTGTAGGGCCCACAATGCCACCTCATTTGTACCTGCTGTCAGAGTGATTGGACGAGAGATATTTAGAGGAGAATTGGAGATTCTGGGAGAATGAGGCAGTTGATTCAGGACCAACAAGCTTCAGGTTAGTTGTCTTATCATCCTGCATAAAATTAGGGTTTCTATTGTTGGGCAGGGTCTGTATCGAGGGTCGTATAGGGAATTTTGTGGGTGTGGGCCCCCCAGTGCGCAGGCGATCGAGAAATATA
>ML781689.1:82378-101142 GCA_009831015.1 Picea engelmannii | reverse complement strand
TGAGTAACCTCTGGAGATGGAGTAGGGGTAATCATTGATTCCACTGACACTGGAGGAGGTGTAGGGTTTTGAATAAGGGCTATTTGGCACTGCCTATATTCAATGATCATAGGACATTGATATGTGAAATGAGCTAAAGATTCGTAGAGAGAGCAAGGGCATCTCATACGTTCGTTGACTGAATTCGTGACATAATGGATGCCAGTGACGTTTGGTGAGGATGATGTAGGTGGGTTGGGTTCTTGTTGGAAGCTCTGGCGTACTGCAGTTAACATCTGTCAAAATTGAGGTAGCGTTGGGCAATGGTGTGTATAATGGCTATATTATGAACATATGTCGCAAGTGAATTTGGTTCGCAGCCCTTTGCTACTTATGTTAGGGGAGGTGACGGCAGTGCTTGATGAAGCGACGAGCGGTGATGGTGTTTGATTGAGTTGAATTAGGATACGTAACTCAGGTAGAGATGGGCATTTGTTGGTTGGGTGTCCATATTTCTCACATAGTGCGCAAGGTAGGGGAGTGGTGGGCTCTTTCTTTTTCCATCTTCCCCCAGCTGTAGCAGCGGTGGTAGTGAGTGGGGATGTTGGTGGTGTTGTGGGAGTACATACTAGAATCTGCATCAGAACTCCTTTGGTTTGAGGAGGGAGGGATGGTTGAGGGACCATGGCAGGGGGATGTAGATACCATACTGGAATTGCCAGTACCATATTGGGAAGGGTAAGTGTTGCGGCTACTTGGAAATCTTGTACGCCTGGTGGAGAGTAAAAGAAGGGGATTTGAGTGATGGCTTGGGGAACTGTCTCCCAGACTGGGATATGGCTTTAGGGTGAGGTGAAATCGTGGACAAATGGAGTTGACGAGTTCTCAAGAGATTCTAGAGGGAGGAGTTCTACGACTAGTGGGACGTCATATATAAGAGAAACCTCACTGGGAGGAAGGGTATCCTCAATGTCAGTTCCCTTGGATGAGACGACACATACCTGATTGGAAGGGTGAATGAGCGGTGGTGCACCATGGTAAGTTCCTAACAAGGATGAGTCTTTGAAAATTCTAAGGCCCATCTCGATGGGTGGGTACGTATCTGGATTAGTGTGGACAAAAGGGAGGATATTATCGATATTGGCAGAAGGGTTAGGCTCATAATGTGAAACCTAATCGATGGTAATGATCTTCCCGCTATGGGGGAACATCATGGTTCGAAATACAGAAGAAGCAACTGCCTTCATAGCATACATGTAGCTATGACCGAACAAGATATTGTAATCGAGTGGGGCATCGATAACCTCGATATCAATGAGAATGGTTTTGCCCCCGATTTCTATAGGGACATTTTGGAAGATCCCTTCGGGAGAAGATGGTCGTCTGTCATAAAATCTTAAGGTGATGGCAGATGGTATGAGTTTAGGGGAGCCAAGTTTCTGCCATACAGATTTGGACATGATGCATGTGGATGCACCTTCATCAATGATGCATCGATGGACTGTAATGTTCCAAATTTTAACTGGTATTTGAAAAGCAATGAGAGCGGGGAGGTGAGATTCTCCACTATTGAGATCAAACGTGATGAGTCGAGTATCTGCAGGGTCGACTACCCCGAGGGCGGAGAGTAATGACTTCCACTGAGTGGGACAAGTTTGAAGGACTTCTAAGACTGACATAGCAGCGGGAGATTGTGCCAAGTCATAAACCAAACTGTAATTATGAGCCGCCCTAGCCTGAGGGTTGTGGACATTCCTGCGTAATGGTATGCGAGGAATACAGAGAGGGAGTTCAGTATTAGGGTGAGGAATCGTCGAAGGGGGGCCAATTATGAATGGGGGTGCTTCTGAGGTGGTGGGAGAAGACTCAGGGGTTGTTTTGTATTGACGACTATGTGTTTGTAGGAGAACTTCTTCTTCTCTAGTAAGGAGGATAGTGCGATCTGTAAGATTTCCTGGATTGAGATATTGTCCCATCTGAGGTAGGGATGGTTGCACGTCTTGGTGAGTATTCATCACTCCTTGGTGTGGAATGGGGTTCTGCAATACAGCTGGGGGTGGTTGTTGCACGTATTTTTGTGGGGCCTGCTGAAGGGAAGGCGGTGTTGGAGGATGTGGTCTATTCATAGAGTCTTTCATCCGTTTAAAGTCAGCGATTTGGGGGCAGTGATGAGTATAGTGACAATACTCATCACAAAGGGCACAAGGGAAGTTGGTCTGGAGATTGTTGTTATTCTTCCCTTGACGTTTGTTATTGTTTCCCCCCTGGGGGTTCTGAGTCCCTTGATTCTGGTTGCCCCCAGTAGGTTGGTTCTGTTGGGGGTGATTTCCGCCTTGGCCTGGGTTATTATTGTTTCAATTTTTCCCTTTCTTTTTGGCATTATTTGACTGATGGGTTGTATTTTCTGTGTTCAGTTGTTCAAAATTTTGATATTGCTAAATAGGAGAGGGTTGAAAAAAATTGACTCCGGTGTGTGGGTCTCCTTGTGGTGGAGCCATGGGCTGGGGAGGCCCAGGAAATGGAAAGTACAGATTATGTTGTGGTAATGATCTGTAAGTTACATAAGAAGGCGTGATGATTTTGCTAGTACTTAGGGTATAAGGTGAGGTAGAGGGGGTACCAGAACTTGTTTGGATAGGTGGGTGTATTGTGGGTGTCAGCGGTGGCCCACTGATGGGTGGAGGAAGGGCAATAGGGTATGGTTGTTGATAAGGGGGTGGAGGATAATAAGGGAGTCCTCCATAGGCCGGCAGATATTGAGGTGTGCCATACAGTGGTGGTTTTTGGGGTTGTGGATTGTGGTGTGTGGTGTTACCAATCAATCCGTCTGTTGAGTGAGACATCCCAAGTTTGTCTTGGACAAATGGCATGGGCCTTGGGAGATCAGGAAATACTGTGTACAAGTATCCTGATTGAGGATAGATGAGGTCGTACTATTGAGCCTTACTGATGGCTTCCTCTTCTGATTGAGGGAAGGTGGAAGCCACATCTTTACCGAGGAGAGAGACAAGTGATCTGAGAAACCAATCGAGACATTGTTGTTTGGTGTTTTCTGCTTTGCACAAACTACGTCATCGACGCCACTCGTGAATGTGATCAACGATATGTGTGGTTGAGTTTTGTTTAAAATCTGAGAGTAGCTCGAGACCATTGTCGTGACGGATTGGTAATTGGAAGAAGGTTAAAATTGCTTTGGCTAAGGACTCAAAAGTCGCATGGGACCCTGATTTTTCGTCTACATACCACTTGGCTGATGGGCCAGTGAGTATGCGTTGAAATAATCGAAGTCGGATGGAATCATCCATAATGTTGTTGGAAGAGCACCATAAGTGGAAAGTCATGACATGGTTGGCAAGTTCGTCTCTTGCCTTTCCTTCAAACTTGGGGATGTCTGAAGGTAGTTTGGTAGGCATTACGGGCCATGTGGGGTCATGGAATATAGGATCATTTGTGAGTTTGCTTAGATCTGGTATGTTGAGAGAAGACAAATATAGCATCTGGAGTGGTGGTGGAGGGTTAGTTCCAGCCATGGTGTGAGTGTTTTGTGCATCTGACCCTTGAGGGGGACTAGGTGGGTTTGTTCTTCCCCCTTGAGGAGAAGTTGGCCCCCTGCTTCCCTGTAAAGGAGAGCAGGTGGGTGTTTGACTTTGAGAAGTGGACCAAAGTAAAGTGAAACCAAGCAAAGTTGATCCTAATACAATGGCACTCACGGGGGTGTGAGAAGGTGAGGTTGGTGAATTGGTGAGACTAGGAACTCCTCCTAAAATAGGAGGGAGATTTAGCAAACATCTAGAATGGTGGGGGTTCTGTGGGTTCCCTATGATGTCTGACTAGCTAAGTGGATGTGTGCAAATGATCATGAGAGCAAAATAAATGGACAAGAGATTCTATTGTAATTTCTGGACCTTCACAATATATTTCACAATTAGATATAATCACAAGGGTGTCATACATAAAGCAATTAATAAAGAAACATATATGTGGGTAGGTGGATTTTTTCCATGTGGGAGAACAAATAAAGAAAATGCTCGTGTCCTAAAAGATGTAACGTCCTTCCTCTCAAATAGCACTGGACCTTCCAATAGCATTCAACAGTGGGGTCTGAAGCCATCGGAAGAGGAACTAGTGAAGGATGAAGTAATCAGTTATAATGAGGGGTAGAGGGTGCATATCCCGAAAGAACTGGCGATATTTCCCAATAGCCACACAAAATCTGATCAAGGTGCAATTGCATCCCACAACTACCACCTGGGTACATGTCCTAAAGTTTGGTCACTAGGTACCTTGGTCAAAGTGTGGCATTTAGATTTTCGGCCTCAGAAATGGGTCACGGGATGGATCCCGTCCAAGAGGTGGGTGCCTCAAGGGGGGACACACAGAACAACCGGACCTTGGCCTTCAACCCTTCACGGGTATCTCCCTGCCTTATGGTGTAGGAACACTTGACTTGGAAGATTTTGAAAGTTCCCTATTTGTCAACCTCTATTGTTTTGATGATGTGAGAACCAGATAACGGGGAGTTATTTGGATGCCTATCCCCGAGATCCTACCTAGACTAAAAAATTCTTTTGGCACCTCATGTGGAGGAAAACTTAGTGAGTTTTTGTTTGTTTGAGAGGTTGGGGGTGTGAACCAACCTCGTTGAAATTAAGTGGGAGTGGATAATCTTATCAAAAAAAAAGGGTGGGGCGTTTCAGAATCCCGTTGGAAGAAACTTACTTCAACCTCCACGATTTCTGGATAAAACTATGTGAGTGATTGGTGAACTTTGTGTGTGAACAAGTGAAAGTGCGCCAATTTTTAATAATTTAGGTGTCACCTTGCTGCATGTGGACTTCGCTTGGTCCTTACAAGTGTTGATTACCTAAGTTACTAAGTGTCATTTGTACAACCTTGCAGAATTTTAAAGTCCCTAGGAATCTAGCATGTGGACATGTGGGTCCTTACTATTCCTTTAACTCCCTATTGTGGTTTAATCTAAGAAAGATTTGAAACTATCCTAGATTGTGCACATGTGGGCATGTATGGGCCCGTTACAAAACCTTTAAACTTCCCTAGTGAGTTAATCTAAGAAAGTAAATTTCAACACTATCCTAACTTTGTAGCATGTGGGCATGTATGGGCCCATACAAGTTTTAAGGTGTGTTTGAAAAATAAACTAAGAGGAGTCCCGAGGGGGTGTTGTCCTCTCCTAAAGATTTTGTTTTTTTTTAAGGGAGATGAAATTTTCCCTCAACCTCTTTCTGATTCTCAAGATCACTTTGGAGCGCGAGAGAAGAGGATACTCAATGATTGATATCCAATTTTTGGTCCCAATGCAAGTTTTATATGTGATTTGAAAATGATTCCAACTTATATTCTTAGTCAAAGTAAGCCATCCATGTGGAAAAAATGAAATCAACAAGAGGAGATAATGATTTTAAACCCCCTAAGTGCCTATGTTTTGACTAATCCCTTTATATAGAGAGGGAACTAAGTGTGGTGCAGATTACAATGTGCATGGAATCAATTTTAAGAAGGCTATGGGCCCTCCACAGATCACAAAAAGATTACAATGTGTGTTTTTCTGCACAGGTGTGCGGATCCCAGAGTAGACAGAGGCACTCTGAACGCCAATGCACGAACTGAAAGAGACTTTTGGGTGCGGGTGCACAGAAGGTGTTGAACAATACAATGGTTTTGGCGCACGTGCGTTGAAGACGCGCCTGTGGGTCAAAAAATGTGTGCATTGTCTGTTACACGGCCGTGAAGAAAATTTCGGATGAAATTCTCTCTGTTTAGCTTTGAATTTGGTTTTTTGCAGGTCAGCCTGGGCCGGTTATGATCCCTGCAGGTTAAAGAAACATAAAGAAGAGCTAAAATAACCCAAATGGGGTAGGAAATTGATACCTCTCCCTAGTGGAGTCACCAATCTGTTGCGTCTCTTTTGTCACTTGAGTGAGAAAATTAGAGATGCTTACAAGCCCAGTTGGGTTAGCTAGGCAAGACAACAGTAAAGGAAAGGGTTAGAAATATAAAGCATGCAAGATAAACAAAGAAACTAAACTAACAATAAATAAAAAGAATTAAACTAGAGTGCATAAGATCATTAGAACAAGAAAGAAACAAGACTCATGCCACCAATGGAAAGGAGTATATTAGTGGAAGTAAAACACCAAAGAGAAAGTGAGACTTTGGGTCCCCTCTTCCTCCAAGGGAGGGCTCTTGAACCCCCAAGATTGAGCTCTTCTTACAACTTGAAAACTTGAAAGAAATGGTGAAAGAATCCCAAGCTCATTCACTCAAGAGGTGATGTGAATGGCTCCAATGAAATGATGCTTGTATGCTCTTGACAAGGAAAGAGGATCCTCCAAGAGAATATAGGAAGCATAACAATACAAATGAATTCCTTGAAAATGTAGTGCACTCATGGCCTCTTTTTATAGCATAACTTTGAGGCATTGTGCAACYAGCTTTTAGTGTGAAAAGGGGTTGTTTAGGGMACCCTTAGGTCTTTGACTAGCCACCCAGCTGGATCCATCCGAGATTTGGATGTCAAATCGACTTGGAAGCTGAACCAGAAGTGGGTGGGAGGCCGACCAACATCATAAATGTGTCGTTCTCAGGTGTGCACGGATTTTAGCGTCCATAGTCATGCCTCGTGTGCATGTGAGTTTTTCCTGCGTTTCCTGATGGCACATGTGCGCGCGCACCCTGTATAGTCATAGTGCATCCGAATTTTATAACTGTTTGTATAGTTTTGGACCTTTTGGAAATTCTTTTTGGTAAATTTGGTCCATGGGTGAACTAATAGCTGCTTGGAGATGCTGGATTCCTGTAACCATTTGCGGACGAAATTTCAATGATAACACTGGGGTTGACCATCCTTGCTCTGTCCTTTTCCCTGGGAGTTAGGGCCACCTTTATCAAGCTTCTTTTATGATGGGTTTGTAGAGATGAAATCTTGCTTATTCTTTTGCTTGAAATTCTACTAGGTCTTGACAACATATCGGTAAATGTCTCCTATTTAGGAGATTTCCTGCAACTTCATATATGTTTGGATGTATCTATGTAGGCCACTGCAATACTTCATAACCAATTTTCTCTTGAAGTATTTAATACTCAGTTTTATGCGCAAGGTATGGAAGATGTTGGTGTACTCCGACACCATCTAGTCTCTCTCCTGATGCTGAGTTGTCCATCTCGTGTATTGGTCATCATAATTTCTAATAGGGTGGTATTGCTCCTTGAGGGCATCAACAAAATTTTCCCAAGTGGGTCATGACCCAAAAATTGCAGACTCGTCATTAGCATGTTTCTCACAGTAAGTCTCCCACCAATATCTGACATGGGGAAGGGCCTTAAGGAGCGTGAAGGTGATTTTTTCACTGTTGGAAAAATTTTGGAAAAAGAAATAACCCTCTAACATACTTAACCATTTTTCCAAAGTGTCAACATCTATTTGGCCTTCAAATAAAGGAATATCAAAGTTAAATTGTACCTTAAAGGGTTTCGAACCTCTGAAGTGACTATTGGTTGAATGATGTCTCCATTGTTGTTGGCAGTTGTCGAAGGATCTGGGTGAAATTATCCATCATCTCGTTCCTCTGTCGCATGAGGGATTCCTCAAGAAATAATTTGATAGGATCTCTTGTTGATCCAGGTGGATATCAGTGGCCACCCACCTATTCCACTAGCTCAAAGAACAATTTTCCAATTTGGTAGTGTTTTTAGAATTTTTTCAGGTCCCAAACTTTCGGCTCTGTTTTGAGGCCCTAAACAATGTTTTTTTAGACTTTTGGGGTGCCAAAATTTTGAACGTCATGGATTGAACCTCAAAAAAAGTTTTACTCATTGGCTAGGCCTTTCCAATGAGGTATAAAATGCCCCAAACAAATATCATATGCAAAAGTCACGCCCTCGGGAAGTTGATGTATCAACTATCCCCACCTAGGCCCACAAACCTTTTGGCGGTTCATCTTCCAGGGTTAGGGTTTTGGACTTTTAGGGTTTTCTCATTAATTTTTTATGTTAAAAAGGACTTCCGGGCCTCATTGTAAACATATTCTTGTGAATGAGCGTAGCTGTCACATCTCTTCTATGAGATACGCTGCCACCATTCTGGTGAGTTCATTCACATTGTATTTTTACAATTTCTGTACATTTCTTTCATTAATAGAAATTGTGTATTATTTTATCTCTATGTTCTTTCAATATCTCTATGCATTTCCTTATTATATATCCTTCGTCATTTAATTCTAAAAATAATATGGATCAGTGGTATCAGAGTAAACTGCTCCTTGTCATTTCTTAGTGCATGTCCTCGACGAGGTTGTGGTATAGAGAGTTGGGTCTTGAGCTAGTTTCTCTTGAGGACAACCACTCTCTCCAACCCAAGTGATCTCCCATGGAAAAATAAAAGAGAGATGAGGGAGCAAGAGATTCTATTCATCTATTGCTTGAGAAATCCCTCATGCCACAAAGGGATGAAATGATGGAAAAAAATTCCCAAATCCTTCAACGATTGTAAATAAAAGTAGATGTGTCTTCATCAAGAAGCCACTTTGGAGGTGTTTCTCCTTTCAAGGTACAAGTTAATTTTGATATTACTATGTTTGAAGGTCAAATAGACGCGGATGTTTTAGAAAAGTGGTTAAATCTGCTAGAATTTGTTTTCTTTGCCCACAATTTTTCTGATGGGGAAAATATCACCTTTGCACTCCTTAAGGTTGTCCCCCGTGTCAAAAATTGGTGGGATATTTATTGTGAGAAAAATTCCACAAAGGAGTCTGAAATGTGTGAGGCTAAACACACTTGGGATTTTTTTATGGATACCATCAAGGAACAATATTACCCTATTGGAAAATATGATGACAAATACATGAGATGGACCACACTGTGTCAAGAGAGGGACCAAATAGTGTCAGAGTTCACAAATACCTTCCATACCTTGCGCACCAAGTTGGGTATCAAAGACCTCGAGTGACATCTGGTTCCAAAATACGGTGGGTGTCTACATAGGTACATCCAAACAGAAATGGATTTTTTGGACATCTAGTCACTGGGAGTTGCTTATCAATATGTTGTCAAAATCTAGCAGAAATTTAAGCAACGGAATAAGCAGGAGTTCAGGTCTGGAAATATGAAACAACCAAAGTATCGTAAAGGTGACCTTAACTCATAGAACAACCAACCTCAAGACAACTAGTCTAAGCCACAAGAAAATAAGGGTCATAGGAAGACAAAGAAGGACATTGGGAAGTGGTGTGACTTCCACAAAATCCCTTGGCAAAACATCGATGAATGTCGCTCAAAACATTCATTGGTGGCTGAGCTCAGAGAAAAAGAGCCAAACCCTTACTCATAATGTAATTTAGAAAAATATAAAAGGAAATAGATTATTGATGCAGAACCCATTGCTACCATCACAACCACAACAATCCAACCAGAAGAACCAATGGATCTTGAGGAGGGGGGGTGCCTCTTCCATTCACAGATGTGGGTGAAGGGGACCCCGTTGCACTTCATTATTGATAGTGGAATCCAAAAGAACCTTATCTCAGCAGAGATCGTCAAGGAGTTGGATTTACTAACAACATCACACCCGCAACCATACAACATCGGGTGGTTTTTTCGAGGTCAAGATCTCCATGTTAGCCAGCAGTGTCACCTATCCTACAACATCAATCCCTTCAAGGATGAGGTATTGTGTGATGTTTCCCCACTAGAAGTCTGTGATGTTCTTTTAAGTTAGCCATATATGTGGAAGCGTCATGTTGTTTATGAATTTCGACCATGTAGTATCATTATTACTCTGGGGGGTCAACTCTACAGGGTACCAGTGGTAGTACCAATTACTGTCCCAACAAAACTGTGACGCAAAGTAATCTCTCATACCGCAAAGTTTAGCCTCTTCACAATCTAGTCAAAAGGTGAATAGAAGGAAACTGCAACCATTGTAGCCTCGACCCAAGACCTTTCTATCCAATAGAATCAAGGTGAAAGGATTGTAGAAGAGCACAAAGGTATTCTTGTTTCACTTATGGGGGTGCTTTCACACTGCCCAGTCAAACCAAACCATAGCATATCCCTTCACAACTCTATTGGCCACAACTCTTGGCCAATGTGCTTAGGGTTCCAACCATTATCCCCCATTGATATAACTCTTCATAGTGCATCTTCATCGACAGAGTCCTCCCACACTCAGACCAAGTTCATGCAGCCATATTGGTTGAATGGATCCATTTCCCCAAACAACAGATCAATTCCAAGCACAAGCAGGATAACATCTTTCATAGGGAAAGCAACTCACTAAGGTTTAGATTTAGCAAAAGCTTCCCCGAGAACTTGATGCAATGAAGACCATTTATTCCTAAGGGGGGAGGAATGATCCAGGTGGATATCGGTAGCCACCCACCTATTCCACTGGCTCAAAGAACAATTTTCCATTTTAGCAGTTTTTTTATAGTTTTTCAAGTCCCAAACTTCCAGGGTTGTTTTGAGGCCCTAAATGACATTTTTTTGGACTTTTGGGGGGCTAGTGATTGTTGAAAACATGCCTTGACCCTTGACGAATGTTGTACTTTTCAGCTAGACCTTTCCGACGACGTATCAAACACCCCAAACATAGGTTGTATGCAAAATATATGCCCTTGAGAAGTTGATGTATCAACTACCCCCATCAAGGCCCACAAACCTTTTGGTGTTTCATCTTTCGAGGTTAGGGTTTTGAATGTTTAGGGTTTTCTCATTAATGCTTTATGTTAAAAAGGCCTTTTGAGCCTCATTGTAAACATATTCTTGTGAATGAGAGTAGTCGTCACATATCTTCTCAGAGATAAGTTGCCACCATTCTAACAAGTTCATTCACTCTGTATTTTTACAGTTTTTGTACATTTCTTTCATTGATAGAAATTGTGTATTATTGTATCTCTATGTTCTTGCAATATCTTTATGTATTTCCTTCTTATATCTTTGCCTTCATTTCATTCTCAAAATAATCTGGATCACCTACTCTATCGTCTCTCTTTTCTTCTGTCATGGGAAGCACCTTGGGTCGGTGGGAGTGTTCTTCCCCAAGCTCAACAAGTTCAAGACCCAACTCTCAATAGTCTAACCTCGTCGGTGGCATGCATAGAGAAACAATGAAGAGCATATTACTCTGATACCACTAATCTATATTATATTGAGAATGACATGAAGGAAGAGATATAACAAGGAAATACATAAATATATTGCAAGGAACACATTAATACAATAAAACTTAGATTCTATTAATGATTGTCTGGAATATAGAACACTGTAAAATGCAAAGCACACAATCTATCTAGAATGGTGGTAGTTTATCTATGAAGAGAGAGATGTGTTTGCTCCGCTCATTCACAAGAAGTTGATTACAAAGAGGTCAAAAAGGCCTTTTAACATAAACCATCAATGTAAAAACCTAACCATACAAAACCCTAATCCCTAGAAGATGAAGTGCCAAAAGGTTTGTGGCCCTTGATGTGGTTAGTTGATACACCAAATTCCCATGGGTGCAACTTTTGCGTATTATCTTCATTTGGGGCACTCGATACACCATCGAAAAGGTCTAGCCAAGGAGTACACAATGGGTTTGGCCTATCATTTGTCTTTGACTACAAGCTAGGTGTTGTCGGGCCAAAAAAACGTCGTTTAGGGCCTCAAAATAACCCCAAAATTTTGGGACCTGAAAAACTATAGAAAAAATGCCAAGATGTGGAACTATTTTGAATTAGTGGAACATGTGGGTGGCCCCTAGTATCCACCTAGATCACTTGGAGGGATTTATCAATGGTTCTCTTGGAGTAGTCATGCAAATTGTGTACACACCAAGAAGTATCCCTCCAAATTTACCAACATATGTTGTTGTGACATTTGATAAATACATTGGTCCTCCATGGGACCAAACCCAACCAAATCATGTACCAATTCTACCCATACAATGGGGAAACAAGAAATAAATCCCCCCTAAGATGGCTTGGGCATTGACTATATATAAATCCAAAGGAATGACCTTAACAAGGTCTACCATTAACATTGGTAACACCAAACATCAAGGCTTTACCTTCACAACAATGTTGCACACCACTACTATAGAAGGAATGTGAATTGCACCATCATTCTCCTTCGAATGCTATGAAAAATGAAATATTTTACCTATATTTCACTATGAAATAAAGAAGAGACATACTTGTATTCTTTGTTTCTTTCACAATTACAACATGCAACCTCAAACCTTAGCTCCTCCTACCTTTTTATATTGTGATAGGGAAGACACAAAATTCGAGATTTTTCACAATTACAACATCCAACCTCAAACCTTAGCTCACCCCTACCATTTTATATTTTGATAGGGGAAGGCACAAAATTCAAGATTCTTCTCTAGTCCATTGTTCTATATTGTTAATACTAATTGATGTTATTAGTCCCGGGCGCTACCGACTATAGCAATGAGTTACCCATTAACTGTCTATTAGTTTGAAGTTTGACTTTAAAAGTTTGGTGATTTGCAATGTGAAATTTAGGAAACTGTCATTAATAATATTTTTTTAGATTAAAATAAATTTAAAAACATTATGTTTTAGGCATATTATTGGTTGTCAACTTTGTAGTGTTATTGCCTAGCTGATAATGTGCATTAATATTTACACCGAAAAGCGTATACCTATTGGCAATGGGCACAATTAATCATCTTTTAATCTAAAATTCTAATCTAATGCCCAACAATTAAAGATGCTGGAATATTCTTAGTCGTCCTCCCAAATCAATGAATGTGATTTACTCTTCATAATCTCCTTGTGTTTTTGAATGCATCCGTTAATCTGTTTACTTTTTAACATTTACCTAATCATATTAAGAAATTACTATAGCATTATATGATTGCCACATTTAAATGATTAACGTTTAACATTACCACGTTTGGATTATTAACCAAGAATTTCCTCACCTGTCCCTGCGTTTTCCTCAGGCGTTTTAGGCGTTTCATATCATGTTTGGATTATTAACCACGAATTTCCTCACCTGTCCCTGCATTTTTCTCAGGCGTTTTAGCGGTCTGCGCGTTTCATATGCCGTCTGCGCGTTTCATATACCTTTCGTTCATCAATCACAATTATGTGAATGTGCTAGTTTTATCATTTCGATACTTCTCACAAGTCTTTGGCCACCACCGCTTGACACTGGGACTCTGCAACCCCTGAAAACGCTACATCCACCGACTCCACTTCATTGACAACACCTTTCCTTATCCAGTGAATTAAATTAATTTTACATTGCCAGGCTGCCATGTATCAACTCTTATCTGCTCGGTCTCTGCTTTGGGTCCTCGATCTCTGTATGCACTTTACGTTTCATTAAATATTCTCCTTTATAAAAAAATGTAGGCCATGATCTTGGCCCCAAAGGATTCTTCTACTTCTCTAATACGCCATACACACTCTATATAAAATCAGGCATTAAATTCCTTGAATCCGTGTTCTGCTTAATGTTAACGAGTCTTGGTCCAGTTTTCTACTACGAAGCTAGATAGACATATATTTGGGTATCGAGAAGTTGTTAGGTATGTTTCAGGGGATAACAAAATTAGTTTTGCTTTCAAAATATGCTCATCCGCTTCTATTCGTTGGTCCTTCACTGGGTTGCTTTTCTTATAGTTGGCTATGCAATCATTCCTCTACTAGGGTTCTTTTCTTCTAGTTTTGCCATGCAATTATACAGCTAGTAGTTAATACGTTTTGCTTGTAATGGTTTCGACAAGGACAAAATGCTTGAGTTAAATCAACTGAAATGTGTTGTTGAATTCCTGGTGTTTTCTCTAATCGATACATCAATATATTAGCCATATTTGAATGGAATCATTTCTACATCGTTACATACAATACAAATACTTTTGTGGGTGATTGTAAGATAAGAGCTTCTTTGAGCAATTTTTTAATTGTTCTCTACAGATTATTTTTACTTACTATGGGTGGCAGGTATCCGTTTCCAAGTGATATGGAGGAGGAAATGCTCATTCCACCTGAGGTCTTATACACCAACATTTCAGTTTGCACAGAGGAAGCAGAGAATAACCCTGTTTCACCTAAAAATAAAGAAGAAATGTTCTTTGCACCCGAAATTTTCACTTATGATGATACCATATGGGTGGTGAATGAAGAGATGGTGGAGGACTCGACGTCCTTATAGCATGATTATTGTAACGTGATGGAATCCGCAACTGAAAACTATTCAAAAGCCATTTCAGATGAGGCACTTGATTCACCACCACAAACAATTATCATCAGCAACCAACACCCAATTGCATTGATGAATTCGACACTTGAAAACCCTCCAGAATTGATTACATCTGAGACGGCGGGTTCACTATCACAAACAGTTATCACCAATAACCAATCCCCAAGCACATTGATGACTTCTGAAGGCCTTCAACTTGAGTTACTGAACGAGACTTCTGTTGATCAAGCCTCAAGCAAGAATTCTGAGGTCTCTCTCTTTCAAGTTATGAAAATAGTATTTGACAAGCAGGAATTGAGCTTTGCATAGAAGGTCCATCTTCCAGAAGAGCAGATTATTCATCTTTGCAATCGAATTGCACCTAGTGTTGCAGAAAACTAATGTTCTGATGTCAGAATCAGTTTTAACTCCTTGAATCAAATTTCCTTACCGACAATTGGCTTCTATGGGGACAAGCGAACGATGGGTAAAATATTGGAGCATATGGGTGTTGTAGATCATTCCATTCATATGCAAATGGAGGAAGACAAGTTTGAACCGGGTTTGTACATTGGTCTTTTGATGCATTTCATAATTCTTTTCTATTGGCATCAAGGTACCCATCTCAAAGATGCATCAAGGAAACAAGTTTCTTGCAATTTCATATGGTATGTAGTCGATTTGTGTGATGATATTTCTGTGTGCGTTGAAGAGAATAACCTTCTAGAAGCTTTGTTTGCTTATGTGGCTACCACTTCTCGAAGATAGAGACGAACTTAGAGGCTCAAGATAAGTCATATCCAAAATTCTGAAAATGATGTCAGGGTTGTTTTTGGGTTCAACATAAACATTGGAAGGTATATCAGTACGACCCCTCCTGAGGGTTTGGCAATACCCAAATATACATTGTTCTTTGCTGAAGGATTTCACAGATGTTCTTTTCTCACTGCTAATTATAAACCGTCAAGAAAGTATCCTAGATCTCAATTCAAAAAGGTTTATGCCAGTGCACTTGGGTCTGAGTTGGAGCAAATGTCCAAAGATTATGATCTTGATTTCACTAGGATCAACATGAAGACTTTGTTTCTCTTTTAGAGCATTCTTCTTTGCCAGAGTTCCAGAGTTATATAGACTTGGAGAAATCTATCCAAGGTCACCGCAGGGAAAGTCGGAAGTGCAACATCCAATCAAAGCTTAATGAATTAGAAGAGAAGATCTTGCAGAATGGAGAAATCTATCCAAGGTCGCCGCAGGAAAAGTCGGAAGTGCAACATCCAATCAAATCTTAATGAATTAGAAGAGCAGATCTTGCAGAATTTTCTCGAGGTTCTACCGGAGTATTGTAGATTTCTTCGATATATGCCTGACTCAACATCTGAAGACGGAGCATATTGGAGGTGACTATATTCCTATTCAAATAAATAGGTTCCAGCAGTTGGAACATCAATTGGCTACTATTTGGGGTGGCAATTCGGGTAAGCAGAAACTGCATTTCGCTGGCACGAAGACTAAATCCCAACCCTCCATTGGGATGGAATCAAGGTTTATCATTGAAAGAACTGAAAAAGTTGTCCACTCTATTCTGTTTGAAGAAGAGATTATATTAAGGCACATAGGTGAAAGTGACAATGCAATCCAGAAGGCAAGGATTTTGCCTACGGAGTAAGCTAACGACGCTACCTTTTGGAGCCCGATGGGACATCTCGGGCACCCGGCACCAAATGGTAGAACGCCCAACCGGCCCTCATACCCTCGCTGCCCAGCGCCTCTTTTCGCTCCTCCGCCGCCCAGCCCCCCGTTCCACCCCTCCTCCGCCCAGCGCCCCGTTTCGCCCGACTTGGTAATGACATGAAATTTAAATTTGAATTTAGGCGGGGTTAAAATTTGAACTGAGAGGCGGGCTTGAAATTTGAACTGAGAGGCGGACTTCTGTTCAACCTCAGCTTGCTATCCGAATGGTTCGTTACCTGAATTAGATTCACTTGATACCAAGCTTCCTCAGCAACTAGATCACCACTAGTTGGAAAATTTAGAGTTGGATGTTAACCGCATTCGAGATATTACGAGTCGGAACTCGTTCGGTGGAGCTAGACTCATCCAGGAAGACCAGAATTTTACCGATCTTTGGCTGCTGCCGTCCCTCATTAACCATTCATGTTTTCCGAACGCGAGATGGCTGGAAGTGCCATGTTTATTCATGCCACTAAGCTCATTGAGAGAGGAGAGGAGATCACTATGTCATATTTTGATACCCTCGCCCCCTTGCCGCAGTGCGAAGCTAGGTGCGAGGACTGGGGTTTCAAGTGCAAGTGCAGGAGATGCATTCTAGAGCACTCTGTCAGAACCGCCCTAAAGTCATTAAATGTACTATATGAGCAATTGCGTGACAAAGCAATGGTGAAATCCATTCCTCATCAACAGCGTCTCAATGTGGATCTTCCTATATCCGCAGAATTTGCAAATCTTTTTGCGAAGGCAGAGGAGATTATCAGGAGCTCTCCCGATTTGAAAACGGGAGAAGAGAAGAACTGGATTCACGCGTCATATGTGGGTGCATATCTGAAAGGAACGCAGTCGGACGAGTTCTTGCTCGCAATGTTGGAGAACCGCGTTCAGGGAAACAGTGGAGGCCATCCAGAACACTGTGCCCGGTAATATTCTTACTTTGCTCATAGTAGCCACACAGTTAGTAGCGCAGCAAAGCGAAGAATTCAAGCGCTGGACTGGGGATGAATGTCATGAATTTATTCAACAAGATGCATCATACCAGGCGAGGGACGCATGCATGAGAGTCTTCGGCAGACAAAGTGAAGATGTTCTCATAGCCGTCATTTTCCAGCATTCATATTGCCGCCTTTTTTAGGAAAAGTAGACCTGCCATTGCTATTATATGAACATTTTGATCTAAGAGACGAACATCAGAGTATCATTTTGTAGGAATTAGATGTTTTTGAAACCTTTGAATTAAATAGTGACGGTTTTTGACAAAAGATCAATCGACTGCTCTGTCTGAATGGTATCCATTCATTCCTTGGTGATGAAGAACACAGGCTAACGTGCGACAGTAATTTCAAAGGCAGTTAATATAAAATAGTTTTTGGCGTGCAGGAGACGGTTTTTTTTGTAAATTTCATAAATAGGTGTATGAATGGCGGCAATATTCTGTTTTTGCTAATTAATTGAACAGTTTATATTTCTATTTCGGAACAGAAATGTTAATTTCTGATGATTATATGGTTTTTTTTGTTCGTAAGAGTTTATAATGACTAGCCCAGCCACTTAATCAGTAATGAATAATTTGTAGCCACTTAATCAGTAATGAATAATTTGTGTTAATCAGGTGCGCTAATGATGCTTTAATGATTAAAGGATAATCAGGTTAATGAATAGTTTGTATTAATCAGGAGTTCGAATGATTAAAGGACAAGCAGGTTAACGAATAATTTGTGTTAATCAGATGCCCATCTAATTAGGCAAAATAACATGGACCAGGGTTATCTTAAGGTTATTTTAACAAGCAGGTTAATGAATAATTTGTGTTAATCAAGTGCACATCTAATTAAGAGAGGCAAAATAACATGGACCTGGGTTATATGTGTTAATTTTGACCCTTGATTAAGGGAGGAAGAATAACATGGACCAGGGTTATTTGTGTTAATCTTGAACTTTAATTTGTGGATACAATGAAGAATATTCTTTTAATCTTATTTAATTTGTGGATACAACAAAGAATATTCTTTCATCACTTTCGTTATGGTTAAATCTAGTAAAATTCGAGTACGTCATTTAAATTTTTTTGAAATTTATGTTTGCCATGGTTACTTAGAGAAGTTACTATTGCCCATTGCAGTCATTTGGCCTTCTCATGGCAGTAATTTGGTAGTGGGGACCTGGAAAATAAATTGAAAAAAATATATATATTTGAAATATATTTCTGCCATGGTAAGGTAGAGATCTGAATATTTTTGGTCACTATTGTCCATGACGGTTGCCATTAATCATAAAATTCAATATTTGTTTTCCATGAAAAATACTATCATCGTTTTTAAATCATAAAATTTCTTTTTTTTAGTAATATTTAATGTTTGTTTTACATATAAAATACTCCATTGTTGTTTTTTATTAGTTTTTTTATCATAGTTTTTTATATTGGGTTTTAAATCCTTCTAGCGATATTATACCTTTATTTCCTATCCTTGAACTTAGGCCATCGATGCCTCAAACATCAAACCCTTTTAAATTTTAAGATAACATCCACCCCCTTGGACCTAATCTCTTGACACCACCTAATTTACTAAATGTAAACATGGCCACCCAATCGGTTAACACATATTCTTCTAACCCCTAACCTGTTAAAGGTAACACCCTACACCTTACCTACTACCCATTAACCCTAAAGCCTTGACACCTAACTTACCAACCCTCCTAACACACTTAACCTCTTCATTTGAAAATGTCAGTATGCAATATGAACATCTACCTTTGAAAATGGTATTTTGCAATATATGAAAATCTACTTTAGCAAATGTAGTGTAAAGTTTTTATTGATTATTGCGAGATATATTGGTATTGGA
>ML781689.1:30147-40192 GCA_009831015.1 Picea engelmannii | reverse complement strand
GAAATTCATGACTCTCTGATAAAAAAAATTAGAATGGACAGACAAATTTAGATTCATAATTCTCAAGAAAGAAACACAACGAATGGCAACTGATGACACAACCAGAAAACGAGCGAGAATAGGGTTGGACCTGTCCGATTGAAGAGAAGCCTTATCCCTTATTTTGGGCCCCATCTTCTCTGGCAACAAAGAATATGGATCTGAGACTGGGAAAAAATTTAAAAATATTTTTAGTAGGCATTGTAAGGCTTACAAGAAACCCGAAACTCTCCTTGGCAGGAGGAAGATCTATATTTCTGCATACTCTAAATATTAAAGACATGAAATCCCATCACCCCACTAATATTCGATTCGCCAAAAAAAACGAGTCTCCAACAACACGAAACCGTTGCCACTTCCTGGTTACGAAGTCGAGATTCAAACATTGAAACAACGTTTTGATTTAATGTTCTGGTTTGAAAAAAAAAAATCTATATATATATATATATATATATATTTTAAATTTTATATCTTTAATTATCTATTAGTTCAAATAATGTGACTATACTTAAATAATTTTAATATATGTATTTATATTTGTGATTAAAGAATTCATTACAAATTTGAATTTTTTAATATATGTATTTATTAGTTCAAATAATGTGACGATACTTAAATAATTTTAATATATGTATTTATATTTATGATTAAAGAATTCATTTTAAATTTTAAATTTTAAATATTTTTAATATGTGTATTTATATAGTTCTTGAGGTGTAAGATAGTTGGTGACGGAGTGTGTTGTTAAGCCACTCCGTGTTGAAAAGTCATCTGTTCGAAACCATGAATTGTTATTTCTCAAGTCAAACGTTAATCTCACTGCTAAGAAGGTCCGAACAAATTAACAAACAAAAAAAATATATATGTATTTATATTTGTGATTAAAGAATTTATTATAAATTTGAAATTTAAAAAACTCCAAAATTCTACACATAAATGATTTATTTATTTAATTGATGATAATTCTTTTAATTTTTATCTCTATAATTATTTATTCATTCAAATAATGTAATGACACTTAAATATTTTTAATATATGTATTTATATTTGTTATTAAAGAATTTATTAAAAAATTTGAATTTTTTTAATTTTATTTCTTTAATTATTTATTAATTAAATTTGTGGAATGACATTTAAATATTTTTAATATATATATTTATATTTGTGATTAAAAATTTTGAAATTTAAAAAACTCCATAATTCTATTTAATATATATATTTATATTAGTGATTAAAAAATTTTGAAATTTAAAAAACTCCATAATTCTACATATAAATGATACATTTAATTGATGATAATTATTTTAATTTTTATCTTCTTAATTATTTATTCATTAAAATATAAGAATACTTAAATAATTTTAATAAATGTATTTATATTTGTAACTAAAGAATTTATTTAAAAATTTAAAATTTAAGAAACTTCAAAAACATTTGAAATTTTAAAAACTTCATATTTTTAGTTTCTAGTTTTTATCTTTTTAATATTAAAATCAGTTCTCATATATATTTGAATTTAGATTTAGTGCATTTTATGCTTCATGCATAACTCGAATTTAAAATTGAAATTTAAAAAGTTCCAATATTTCCTTGAATAGGTTTTGAGCACTAGTTTCCATTTAGTTTATTTTGCCAACAACGTTTTAAACTAAAGCTTTAAAAATTCAAATTTATTAGGAAATCACACATAATCTTACTTTTGAATTGATATAGATTATTACATCATCTATTTCATTTATAATTTGGTTTATAAGCTTAATTGTGACCATATTATTTTAGGTAGTCATAAGAATAATAGCTGAAATATTTAACAATAATTAATTTGTGTGTCTTTGCTAATATATATATAGATAATCAAATAACATCAATACAATTAACTATAAAAATTATTGGTAAGCATTTTAATGTTTAACTAGAAACACTAAATTAATATAGCTTAGTGTAATATTGTTACATTATTACCATGACTTTGAGACTGAAAAAGTGACATAGCATGTAGGATATTTTTTTATTTGACAATATGGGAACCTATATTACCATATGACAAGTAAGATTCTAGTTTAAGTTTATTTATTGCCAATAACATCATTTCTAATTAATTCCTGTAAAAAAATTGAAAACAAAATATAAAAAATAAAAATGATATCAAACTAATATCTTCATCCCATAATCCATGAATCTAATGTAACTTTCAATTAATTAGAAATATTCACATTTTTATTTAATATAATATTTTATTGTAAAGAAAAAAATAAGCATTGCTAAGATAAGAACAAATTCTCACTAGCTCCATAGTGAAACTGGGCTTTGGTCAATTCTTAAAATGCCATGGGATGAAAGAGTGTGTCACCTTTGTAACACTAAGAAGGTTGAAGATGAAAATCACTTTCTCTTAGATTGTCCAACCTAACCCATATTAGATCTCATTTTCAAAATATTTGTCAAACTACCAACCGTCCTAACCTCTTAACTCAACAAAAGTATGGTGATCTTGGAAAGCTTCTCTTAATGTTTTTCGTGCACAGAAACAAAATTCTAAAGAATCACAAGTAATCACTTACCCTTTTAAGGTCTGATAGACCAATTTGGTCTTAGTGGACGCTAATCATCATCATCATCAATATTTATTTATTTTAATTTATGATTTCTAATAATAAAAAAAGTGTTACTCTTTTGAATACGAAACTGGCTATTGGTTACCATGGTAAAGATGCTTGTTGTTTGTTTCTTTTATCTGAATTATTGCTTTAAATATGATTGACCCAAGTCCAGGTCTACTAGGGATCCAACAAAGCCTATAAAACTATCGGCCCTCCTGGTAAACCAAAAGGCAGCACGGTGCATAGAGTGCACTACGTAGTCTCACCTGAGATAGTCTTAATGGGTGACTGCAATGCTCAAGTGCTTGTAGTCCAGGATTAAATGGGGATATGTTAGTTGTGCACTGAGAGTTCTATCTAGTTACTAAACCAAGATTCTTTCATTCATCAATCTTAGTTATTCTGTTTTTCCTTAGGCATGCATGTAAATCAAGAGATCTAACTACTTCATCAAAGCATTTATCTAAGATTTAACTATTAACAACAAAGACGTAAACAATAGTCAATCCACACAACACATGATTTATCGTGGTTCACCCCCTCCTGGGTTACGTCCACAAAGATTTGGATCTAAGGCTCTTTTACTATGGTTCTGTCATATATAGCATTGCGCGCACTACAAATCTGTTCATATATTCACAAAATAGACTCCTCGACCTTTTCGAGGCTAACTAGATCGCACCAAGCTCCTCAGCCTACGATCTAACCCTCAAGGTCTAGTCACTTTTCCCTCCCATAGCTCAACAGCTTACAAAAAGGTATTGGATCATATTTGGGTTACATACCTGTTACTCTATATCGTGTGAGTAACTCATAACAACTATCAAAGACATCGAACCCCCCCTACACCTCCTAGGTGTCTATTTATATCTATTCTTGGCTCATCAACCGTTACATTCTCTTACCAAAACCCTAACCTAGTTAGGTCTTCTTGCATGCTGGCCTTGCGCGCTTTTCTCCTCTGAATGCTTGCTTTCTTCCACTGCTTTTCTTGCTAGTTGTTTTTATTTCCCTTCTTCTTGCATGCATGCCTCACGTGATTTTTTTCCAACTGTCTTTCCTCCACATCGTGCCTTTTCCCCAAAATGGGCATGTGCCCAACAGTCCCCCAACACTGACATCGTGACTCGTCTCGAGTCATTGCTTGACTTATTCCACTGTCATTGCTTGCTTCCTACTTCGGATATTGCCTGTTGCAGTGCGTCATACATCTTTGTTATCCGAAGGCACTCCTGTTGATCCTGACTGCTCTTGTTGGTCATAGCAGTGACCACCAGCTCTGTGATAGGAGACTGGAGTATCTCTCCGCATTCGGCTTCGATCTGCTCAATGTTCTTCTTAGTTACATCACTCTCCATGAACTGTTGTTCCACCTTTTCTTGCAGGAGTTCTAACAGCGCATGTCTTGTTGTCTTATGCGCTTACAACGCTTTCTCCTCCAGCTGCAGGGCCTTCAATTTAGTAGCAGTCTTGATCTTTTCTGGCAGGGACACTGTTTTCTGTCGCTGCTTTACCTCTGACATTGCTGCATGGATGTTGGTTTCTTTCTCTTGCAGTTCTTGGAGGTTCCCATCCTCTAGGAGGTGAGTCTAGAGCTTTGCACTCTTCTCTAACAACTTAGTGACTGCCAATATGCTTTGGTCAATGGCCTTTGCAACTTCGTTTACCTCATGTTCCCGTTGCACTCTGACTTTTGGAGGAGTAGTGGATGTGACATGCTCCTCCAGGTATTTGATCTTCTCCTTGTATTCTTGGATAGTCTGCTCTATCCTGCACAACTTCTCTTCTGATGACCCTACCTCCTCGTTGGTTCTTTCGGGAATTGATTGGAATAGCATGTGGATTTGTTGCTCCATCTCTTCTGCTTTCTGTTGCGCTTGCTCTTTCTATTGCACATCAAGGTTGACGGCTTCCTTTAGCGAGATAGTCTCTATCTGGGCTATCTGTAAGTTTGTGGCATCCACTCTTTCCCTGGACTGAATCTCTTGTGCGATGCTCAACTGAAGTTTTTACAGTGCTTTTGTTGGAATCTTGGCCAATGCCACATCCAACGTCTCGATGTCCTTAAGGGGTTTCTGCGTTGTGTCTTCATAGATAAACATCATCTCCGACGTGATGATGAAATTGGTGCTCGGCTGTGCTGCAAACTGCACTGTCTCAGGTACTGGCACTCCTTCCTTAACCCGCGTGGATGGTTCTTTTGGTTCCTTTGTTGCCCCGATCCTTAACTACTCCAACGCAGTCTTCACCTCTTGCACCTGATCGATGATTGAAGCCCTATGATTCTCCACATTCTCCCATACTTCAACCAATCTCTCCTCGACTGTTGTCACCACTAAGTCCACATTGTCTGGAGTTAGTGAGATATGGCTCTATGGCTTGTGTTCCTTTGCCTTCTTTCAGCCACCACTAGTGTGCTCCCCTGGCCACTTCTCCTGGGTAGCTGATGGCTCAGGACTATTGAGCCTTTGGGTATCCTCTGCAGTGGTTGTCCCTATTGCTCCGACCTCAGGAATCTCTTGGGTTCCTGTCCCTTGTTCCCCCTCCTCATGGATTTCGTGTGTCCCAGCATCTGCCTATTCCACCTCAGGGATTTCTTATGTCCCTACATCTACCTCTTTCGCCTCAAGGATTTCCTGTGTCCCTGCATCTGCCTCTTCCGCGCGCATTTCTCCCGTTGAGTGTAATATATATAAGATAACATTCGGTTTAGACGATTGAAACCATTAAACAATTGAAACCATTATTCAATTAACTAATCTCCATTATTTCTAAGTGTATGCAGTTGGCTATCAATATTTTATTCTATGATCTAGATAGTTCACCCACACCCACACCCCATATTCACTTGATTGACTCTTATAACGAGCTATCTATTATCTTTGTTGCTTTTCTTCTATTCTCGAAGCCAATGTCAAAATACTAGAGCTGGTCAATACCGAATAAGTTGTACCGTTGCTTAATTTCTACAAAAGTCGTTCAAATCCATGACTCTCTGATAAAAAAAAATTAGAATGGACAGATAAATTTAGATTCATAATTCTCAAGAAAGAAACACAACGAATGGCAACTGATGACACAACCAGAAAACGAGCGAGAATAGGGTTGGACCTGTCCGATTGAAGAGAAGCCTTATCCCTTATTTTGGGCCCCATCTTCTCTGGCAGCAAAGAATATGGATCTGAGACTGGGAAAATTTTTAAAAATATTTTTAGTAGGCATTGTAAGGCTTGCAAGAAACCCGAAACTCTCCTTGGCAGGAGGAAGATCTATATTTCTGCAAACTCCAAATATTAAAGACATGAAATCCCATCACCCCACTAATATTCGGTTCGCCAAAAAAAACGAGTCTCCAACAACACGAAACCGTTGCCACTTCCTGGTTACGAAGTCAAGATTCAAACATTGAAACAACGTTTTGATTTAATGTTCTGGTTTGAAAAAAAAATCTAGATATATATATTTTTAATTTTTTTAATTTTAAAATTTGGATTATTTTAAATTTTATATCTTTAATTATTTATTAGTTCAAATAATGTGACTATATTTAAATAATTTTAATATATGTATTTATATTTGTGATTAAAGAATTCATTACAAATAATGTGACTACATTTAAATAATTTTAATATATGTATTTATATTTGTGATTAAAGAATTCATTACAAATGTGAAATTTTAAATATTTTAAATATATGTATTTATATTTATGATTAAAGAATTCATTACAAATTTGAAATTTTAAATATTTTTAATATATGTATTTATATAGTCCTTGAAGTGTAAGACAGTTGGTGACGGAGTGTGTTGTTAAGCCACTTTCTCAAGCCAAAAATTAATCTTACTACTAAGAAGGTCCTAACAAATTAACAAACAAAATATATATATATATATATATGTGTGTGTGTGTGTATTTATATTTGTGATTAAAGAATTTATTATAAATTTGAAATTTAAAAAACTCCAAAATTCTACACATAAATGATTTATTTATTTAATTGATGATAATTCTTTTAATTTTTATCTCTATAATTATTTATTCATTCAAATAGTATAATGACACTTAAATATTTTTAATATATGTATTTATATTTATTATTAAAGAATTTATTAAAATTTTTGAATTTTTTTTTAATTTTATTTCTTTAATTATTTATTAATTCAATTTGTGGAATGACATTTAAATATTTATAATATATATATTTATATTTGTGATTGAAAAATTTTGAAATTTAAAAAACTTCATAATTCCACACATAAATAATACATTTAATTGATGATAATTATTTTAATTTTTATCTCCTTACATAAATGATACATTTAATTGATGATAGTTATTTTAATTTTTATCTCCTTAATTATTTATTCGTTAAAATGTAAAGATACTTAAATAATTTTAATAAATGTATTTATATTTGTGACTAAAAAATTTATTAAAAAAAATTAAATTTAAGAAACTTGAAAAACATTTGAAATTTTAAAAACTTCATATTTCTAGCTTCTAGTTTTTATCTTTTTAATATTAAAATCAGTTCTCATATATATTTGAATTTAGATTTAGTGCATTTTATGCTTCATGCACAACTGGAATTTAAAATGCTCCAAAATTTCATTGAACGGGTTTTGAGCACTAATTTCCATTTAGTTTATTTTGCCAACAAAGTTTTAAACTAAAGCTTTAAAAATTCAAATTCACTAAGAAATCACACATAATCTTACTTTTGAATTGATATAGGTTATTACATAATCTATTTCATTTATAATTTGGTTTATAAGCTTAATTATGACCATATTACTTTAGGTAGGTATAAGAACAATAACTGAAATATTTAACAATAATTAATTTGTGTGTTTTTGCAAATATATATATATATATATATATATATATATATATATATATATATATATAATTAACTATAAAAATTATTAATAAGCATTTTAATGTTTAACTAGAAACACTAGATTAATATAACTTAATGTAATATTGTTACATTATTACCATGACTTTGAGACTCGAGAAAAAGTGACATGGCATGTAGGATATTTTTTTATTTGACAATATGGGAACCTATATTACCATATGACAAGTAAGATTCTAGTTTAAGTTTATTTATTGCCAATAACATCATTTCTAATTAATTCTTGTAAAAATTTTGAAAACAAAATAAAAAAATAAAAATGATATCAAACTAATATCTTCATCCCATAATCCATGAATCTAATGTAACCTTCAATTAATTAGAAATATTCACATTTCTATTTAATATAATATTTTATTGTAAAGAAAAAAAATAAGCATTGTTAAGATAAGAACAAATTCTCACTAGCTCCATAGTGAAACTAGGCGTTGGTCAATTCCTAAAATGCCATGGGATGAAAGAGTGTGTCACCTTTGTGACACTAAGAAGGTTGAAGATGAAAATCACTTTCTCTTAGATTGTCCAACCTATACCCATATTAGATCTCATTTTCAAAATATTTGTCACACTACCAACCGTCCTAACCTCTTAACTCAACAAAAGTATGGTGATCTTGGAAAGCTTCTCTTAATGCTTTTCGTGCACAGAAACAAAATTCTAAAGAATCACAAGTAATCACTTACCCTCTTAAGGTCTGATAGACCAATTTAGTCTTAGTGGACGTTAATCATCATCATCATCAATATTTATTTATTTTAATTTATGATTTCTAATAAAAAAAAAAGTGTTACTCTTTTGAATACGAAACTGGCTATTGGTTACCTTGGTAAAGATGCTTGTTGTTGGTTGATTTTATCTGAATTATTCCTTTAAATATGATTGACCCAGGTCCAGGTCTACTAGGGATCCAACAAAGCCTATAAAACTATCGGCCCTCCTGGTAAACCAGAAGGCAGCACAGCGCATAGAGTGCACTGCGTAGTCTCACCCGAGATAGTCTTAATGGGTGACTGCAATGCTCAAGTGCTTGCAGTCCAGGATTAAGTGGGGATATGTTAGTTGTGCGCTGAGAGTTCTATCTAGTCACTAAACCAAGATTCTTTCATTCATCGATCTTAGTTATTCTGTTGTTCCTTAGGCATGCATGTAAATCAAGAGATCTAACTACTTCATCAAAGCATTCATCTAAGATTTAACCATTAACAACAAAGACGTAAACAATAGTCATTCCACACAACACATGATTTACCGTGGTTCACCCCCTCCTGGGTTACGTCCACAAAGATTTGGATCTAAGGCTCTTTTATTATGGTTCTGTCATATATGGCATTGTGCGCACTACAAATCTGTTCATATATTCACAAAATAGACTCCTTGGCCTTTTCGAGGCTGACTAGATCTCACCAAGCTCTTCAGCCTACGATCTAACCCTCAAGGTCTAGTCACTTTTCCCTCCCATAGCTCAACAGCTTACAAAAAGGTATCGGATCATATTTGGGTTACATACCTGTTACTCTATATCGCGTGAGTAACTCATAACAACTATCAAAGACATCGAACCCCCCTTAGACCTCCTAGGTGTCTATTTATATCTATTCTTGGCTCATCAACCGTTACATTCTTATACCAAAACCCTAACCTAGTTAGGTCTTCTTGCATGCTGGCCTTGCACACTTTTCTCCTCTGAATGTGTGCTTTCTTCCGCTGCTTTTCCTGCTAGTTGTCTTTCTTTCCCTTCTTCTTGCATGCATGCCTCGCGTGATTTTTTTCCAACTGTCTTTCCTCTACGTCGTGCCTTTTCCCCAAAATGGGCATGTGCCCAACAGTCCCCCAACACTAACATTGTGACTCGTCTCGAGTCATTGCTTGACTTATTCCACTGTCACTGCTTGCTTCCTACTTCGAATATTGCCTGTTGCAGTGCGTCATACATCTTTGTTATCCGAAGGCACTCCTATTCAGCCTGACTGCTCTTGTCGGTCATAGCGGTGACCACCAGCTCTGTGATAGGAGACTAGAGTATCTCTCTGCCTTCGGCTTCGATTTGCTCAATGTTCTTCTTAGCTGCATCACTCTCCATGAACTGTTGTTCTGCCTTTTCTTACAGAAGTTCTAACAACGGTTGTCTTGTTTCCTTCTGCGCTTGCAACACTTTATCCTCTAGCTGCAGGGCCTTCAATTTAGTAGTAGTCTTGATCTTTTCTGGCAGGGACACTATTTTCTGTCGTTTCTTTACCTCCAACATTGCTGTGTGGATGTTGGTTTCTTTCTCTTGTAGTTCTTGGAGGTTCCCATCCTCTAGGAGGTGAGTCTAGAGCTTCGTTATCTTCTCTAACAGCTTAGCGACTATCAGTATGCTTTGGTCAATGGCCTTCGCAACTTTGTTTACCTCATGTTCCCGTTGCGCTCTGACTTATGGAGGAGTAGTGGGTGTGACACGCTCCTCTAGGTCTTTGATCTTCTCCTTGTATTCTTGGATAGTCTGCT
>ML781688.1:450758-535366 GCA_009831015.1 Picea engelmannii | reverse complement strand
TTTTCTTAAAATTGTACTTAGGAAAAAGTACATTAAATGGGTTATATTTTAATGTTGACTTAATGAGTACTTTTTATAAAGTTAAAGTGAGAAATAATTTAAGTCGTGGTCTTTTAATCTTGACGATTGATCTCATAAGGTGTATGAGGATCAATATTGGCCCTCCATCCTTTTGGAGATATGGTTTCTCACTTTCTCATTGAGTAAAAAGGATATCAACTTGGAGAGGGGTGCATTATGCACAAGAGAGAGGAAATTTTCTGAAGAGAGAAAGATGAGAATTTCTTGAGGGTTTGGAGAGAGAATTTGCAAGGAGACAAAGGAGGCTTCTACACTAAGATTGGCACACATATTCAACATCGCAGAGGTCTTTTCCTACAGATCTGATCAAGAGGATTAGCAGAAGGGGACATACATTTGTTGAGGAGGTTTTGTATTTGGCTGGGATGATTTTATTGTAAGAGATCTCTATATTTTTCTTCTCAATAATAATTAAATCCAAATCTACTGCATTGGTTTTCCCTCCAGGGTTTTTTTCCAGGGATGAATTGTCCAAAAATTACTTGTGTACATGTGATGTGATTGTTGTTATCTTTTATTGTTAAGTTCCTAGTTATTATTTTATGTTGTGTATTATTTATTTGTTTGAACTGGATTTGAAGAAAATTCACATGGTATTAGAGAAGGATTGTTGAAGAAACAACATTACATTCATATTTACAACACATAAGTTCAGATATGCAACACAAAAGTTCATATCTGCAACATATAAGTTCAGATCCACAACATAGAAGTTTAGATTTGCAGCAGATAAGTTCAGATCTGCAACACACGATTTCATATATGCAACAGATAAGTTCGGATCTGCAACACAAAAGTTCATATCTACAGTATATAAGTTCATATCTTCAACACAGAAGTTAATACCTGCAACACAAAAGTTCATATCTGCAAGATAGAAGTATAGATTTGCAAAGGAAAACATAGATCTGTATTAGTGGAGTTCATATATGTAAAACAAAAGGGTATATTGCAACACATAATCATTTTCAGAAGTGGCCATGACCTTGAGAATGGAGGATAGGCTTCAAGGTGCTCAAAACTTTGTCACCTAGAAGGAAAGGGTCACTATGGTTTTGGATGTCTATGATGTCCTTGACCATGTTGATGATAAGGATGCAACTCCCACAGATGTAGTTGCATTGGTGACCTGGAAGAAGGGTGAGGCTAAATCCAAGAGCATACTCCTTGATGGGGTAAAGGATCATATAATCCCTCACCTCACAAGGAAAAAGTCCTCTAAGGAGATGTGGGTTTCCTTGAATAACCTTTACCAAAGTAAAAATGAAAACAAGGTGATGGTGCTTAGGGAAAGACTAAGAAGTACCAAGATGGATAAAGGGGAAGGTGTGGTTCACTACCTTACTTGACTTGCACAAATCAAGAATGAGCTAGGTGTAGTAGGTGAGAAAACTGAAGAGTCTGAGTCGGTATGTGTGGCACTGAATTGATTTTCAAAGTCATACGATGTGTTTGTGCGTGGAGTTGTAGCTCAGGAGAAAATCCCTAATTGGCAGGGATTATGGGATGGTTTTGTGCAGGAGGATATCAAACTTGGTTAGTTTAGTGGATCTTCATCTTCACCACATATTGTGGATGAATAAGGCTTGGCTCTTGCGAGCAAAGGCAAGGGAAATCAAAATAAAAAGAAGGGTGGAAAGAAGAACATTGACTTTTCAAAAGTTGAATGTTTCTTGTGCCACAAGATGGGACACTTTGCCTCATAGTGTCTAGAGAAGAAGAATAAGAACCAATTGCATATGAAAGCTTCAACAACAGTGGATAAGTTTTCCAAAATCTTCAAGGAGTATTTATGCTTCATATCTTGTATGCCTAGCGCAACAATCTCATACACGTGGTTTGTGGATAGTGGAGCATCTTGTCATATGAAAATGTGCAAGGATGTTTTCACTTGGATACAAGAGGGAGGCGTGAATCTGGTTATAGAGCTCATAAATGACATGTGCTACAAGGTGCAAGGGGTTGGTACAGTTTTATTTCAGAGGGAGTCGAGTAAACCATTTCAATTTTCTGACGTACTATATGTTTGTGGGTTGAAAAAGAACATCATCTCAGTCTCTAATCTTGATTATAAAGGGTATGAGGTCAACTTCTGTAATGGAAGGGTGTTTTTCAGTCCAACAAGGTCAAGTGAGAAGACGGACAAGATGATTGGGGTTCGAGAAGAGAAGGTGTACAAGATTCAATTTCAACCGAGGAGAGCATTAGTCACTACAACCAAAGACATGGGAGAGTTGTGGAACACGAGGATGGTGCACATACGCTTTGGTGTGTTGGGGCACTTAAGATAGGTAATCATAGGGTTGCCTGATTTCATAGCAGAGAGGCATGACCCTTGCAAGGGTTGTGCAATGGGAACATATGCCCAAAGACCATTTCAATCGAGTGAGCATAGGTCCAGGGGAGTATTGAAATTGATACATTCTGATGTATGTGGTCCGATTAGCATGGAGTTAGTGAGTGGCTTCAAATACATTGTTCTATTAATTGATGACTACTCTAGGAAAACCTTGATATTCTTCCTAAAGGCTAAGGATGAAGTCTTCGACATATTTTAGGAGTTTAGAGCTTTGGTTGGGAACCAGAGTGGCAGGAATATTTGGGTGTTGAGATCCGAAAACGGGGGTGAGTACACCTCCAAGTAGTTTCTGGATTATTGTGTAGCAACGGGGATCAAGAAGGAACTCATCGTTCCTTACAATACTCAACAGAATGGACTGGCCGAGAGAAAGAACATGACCATATTTATAGAAACATGGGAGATGATACATGATCATGGTTTTCCATTGTTTTTATGGGTAGAGGCTAGTCACACGACTATTTATATTCATAACAGGAGTTCCCACACAATTTTGGGGAAGTTGACACCTAAGGAGGTATTTACAGGTACCAAACCAGATGTGAGTCATATTTGCATCTAGGGCAACGTATGTTACTGTCGTGTCCCTTTGGAGAAGAGGACAAAGATAGAAACCACAACATATAAGGGGTTTCTTGTTGGATATAGTGAGGCTTCCAAATCCTATAGGATATTTGTTCCAACACGTAGGAAGATCATAGTATGTAGGGATGTACAGTTCGAGGAGGAGCGTGCATTGAGGAGATCTAAAGACTTACAAGCATACGACCAACATGGAAAAGATTCAGGAGTCAAGTTTGAGGAGGCACATAATCAGAGCACTGGATCATAGAGTTAGACATAGGGTACCGGTACAGGTACATGATCAAGTTTTGAGAGGGAGACAGTTGGACAGGATCATCGGGAGCAAGATGATGATGAGGAGGAGGAGCGTGATGCAGTTCCACAGGAGCAGAATAATAGGCCATGACCTAAGTGGTATAAGTCCATAGTCAGTGACTCCAGCTTGGTAGGACCTCTAGAGAGATATTTCAGATGAAGTAAACCACCAAAGAGACTTGGGTACATGGCGTTAATGACACAACTCATTGATGCATGAGAAAGATGCAAAACATGGATTGTGGCGGGAGGCCATCATGGGGGAATATGCCTCCATTATGAAGAATTATGTATGGGAGGTGGTGCCCAAGACAAAAGGAAAGAAGGTGGTTGGATCCAAGTGGATCTACAATGTCAAGCATGCAGCAGATGGAAGCATGGACAAGCAAAAAAACCACTTCGTGGCCAAGGGATTTTCACAGCGAGAGGGAGTTGACTATGAAGAGACTTTTTCCCTAGTTTCCAGTTATTCCTCAATCTGAGAAGTCATATCGTTGGCAACAGAAAAGGGTTGGCATGTTCACTAGATGGAAGGAATACTTCTTTCCTTAGCAGAGTTGTTGAGGAAGAGGTATATGTTGAAAAACCAACGAGATTTTAGGTAGGAAGCATAGAGATGCATGTGTGTAGACTAAGGAGAGCCTTGTATGGGCTCAAGAAGGCACCTTGGGCATGGTACTCGAGGATAGACAACTACTTGAGGGAGATGGGTTTCTAGTGGAGCGAGGCTGATCTGAACCTGTATTTTATTGCAAGGGAGGTGCCTCTCATACTGATGTTATATGTAGATGACCTATTTCTGACAGGGGATGAGTAGATGATATCATATTGAAAGGTCAACCTTACAACTGAGTTTGAGATGAAATACCTTGTGTTGATGCATTACTTCCTTGGTCTGGAGGTCTGGAAACAAGATGGGTGCTTATTCTTGGGACAGGGGAAGTATACAACAGAGATATTGTGTAGGTTCAAGATGACATATTTTAGGCCCATGTCCATCAGATTTTGATGCATCAGATTCAAAGATAGTAGACCCCACTGTGTATCGTCAGTTAATTGGATAGCTCATGTATCTGGTCAATACTTGAACAGATATCAACTTTGCAGTAAACTCTTTGATTTATTTCATGGTGGACCCCCAGAGAGTACATTGGATAACTGTGAAGCATGTGCTTCGCTACCTCAGTGGTACAGTGGAGTAGTGGAGTAGTGGAGTGAGATTGGTAGGATTTATAAATGTTGATTGGGCATGATGTGAAAAGGACAGAAAGAGTACTTCGGGTTGTTGTTTCAGCATTGGATCGGGCATCATTTCCTGGTTCAACAAGAAGAATAAATAAACGACATTGAGCTCTATTGAGGAAGAGTACATGGCTTCTAGCTTGGAAGCATGTGAGGCACTTTGGCTTAGGAAGCTACTCTTGGGATTGTTCAGGAAGGAGCTAGAAGCTACTGTGATTCACTCTGACAATCAGAGTTGCATCAAATCTCTCTGAGAATCTAGTGTTTCATGATCATAGCAAGCACATCAATATCAGGTATCATTTCATCCAAGATTTTTTACAGAGAGTAGACATGAGGCTTGATTACATACAGACTGATGAGAAGATGACAGATATTTTCACCAAGGCACTGAACAAACAGAAGTTTGAAAAGTTCATAGATCAGATGGCGTTGAGACATAATCCCTTCCTCTCTAAGAGTGAGTGTTGATATTGGATAGAAAGGAAGGTATTTACCATGCATGGAATCCTAGCATGGATGAGGAAAATGAAACTTATCCAAGTTGATGGGTTAATATTTTTCTTTAAATTGTACTTAGGAAAAAGTACATTAAATGGGTTATATTTTAATGTTGACTTAATGAGTACTTTTTATATAGTTAAAGTGAGAAACAATTTAAGTTGTGGTCTTTTAATCTTGACCATTGATCTCATAAGGTGTATGAGGATCAATCTTGGGCCTCCATCCTTTTGGAGATAATATTTCTCACTTTCTCATTGAGTAAAATGGATATCAACTTGGAGAGGGGTGCCTTATGCACAAGAGAGAGGCAATTTTATGAAGAGAGAAAGAAGAGAATTTCTTGAGGTTTTGGAGAGAGAGTTTACAGGGAGACATAGGAGGATTCTACACTGATATTGGCACACATTTTCAGCATTGCAAAGGTCTTTTCCTACATATTTTATCAGGAGGATTTGCATAAGGGGGGCATACATTTTTTGAGGAGGTTTTGTATTTGGCTGGGCTGATTTTATTGTAAGCGATCTCTATATTTTCCTTCTCAATAATAATAAAATCCAAATATTTTGCACTGGTTTTCCCTCTGGGTTTTTTTTCCAAGGATGAATTGTCCAAAAATTAATTGTGTACATGTTATGTGATTGTTGTTATCTTTTAATATTAAGTTCTTGGTTATTATTTTATGTTGTGTATTATTTATTTGTGAAGAAAACATGGAAGAATCAATTAACAGAAAAATTAATTGATTTAGTGAACTGGGTTTAAAAAAAAATCACACTTGGGAGGGTGTTATATAAGTCTTTCAAAGGATTAAAGAGGTGAAGCTCGAGCCCTCTCCTACCATGCATATTGTGCCAAAAAAAACATGTGTTTCATTATCCAAATTAGAGGAGATACCCCCAATTTGAGAAACTTCAACGTTCTCCCCTAAAGAATGCAATCTAGGGAGTTAGAATTTCTAATCTTCCACTCAATGCTCTTCTCGACTATGTGTCTATCTTGTAGAAAATAAATTATTGAAACTTTGAGGGGGCTTCCCTTATCCATGAAACTATTCACTCCCATATCATATCTTCTCATAGATTTTCTATACATTCATTCTTTAGATGACCATAAGAGTGATAGCAAGAGCATCGAATCAAAATATTGATATAGTCTAGAGACTTATTATAGTACTATTTACCTTCTTTAATTGCCAATTCATTAAGGAGACCATTTTATAAATCTACCTTGATGAAAACCCTATCCATCATCCTCACAAAACAATTGCAGCTTTTTTCATCTACAAATAGGAATTTCCCCAATGAGTTTCCAGTATCCCTAAAGGTCTGGTCATTCCACAAATCCAAGGGTAGATAAGGGATATTAATCTATATAGGATGGATATTATCCTTTTCCTTCCTAGGTTCAAAGTCTAGAGACCAATCCTCAAGAGAAAGAACAACATCCCCCTAGAGACATGTTCCATCTTGGATTTGACCCACATCCACACCAAATTTAAAAATAAAATCTAACCACTCTTGGATGAGGAAATAAAACTATAGAACATACCATAGGAGGGTAGTCCATACCTTTGATATCTGTTGGAACATTTTTTCCTCTACAATTGAGCACCCAAAGAATTTTCCAAATAGTGCCTTCTCCTGAAATGACATAATTCAAATCGTACTGATATCCCTCAACCAACACCATATTAATTTTCTTTGATTTCAACTTGACATGCTTAGTTTTGTGTAACTTTCCTCAAATATCTCTATGCTTCTTCCTTTTTGGAACCAATTATGTTGAAGAACTCTCCCAATCTCCTTGTTACTCGCCAAACTTCCATACGCAGAGCCTCATTCCAATTATCAAACCATAAATCATTTTTTGGATCTCTTTGGATGCTCGAATGAAGAGGATCTAAGTCATAGGGTTTTTTGTTGATTCAACGAAGTCCCTATGTCAAATTGATAGTCTAGTCATCTCCACTCAATTGTGTTAGAATGTTATTTTGGCTAGTCCAAATGTATAAATCCACTTAGTCAAGTTAGTTAGATAACTCTTATAGTTAACTATATTAAAAATTTATATTACATACAAATTTGGAAGAGAATTAGGTCTTCAAATCACTTCTTGCATGTACATACTTTAATACAACTCTCCTTTATTTGTTTTCGAATGCATCTTGATCTTGAAGGGACAAGATAAAATTTAACAATGTCGATATACAAAGAGTTGATTTGCTACTCCAAAAGTGATTTAAGAATGGTGGGAAGAGAAGACTGAGAACTAATTTCATTAATATGTTTGAGGAAATAAATTGTTCATGAATCATACTTGACTCAGTTTCCTTTTTTTTAAATCGGTTTCACAAAACATGAATAAACAAGAGAAGTTGCAGAGCAACAAGTCCTTACCTGAGGCTGACGCAATGATTAAAGCCTATGTCGGGAGGAGATTTCATTGCGATTTGTTCTTTAGTTTTAGTCCCAGATTTGGTTGGAGTTTCAGTTTACTCAAGAGAGAATAGGAGCTTGAAGTTGCTCAACTTAAAGGAGAGGAAGAGCACCCCCTAATCCCCCTTTGAATGCAGGGAATAAATTCAAATCGTAGAAGTACGAAAACCAATGTTACATATAGAAGCCAACAAAAAAAATATCGTATATTTATGTTTTTTATGATTTTCCCTTTGAATTGAAAGGTTCAAGTGATAAAATTTAGTGGTTGGATGAATTCCATGAAATGTGGGGCAAATCGTTGTATGGCTTGGGAAAATATATGAATCAAGAGGCTCAAGTGATAAAATCCAGTGGTTGGTTGAATTCCATGAAATGTGGGGCAACTCATTATATGGCTCGAGCAAATAGAGGGTCGTTGAATTTCGCGTAACAATATATCTGACTTGTCTTCTTGGGTTGGGTTGGTTGAAAGGGATTATCACAACACCTTCACGTGCAGTTTATTATCTAAATAATGTCTTCTCAGGTGCTTTGTCTTAGTCTTCAGTGAATTTGAAGATCGAGACAAACACTCAAATACTCGTATTGAGTCTTGAAAAAAATGTATTGTCTCAATTTTGAAATGCTTCTTACACGTTAATTTTTAACTCCACCAAAAGGATTTTAATGACTCTTCCCAAAATGGTAATTCAATTATGAAAATGTTTCAATTGTGAGATGTGGCTTGCAAAGTGTTAAGGGATAGTGTTAAAACTCAAGTGCAAAATGTTCAAAGTTCAATTTTAAATTTAAATTTTTATCATAATATATAAAATCATAATAATATTAAGATCAAAATTAGTTAAGATAAAATATTCAAATTAAATTATAATAGTTATTATTGTTTAAAAATAAATACATAATGTATAAAATTATAATAATAATGAGATCATACTCAATTAAATAAAATAAATATATGACACTAGCTTTCCTAACATGTCAGGATAAATGAAATTTATATTATTGAATCTCAATCTCATTTAATAATAAGCTAGCATATCCCTGAAGCAGGGGAAAGGAAACATCAAAGTGAATTGGGTTGGTTATGTTGTTTAAATACCATAGAATTTTGTCTTTGGATGGAAAATGAATACTTCACAAGGTCTATCTTCATCCCACACGTCACAAAATATTTTCAACAATCATGTAACTCCAAAGCTGAATCACTCAGTTGCATGCCCAACTGCAATAATCACATATATGTGATTGACTTTTCCAAAGAAAAATGGAAGAGGAAGAAGAGGCCTATAAAAATATTAAAGTTACATTTCTTCTTAATCCACCCTACAAGATACATTCTACAATCTCATTAACCACTATATTGTTCTTTAGGTGGCGGAGATCTTAATTTATAACCATTCATATAAAGTGCACAATCAATCAATAATTGTTGATGCGATCTTTCCTAAAAGCCAGAACATCGTCTTCTTGAGTTGTGGACAAAAAAATTCATGTTTGTAGCTACAACTTTACATGCATATATTTATAATCTACAAAACCGAAAAATCTCTAGAATCTAGATGTGAAGCCATCAAATTCATGAAAAAATAAACTCATTATTCATGGCTTATTTCTTAGTTTACATATTCAATCTGAACAACTCATTCTTCACCCAAGAAAAACTAATTCTCTAACCTTTCTTTGCAATATGTTCAATCAACATTCACCTAAAAAAACTCAACGAATAAGTTTTTTTTTTTTTATATAATGTAATCTTTCAACTGTAATCTTCAAATCTATCTCACTGCTTGGCAATTCAAGAAAAAATCGCAAACCATCTCAATAGTTTTGATTGAATTCCACACCCACAAACAACTTCTTGAATAAATCCCAACACATTTTAAATATTTATAATAAGAACATCCATGTAATCGAAGCGAATGGTACCTCAATAAGCAATGATAAAGACAATACGAATGACCATGCCATGAAGTCTGTTAGCACTGGAAGTCACCCTCCGATTGCAGAGAAGGTAAGCCTAGTACCCATCATATTTTAGGTGGATGTTGGTTTTATATGGATGGAGATCAATGGACAAAACTCAAAATAATGAATGATGTTCAACACAATACTGGACAAGAAATGCACAAGGAAGTGAGGGCCACATTAGCTTCAGTCAGTAAATTAGAGGGAAGACTTAATGAGGGAGGTGAACGAGACTGCTATGGGCATCAGGCCTTCCAACAGCTTTGAGAAGAAAAACCCAAACTCAAGAGCATTCTTGAGCCCGAGTTCAGACACTAAAATATGTCCAAACAACATAGTTACAACCACAAAATGATTAAACATCCATCATCCTGCAAATGCAATATCTCGACTGGATATTCCATTCCCGAACCATCCAGTGTGAGAGGGAACAAAAACACCTAAAACTGAGCAAACTGACCATGATACTACTATAATCAAACCTCCATTAGAACAGTATAATGATCCTCGAATGGATCATCCATGCCCGATTGTTTTAAACAACTTTTACAGACAAAATAAAAAGAAACATGAAGCTGACTTCTATTAACATGAAAGTCTCAAATCGATTACATAACCAGAGAAAAACTCTGGTATCACAAGAATTTCAAAATTGGGAGCTCTGCTCAACCAGTTGACGACCTCTACAAAAATATCAAAATGACTCCTATATACTCAGAATAATTCGCCACTAACAGCAGAGGCATGCTCGATTCTTTGCATTCAAGTCTTTATGTCAGCATGTTCTCTGGCAGACTGCACATCCAGTCTTCTATTAGACGCGAGCTTCTGTCAGACACAAGCTTCTGTCAAACGCAATCGTGTTTCAGTAGGAACCTGTAGAAGAACCGACTTGCTGACAATTCGGCTTGGATATCCATTTAAGTGGTGAGACGAGGTTTCACCAACCATCCTCACCTTCATTAACTGTCTGCATCGGGATCAGGACGGAGCCCAAGTCAACTCTGTGCCTGGAAGACGTGTTGGACGCACTCTAAACACTACCATATGGATATGTGTTGGATTCTTATAGGAAAGACTGATAGGTAGACATGGAGGCAGGGAGGAGTGGTAGGTCGGGGGTGACAGGGAAGAAACGACAAATAATGGTGGAAGTGATATGGGGCATGAGTGGGGACACATGTCAGGAGGTGAGAGGGGGAAAAAATTCCACAGGGAAGTGACAGGCATGTGGTCGGGTGAGTGGACGATAGGTGTTGGCAGGAGTGAAGGCGGTATCAGGAAGCAGTAAGGAGGTTATCTCGGGGGGGGTTTCCGAGTTGATGAGAAGGTGACACGTATGTCGGGGGCCCACTCTAGAAAACCACCTGCTCGAACCCCCCCTCGTTAAAGGAAAAATATCGGGGGGGGGTCTGATATGGACTGTGGGCTGTCGATTTGAGTGCACCCCTCTTGATCGTTAACATCAGCGCACCCAATAGCTACAGTGTGCCAATCCATCGGGCTATCCAAAGACTTAGGGTAAAATGCATTTGGTGCGTTTTTAAGCCCCTTTTCTTGCATTTTTTCACCCAAGGCTCAAATCCTTAGGGAAACACCCCCTTACAAATATATGTGCTAACATTAGGCTCCATGGGGGATAGAGTCATCCCTGTGAGGCTCTAAGAACTCCTTTTGCAACTCCAGTGCCTTAGTGTTGGGTTGTGGAGTCATGCTCAAAAAATGTCCTGCTGAGGATTACAGGCCGATAATTACTCTAAACAAAAGCAACATGGGCTCCAGAAGGAGCTTATTATGTACACTCCTAGACTAATGATTTTTTACACAGTTCTAGGTGAAAGAGAACTTCCACCATAGCCATTCAAGTAACTTCCTAACCAGAAGCTCTTTTACTCTGTCAGTGATCGATAGCAGATGATGCAATTGTGACAATAGAATGATCACATCCTTAGGATTTCCTCCTAATGTTGATGTCAGGATAAAGCTGGGTGGCTCCAAAACATGAAGGAAATGCAACTCCATGTATTCCCTTACAGGCTCATAGAACAAGTGAAAAAATCCATTGGGTTGGTGACATAAAACATGCTCTATCTTACATCTTCTCACACATGGATGAATGTCTCTAGCAAGCACAGGTGAGTGAAAGGCTGACGCAAGATGACTGCTCCCTAAGTCAACAAGATGTGAGGTAGGGATCTGCTCTTCTTCAGGCTCCAAACAGGAGACAAGCTACTCATTTGGCTCTTCCACTTCTTCTTCATGGCTTTCCAAAGGATCAGAGTCATAAACATCATACACAGGAACCATGCTACAAGGTTCTAAAGGAGCCATGAGAAAGATCTACTATGCATCATCTTCGCTAGGATATCCCTCAAAAGTTGTTTGTTCTTGGTCAGTATTCGAAATCACTTCTTCATCATAAGAAGGGCTTCCAACAACATCTGTTTCAGGGACCGGAATATCCTTTGCATCTTCTTCGTAAGAGCGGCGAGCAAAATCTTCCTCCAATTCCTCAATTCTTGTAGAAAGAGATTTTACCAGTTGTATCAACTCCTCCGAGGTATACCCCTCATCCTCACAACTTTCATCCTCACATCTTTCATTTGAAACAGTCATACCTCGAACAGAGTCTTTATATTCTTCACAAAAATTATGACAAATTAACTTTGAAGATAAAAAATTTGACAGTGCCTATTGAAAGCTGCATGAAATTCTCCCAGGAAGGAGATGTTAGAAGGGGGTAAGGAGTGATACCATTGACAGGCATCTCCTGCTAATGAGAACATGAACATATTTAGTAATACATCCTCATGATGTATCTCCCACTAGTGCATGAGTTCATGAAACTCACGGAGATGTTGAGCAGGGTTGTCATATTTATGTTCTTTAAATATGGGGAAAAAATCAACCCACTCATCGAAGTAGGAACAACATTGGGAAAACCAAGAACAACAGAGAAGTTAAAAGGAGCAAACCTTCGATCCTGAATTTTGTCCATTTCAGACTAGTGGAGTCGCCAATCGATCCTTTAACCATGGAATCACCAGGTGAATGATATGCAGTCTGAGTGTGTCTGGTCTTTGTTCACCATCAAAGACCATATTTGATCGTTGTATTCTCTTAGGGGGATTCAGGTGTATCCATATGGCAGCCACACTGAAATAGTGGAGTCGACACGGTGGAGTCGCCAGGTGCAAGTGCAATCTTCAATGGTTATGATGTCTGATGCACCTTCATAATCATAAACTCATTGTCATTCTATCCCAGGGAAAAGTCTTCATTTCGTTCCCCAGAAATGACACCAGAAATGTGAGCACTGGAAGTCACCCTCCGATTGCAAAGAAGGTGAGCCCAGTACCCATCATATTTTATGTGGATGTTGGTTTTATATGGATGGAGGTCAATGGACAAAACTCAAAATAATGAATGATGTTCAACAAGAAAATGAACAAGAAATGCACAAGGAAGTGAGGGCCACATTAACTTTAGTCAGTAAATTGAGTTAAAGCGAGAGCAGAGGGAAGAATTAATGAGGGAGGTGAACAAGACTACTATGGGCATCAGGCCTTCCAACAGCTCTGAGAAGAAAAAACCAAACTCAATAGAATTCTTGAGCTTGATTTTAGACACTGGAATATGTCCAAACAACACAGTTATATCCACAAAATGATCAAACCTCCATCATCCTGCAAATGCAACAGCTCGACTGGATATTCCATGCTTGAGCCATCCAGTGTGAGAGGGAACAGAAACACTAGGAACTAAGCAAATTGACCATGATACTTCTATAATCAAACCTCCATTAGAACAGTATAACAATCCTCGACTGTATCATCCATGCCCGAGTGTTTTAAACAACGTTTACAGACAAAATAAAAAGAAACAGGAAGATGAATTCTATTAACATGAAAGTCTCAAATGGATTACATAACCAGAGAACAGCTCTGGTATCAAAAGCATTGAAAAATTGGGATCTCTTCTCAACCATTTGACGACCTCTACAAAAATATCAAAATGACTCCTATATACTCAGAATAATTCGCCACTAAAAGAAAAGGTGTGATCGAGTCTTTCCATTCAAGGCTTTATGTCTGCATGTTCTCTGGCATATTGTGCATGCATTCTTCTGTCAAACGCGATCTTATGTCATACGCAAGCTTCTGTCAGACACAATCATGTTTCAGTAGAAACTTGCAGAAGAACCGACTTACTGACAGTCTGGCATGGCTTTCCATTTAAGTGGTGAGACGAGGTTTCACCAACCATCCTCACCTTCATTAACTGTCTGCATTGGGATCAAGACAGAGCCCAAGTCAACTCTGCACCTAGAAGACATGTTGGACGCACTCTGAACACTGCCATCTGAATCTGTTTTGGATGCTTGTAGGAAATACTGACAGGTGGACGTGTAGGCAGGGCGGAGTGGTAGGTCGGGGGTGAAAGGGAAGAAATGACAAATAATGGTGGAGGTGATATGGGGCATGAGTGGGGACACATGTCGGGAGGTGAGAGGGGGAAAAAAGTTAGCGGGGAAGTGACAGGCATGTGGTCGGGTGAGTGGAGGACATGTGTTGGCAGGAGTGAAGGCAGTATCGAGAAGCGATAGATTAGTGCGCCCAATAGCTACGATGTGCCAATCCATCAGGCCATCCAAAGACTTAGGGTAAAATGCATTTGGTGGGTTTTTAAGCCCCTTTTATTGAATTTTTTCACCCAAGGCTCAACTCCTTAGGGAAACACCCCCTTACAAATATATGTGCTAACAAAATCAACCACAAGCATACATCAATATGATTTAATATTTTTCTAAGGAAATAGAAAACCCAATGCTAATTCCATTCCTGTTTACAAGTAATTACAGGTAAGATATTAAACTAGGTTACTAATCTATATGCATAGAAATGTTTAAACAAATAGCATGAAAACAATTTTTTTAACAAATGACATGCAAAGGAGTTTCCTTTACAGGTAACATATTAAATTAAGTTACTAATATATATGCATAGAAAGGTTTTAACAAATGGCATGCAAAGAGTGCGTAAATTCTGAGGGAGGTGGAAGGTGAAGTGGAGTGACATGCAATTTCTCTTCACCCAACACAACATTTAGCTTAGCATCCAGACTTCAATGAGCTACATTTTGAAAAATTTATCCTACGGTACAAAGAAAAGAGTTAACCTGTATATATACTAAGAGCCCACCACTGCAACACATTAATGGGATAGTAAAATACTTAAGAAAAGAGTCAAATTGTATATATATTAAGTGTTGAAATATTGTAACTACAAAGAGTATTCTATTTATTATTGATTTATTATTCATTATATCAATCCCCTTTTTTGGATTGATCATGTCGGGCATTGTAATTGACCAAATCCTCTTTTGCAGATTGTTCAAACGCTAATTTTATTATGAAAATTGAGAAGTCGTCCCCCAGGATAATTAAAGTGGTTTTAACCATTAAGAAGACAAGTCGGCCCTGCCCAATGAAGAGACACCTTTTCAGCACCTGCCAGTTTGTATAAATAAAGGAAGCCAATGCCTCATTTGTTCACTCACTCAGCTCACTCATCTAGTGTGCAAGTTTGAAGGAAGCTGCAGTTTCCAGTTGCCGGAAGAAGGAAGAGAGAAAGGTGCATTGCTTAGTAGAGGATATTATCTAGTGTTGGGTTTATTGTCTTCGCATTGTATTGGCTATCTATATTAAGAAAGTTTTTACTGGGTTTTCTTCCCCATGAGGGTTTCCTGGGATAAATGTTGTGTATATTGTGATTGTGTTTCTCTCAGTGATCCTATCTATGCTATGGTTATCTAGTAAATTGAAAATAAACCTAATAATATATTAAACCTTAACATGGTATCAGAGCTAAGCTGAAGAGAGAATCTTTCACTGGATAAAGAAAAACGTCACTATTGTCGTACAAGAAAATTAGGGCCTTTTTTTGGAGAGGAATTTTTTCCTAAAACCCATCTAGAAAAGTGTGCCCTACCCTTGTGAATCTTTTGGCATCTTGAGCGCACCTTTTCAATGGATAGAACTCCCAGAAAGTGAAATGCTAGTTTTCACTAGTACTAGAAAACCAGAAAACCATAAGTACCAGAAAACCATAAAACCAAAAGTACCAGAAAACTAGAAGTACCAGAAAACCAAGAAACCAAAACCAGTACCAGAAGTACCATTCCAGATTTCCACAAGCTCAGTTTCAAGGGGTAAAATTTGGATTTTCATAAATCTGACTGCACCAGCTTACTTGCCTCAGCTCAACGCATTTATCCCCTGGATCATAATTTCAAAATTTGAAGTTTGAAAAATTAGGGTTTCCTCATAAAACCCTAAGTTGCAGTTGTAGTTGCAGTTTCATAATCAATTACAGTATCAATTGCAATTGCAGTATCAATTGAGGTATCATCTGTAGTACCAGTTGCAGTCACCCTTAAAGTTTTAAAAAGTTTTGGTAATTATTATCGTTGCTACCAGATGGTGCCACTACCTGCAAATGATATCAGAGGTCTGTACTCACTTATGTTTAAATTTTTAAGATTTAAAGGGTATTTGCAGGAGAAGCGATCTCTTGCCATAGATACAAAAGGATCTCAAGATCCAACACATTTAAAGGAATAATGCAACCCGGGTTTGATTATTCTGATATGCATCTATTTTTTATGACATTATTTTGATCTAGGTTGCATGTTGAAGCTATGACCATCATACTAACCTTTGGTCAAAATTAAATTCAAGGTATTATATGGATTAAAGTTGAGATCATATAATTTATTCTCTAACCCAACTTTATGTCAAGATAGCATATTGTCAAAGTACAGAGGACGGGTTGAAGAAAACACCTGTCATATTGAGTGAAAGACACTTGGAAGAAAATAAACACACACTCATTCTTGAGGGCAAGACTCCAGGTTCCAAGTTTGATTAATTAAGTTGATAAGATTCAAAGTTGCACATGACAAGTTGATAACTACCCCATTACAAGTAAACACTATACTTGAGGTAGCAGTCTTTGAAAAGCATTATGCTTGGTAGCATGTGAGCATATTGAGATAAATGCTTAATGTAATCATTTACTAGATACAACTAACATCTCCTCTAGGAGAAACTTCTTATGTTGATTCATGGTTACCTTGGATGAATGTTTGATCACAACACTAGAAGAGTGTTGATCTCATTTCATATTGTATTTCTTAGTTTTGATCCTTATTTTAGACATGCCACAAATGAAATCTCTAAAGGAGATACTATGTCGATTAGTCATGCTATTTTGGTATTTACTATTATCAAAAGAGTATTATTATTTCTTGTTGTTTTGTTGACCTTGTTCCAGGTCATAGGTGATAACCCTAAGGAAGCTATAGTGAAGGTTGCAGAAGGAAACATATTAGATGAAACATGAAGCAGACTATGTACATAACCATATACATTCATGTACCAAAGAAGATGAAGAAGAAGCTATCTGTTGAGATCCATAGTATCTCATACAGAGATTGATTGTAAGGAGCAGAAAGCTCCAAAGATGACCGAACATTAGAACAAGAACTCAAAGTAGACTTGTTCAAAGGATAATGAATCGACCTTGACAGGAAACATAATTCACTTGAAGTCTGACTCAGTTTTCCATATTTAGACTTGGTATTCAACACCAAGTATACCCCATAAGAGATGATGAAGTACTTGTAGACTAAGAAGAAATCAAGAGTAATCCTGATCTCAGAAAGGATCAAATGAAGAGACAAATTCCATGGTTGGGAGACAGATTCTATGAGAAGACTATGTCGCAGCTTCAGAGACTTCTAGGAGATATGAAATCGCCTGGGAAGATTCCCTTGTTTCAGTAACAGAGAAGGAAGCCAGTAATAAAGACTAGGATATGGATTCTTCCGTGAGACTAGAAGAGAAGTCAGTATTGACTTCCAAGATTGATCTATACAGATGAAGCATGTTGCAGATGTACAAAGACTGATGTGTGTCTAGAGGATTCTCCTAGAAAGAGGGAGAATACTATGACGAGACACTTACTCCAGTAATTGAAGAAATAGTTCCAATATTTATGAAGACAACCAGAACAACCATGATTCATATATAGTATGAGATGTAAGGGGAGAAATCCCCATATTGAGTGGTAGTTGGTGCATTACATTAGTTGGTTCATGGAGACATGACTAAAATTAAAGATAGAGTTACCACCATGAAATAAGAAGAGCTACCTTCAGTATTAGTTATTGAACCACTCTCAGTTTTAGATGAAGTTGTTGTCGTGATAGAATAAGAGGAGTTACTCACAGATTTCAACAGTGGCCACAGTGAGTATGAAGAAATCATTCTCAGCCTCAAAGGAGCTATAGGTGCAGAGTCCCAGTTCCAGAAGGAACAACTGCAAAAAGAGGAGAGGACATACTCTCAAGCAGTGAGACAGATAGTTCTTTGCAGAAAGCACATAGAGCTAGCATGTGATTGTGCATATTGAGTTGCAGTTGAGCAAGTGTACTAGATTGGTACAATGTAATGAGAAAATTTGATTTGAATATTAAAGATAGAAATACTCATGTTTGCCATGTGAAGGAAGCTCTGTACGTTTTGAAGCAAGCTCCTAGAGCTTGGTATGGAAAAATTGACAGTTTCCTGACGAGCTTGGGCTTTACCAAGAGTAAAGTTAATTCTAACCTTTATCTCAAGGTTATGAATGATGAGCCAATGATGTTAATACTGTATGTAGATGATGTATTCTTGAAAAGATGAAGGAAATCACATCGCAGATTGTAGAAGAAGCTCACTACATATTTTGATGAAAGACCTAATGCTTTTACATTGCTTTATATCTTAGGTCTTGAAGTTTGACAGATCCCAGAGAAGATCTTCCTTAACCAAGGGAAGTATGCAGTTGAAATACTGAAGAGATTTGATATGTTGGAGTGCAAATCCATGAATACACCCATGGAAACAAAGTTGAATATCTCAGTTGACACTTCGTCAGAATTGATTCATGCTACATTGTACAGACAGATCATTGGATCGTTGATGTATCTGGCAAACACCAGGCCAGATATATGTTTTGTTGTGAACACCTTGAGTTAGTTTTTGGTAGAGCCTAGATGTGTTCACCTAGTAGTTGCAAAACATGTGATGAGGTACCTTAAAGGTACATTAGATTGTGGTCTCAATTATAATGGAGATCATGACTTCAAACTGAGTGTTTATATTGATTCAGATTGGGATGGAAGTGCCTCTAAGAGAAAGAGCACTTTAGGATGTTGTTTTAGTCTAGGGCCAGCCATGATCTCATAGCAGAGTAGGAAGAAATCAAGCATTTCTCTCAGCACGTTAGAAGCAGAATACATTACTACATGTTCCACCAGTTGTGAAGCCATATGGCTTCGAAAGTTGTTGATAGATCTATTTGATATGGATATGGAAGCAACTGTGATACTATGTGATAACCAGAGTTTCATAAATATGATAGATAACCTTGTGTTCCATGACAAGTCAAAACACATAGAGATTCGATATCATTACATCTGTGATATGGTGTAGAGAGGAGCCATAAATCTCCAGTATGTTAGCACAAATGAACATGTTGCTAATGTGTTGACGAAGCCTCTGTCTCGTGTAAAGTTTTATCACTTTCGAGATACGCTTGGTGTAGTCTGAAATGACCTCCCTCAAAAGGGGGAGTATTGTTGTGATGCCAACCTAGTGCTGAAGATTTTCAGCTTCGTGTTGATGTTGTTGAGATGCCAGTCTCGTGTTGAATATTTCCAGCCTTATGATGATGTTGTCGTGATTCCAACCTTGTGTTGTGATGCCAGCCTAGTGCTAAAGATTTCCATCCTTGTGTTGATGTTGCTATGATTCCAGCCTCATGCTGTGATTCCAACCTAGTGTTGAATATTTCCAGCTTTGTGCTAATGTTGTTATGATGCCATCCTTGTGCTGGGATGCCAACCTAGTGATGAATATTTTCACCTTCATGTTGATGTTGTTGTGATGCCATCCTCGTGTGATTCCAGCTTAGTGTTGAATATTTCCAACTTCGTGTTGATGTTGTTGTGATGCCAGCCTAGTGCTAAAGATTTCCAGCTTCGTGTTGATGTTGTTGTGATGCTAGACTAGTGTTGAATATTTCCAGCTTCGTTTTGGTGTTGTTGAGATGCCAGCCTCATGCTGAATATTTCCAGCCTTGTGTTGATGTTGTTGAGATGTCAGCTTCGTGCTGAAGATTTCCAGCCTAGTGTTGATGTTGATGATACTCAAGCCTTCGTGTTGTGATGTTCTTGTTGTTGATGATGCTCCAACCCTTATGTTGTGATATTGTTGTTGTTGATGTTGTACCAACCTTGTGTTGTTATTGATGATGATGTATTAGTGTTATATTGATGCAAAGGATGATGCCATTCCAGCTCCCTTCTGTGAATGATGATATTGATGATGAGAAAAGATTTCGATGATTTATAGATATGCCAGTCAGTGTTCCAGATGTTGTTGATGTTGTTTCCCTCTCTCTCTCTCTCCTAATGATGTTGTAGAATACCTTTTTTGTTAAAGGGGAGTTTTGAAATATTGTAACTGCAAAGAGTATTCCATTTATTATTGATTTATTATTCATTAGATCAATCCCCTTTTTCGGATTGATCATGTCGGGCATTGTAATTGACCAAATCTCCTTTTGCGGATTGATCATGTCAGGCATTGTAATTGACCAAATCCCCTTTTGCAGATTGGTCAAACCCTGATTGTATTATGCAAATTGAGAAGTTTCCCCCGAAGATAATTAAAGTGGTTTCAACCACTAAGAAGACAAATTGACCCTGCCCAACGAAGAGACACCTTTTCAACACCTGCCAGTTTGTATAAATAAAGGAAGCAAACACCTCATTTGTTCACTCACTCAGCTCACTCATCTAGTGCGTAAGTTTGAAGGAAGTTGCAGTTGCCAGTTGTCGGAAGAAGGAAGAGAGAGAGGCACATTTCTTAGTAGAGGATATTCTCTAGTGTTTGGTTTATTGTCTTGGCATTGTATTGGTTATCTATATTAAGGAATTTTTTGTTGGGTTTTCTTCCCCATGAGGGTTTCCTAGGATAAATATTGTGTATCTTGTGATTTTGTTTCTCTCAATGATCCTATATATGCTATGGTTATCTAGTAAATTGAAAAGAAACATAATAATAGCTTAAACCTTAACATTAAGATACCACCACTACAACAATTTTAATGGGATAGTAAAATGCTTAAGGACGAATGGCCATTGTGTGATAACAAAGTAGTAATGGGACACATGTTTTTGATTTTCACATGCATTCAAGAATATAAAAGTTTAGGGTGGAAAAGGAGAATAAGTATCTTGGTTTGAATTCCATGTGCATACTTAGAAAGGATGCTAAAAAGATAGGTACCACAATATGGCATGAGTGAAACATTAACCAAATAAATATGCTTCTCTTGAATGTTTAAGTTTCGTTTAAAGATGCAGATTTTCGAATAGATGCATCAGGCGTCCTGCTGATCCCTTGCAGGTATTTTTCAAATTCTGATATGCTTCTCTAGAATGTTCAAATTTCGTTTAAAGATGTGGATTTTCGAATAGAGCAATAAGTGTCCTGCTGGTCTCTTGCAAGGATCTGTTGAATCCCCTTCAAGACAGGTCCGATGAAGCCTTTTACTGGATCCTACACCATTTCACGTGCCCGTGCGAAGTCATAGGGATTTTTATTTATAAATCAACTTGTTTATAAATCAACGTTCTATGATTTTGATAAAATTATTTTCCATGGGTTAATTAGGATTTTCCATGGGTTCATAACTTAGTTACTTTATGGATTCTGAATGAAGTTTGGGTTTGATTTGATCTATTTCCACTCAAATAAAGTATTTTGGATTTGGGTCCTATTTGTTTGTATAGTTTGTCTTATGAGTTTGTCCATGTAGTATTTATGTTCTATGTATGGAGTTATTGGGAGGGTAGTTGTGATTGATTTATTGTTGTTTTATGATCGAATTGTATTATTTATTAGCAACCCTTCACCACACTCTTATTGGATTCAACTTGAGACTGCTAAAAACCATTGGCACTTTAAAAAATTAATTGATTAGTGTTCTGGGAGACAAAAGATAATTAAGATATCTATGCCATTTGGGAGTAGGACTCCTTTGTAATTGGAAAAAAATAATGTTTCTGGAAGGCAAAAGGGAATGAAGAGATCTATATTCCATTTAGGAGTAGGAATCCTTTGTAATTGGGAAAATATATTGTTATTATTAATACATTCTCTAATTGATCTATGAATTGGATTCATATAATTTATATTTGTAGTGTGGGTTTTCAATGAGAGATTCAATTGTAAATTAAACTTGTGAAGAATTTCCTACCCATGCTCACATGTATTACTTAGCTAAATGTCAATAGAGGAAACTATTTAGAGTATTTGACAATGTCCATGTGGATCGTTGTGACATTGTCTAGGGTTCAATACTTTTCGTCTTGTATCTAGACTCATAGTTGGAATGAATTACACCAATCATATTCATAGTAAAACCCAAGACATGAATGATTAGCTTCTTGTGGAAGTTGTTTGAGCCATCAAATCACAAGATCACGATGAACAAAGAGATGCCTTAAACCAAGAATGGTATCATCTTGTGGCTATCGCATTGTCCAATGCATATTGGGTTAAGAGTGTTCATAAATATTTAATGCCAATATACAAGATTCTATTATCGATGGAAAATTCTAGGACGAATCAACTTTGGGCCATAACATGAAAGTCTCATCATATTTTTTGAAAATTGAAAATAAACAATATATTAGGAACCTTATTTTTTATTCCATAATTAATTATTTAAATCATAGACCACATAGGTTTTCTTAATCAATGATGCTTCGACAATTTTTTTCCCAACTATTAGTTAATCCATTGCGAAGCGATACACAATACCAAAGGTGAACATGTTGTAGCTAAATCCCAACCAGTGAGGCAATGAGCACCAATTCTCTCATGGATGCCAAATTATCACATCCAATCACGGCTAGATTCCATCAAAGACTCCCGAATTTTATTCAAGGATTAACACGTTAGTGGAACCGTTTTAGCCATCTATCCACCAAGAAAACATACTCAAACACTGCTTCCTTGCTTGGATTTGTAAAGGATGAGTGAGTGGAAAGAATCAAATTATCTAGAACAAAACGATGGGAAAGGTGGAACAAATCTCAACCAACCATTTTCCATGATAAAACTCTAAGAAGTCCACTAGCTCATGTATGATTTTAATGAATCCTATTTTTTGAGAGTTACAACAAGACAGGGAAAGGAAGGAAAGAAAGATGGATGGAAAGTCTTGACTAGAAATATTGCTTCTATCGCTAGACCATAGATACTAACCTTTTTATCATGAGTGAACCAATACTTATCCAAATATAACTCATCCAATACTTCATTGATAACTTTTGTGTCTCTAGAATTACTTGCTCAAAAAAAGAGTTTGATCTTGGCTTAGAACATGCGGGATAGTGGGAACAAAAGGTGAAATTAGCACAGGATCTCTCTTGATATAGAGCTTGAACTACATAAAATTGCCTCTACCTTCCATGCAGTATCTAAGGAAGGAGAAATTTCTCTCTTGACCAGAGGGAGATCTAGGAGGAACTGCTCCCTTTCTCAATGTCATGAATTGTCTTCACTCCTTCCAGTGGAGGGATTCCTATTTGAACAGTCGCAATTTTGAGTTGGTGAAGAAAAAGAAACATGGTGATCGCACATTGGTTGGTTGTAAATTAACAGATGAAAACTTCGTATTGGTTTTGGACAGATGACGAAGGCCCCAAGAGGAAACTCCCCTTAAAAAACACCTTTGGTGTAATTTATGAATATGAAAATAAAAATTATACTATTGAATATCCAATACCTAATTTCCATGCGACGATCAAATATTTATTAACTTATTATATTTAGAACAAATTAATGAATTTGATATCTGGGATAACATATTTAAGCATGAAGGCATTCCCCTCTTCAACACTTATGTTTTTATCCATTTTTTTGTTCATACAAGACCGTTCTATCCTCACGATCACCATAGAATCCATCTAGCACGTCCATATTGGAATAACTACATTTCACCCTACATAGGCTTGATGTATTATGGTCAACACATTCTACTAGCTCGAAGATCTATTTCTTGGCTTAACTCCAGATCAAAAGAATCTATCTCCAACCACCACAACTTGCATGTAGCAATATCCATCTTGGATGCCTACAAATTCATAACACAAAACCAGAAAACATTAGACCACAATTCATCACTTCCTACAAGAACTGATATAAAATGATGGGGATTGTATTGAAAAACCTTGTAACCATCGAGAGCCATGGACACCACCGTTCTTGATGTCAATTATAGAATTCAATAATTGAGCATAAGAATCTCTCTTTTGAAATTTTGCAAAACTAAGAAGGAAATTGTTCACAGATTCAAGCTCAGGTTTGTTTGAGCCACATATTATGCAATAGTTTATTGCTGAAGTGATTCAACCAATGGATCTGGGATTCAGATTATTGGTGAAAGCTTATTGCAGAGGATAATGATTGACATGCGAGGGATCAATATTGCATGAGTATTTATAAAATAAATATGGCGTAATAGAAATTTTACACTGGAGCATAGTTTAATCACTTGGTCAGTTTTTCGTGCACAAAAAAGAGTTGATTATTGAAGGTATTAGAAAAATAAAATGAAGAAGAAAATGTTTGAATATAGGTGCTTTTGTATGGATATGTGTATGAGAATATCATTCATATGTTTCCACCTTCAATGAAAAAAAAAATTGACTCATGTCCTTAAATGTAGACACATTTATTCATTTCATTAATTAAGGTCACCAAGGTGCCCACTCATATAACTACCCATGGTAATCTTCCATTAATTTTGTATTTGGGATAATTTCCATTTGAACCATGAAGATGAATTTGAGGAGGTCGATTTCACAAACATAATGGGAGTGAAATCAGGAAGTGGTTTTCGAAGGAAAAGGAAAAATGTGAAGGGTTGATTAGGTAAGAAAGAGCCTAAGCTATGCTTCTCTCTAATGAGATTGTCTAGCTTTCTTGCACCTAGAGTGAGAAAAAGTGAGGGGGGATGAGTGTTTAGAAAAGTGATCCCCCGATCTCTATGTATGGATCTTTGCACATCTCCATTGTGTGTACTAATGGATGGATAAGGCACTCGACCAACGTTCTTGTTGTTGGTACTGTTGTTGGTAGTGGAGGTGGTGGTTGATAAACCTTTTCCCATGGAAAGATTGAAGCGGGAGCAATGGGTTGTGGTTTATCAATCACCCAAGTCATCTTGAAAGTATAAACTTGGATTAGGTATGTTCTTCCTTATTCATTGAAGAATCTATTTGTTAACAATATACCTCTATCTATATCTATTTGGTAATGACGCCACTATAACTACTATGGTTGAAGGATTTCGATTTCGATCTCAAGAAATTATTTTAGCGTGAAAATGAAACTCAAAAAAACTTAAGTGCCCAAGATATCTTCAATACATCTCAAATCCTCATAGGTAAATTTAGTTTACCTAATACCCTCCATAAATGCTATATTTTGGTGATTTTATCTTATTTCCCAGAAGATATACAATATAATTAACTAAATACATTAGAGCCATATTAGCTAAGTTATAGGGGATGAAAAATCGAAAGAATAAATCAAACAAATGTTATGCAATAAGTTGCAGATAAACATAAAATATTAGACTTTTAATATTTGAATCTATGTACTGGATTAAAACCCTACAGACTTAGAAGAGCATAAGAGCATATGAAAAAGGGATAACTTGCACATGAACATTTATGTAAATTTAACAATGAAAGAGCATAGAAAAAAGGGACAACTTGCACCGAAGAATTTCTATAAATTAAACAATGGCATTTTGTTGTTGCGATCTAACAAGATACTACATCGATATATGTGTCAGTATTAGCAACACTCTCATATATGTATATCATATATCACGAGAGTCGTGGGTGGAGAGGAACGAGATCCAACACCATATTTTCTCATGATCAGACCGTGGCCATACCTACTACAAGGCATAGCCGATCCACTAGCACAAAATGAGCTTAGGTATGTAAGAAACTACGTACACATAGATATATTAGTGAGTTTGAATCTAATCATTATTCTCACAATTCAATGCGTAGAGCACCAAATTCAATCATTGAGGGTCGGGGTGGAGGCACTAACAGGGAAAATAAGCAAAGTTGTAGGGAAAACAAAGCAACAAAGTGTGTCGGGGAAGGGGAGAGTCAACGATGCCATAATTGTTGCTCACTCTAATGAGAGAATGTATGAATCACTCTGATGAGAGCATGCATGAAGACGAATTATAGAGAAGGAAGTTTCCCTCTTGAAAAATGAGCAGAGTAATTATAGACCGATATCTTGCATTAAGCAAAGAAGGTGTCCCTATTGGCATAGCGGCAGACCCAGGGTTCAACGCTTCAACATCACACCAACAAAACCCTAACTACCAGCCCTTTCGGCAACACCTGTGAAGCAGATGAAGTCTCACTCGAGGTAGAGGAAGAGAGGGGTTGCAGGATTCAAGTGTCTACAACCTAGAAGGACACAAATCTGTGATCATAATGATTTAACAGAGCACTTAGCAGTTAACATTCATTAGTCTTTAACCCTTATTCACATCGCAGGTAAAACCTTAATTACATAACAACATAGTATTCGACAAGATCTAGCACATCCAAGCACTTAGCATATAGAAATAGATCAGATCTAGCATTCATTCAAATCACTAAGCATTAAACATTCATCCAGAATAAGCACTAAGAAAATAAATACACAACCACATGAATAATATAGCACAAAGCACCATAACACAAGATATACGTGGTTCATCCCCAGCGTGGGGTTACGTCCACCAACTCTTCGTCTTCTTTATTATCTTCTTTCAATCCTCTTACATGCACAGAGCCACAAAACCCACTCCGCATAGGACATGAGATATGCGTGCACCTCGCCGGATCCTCCTTCCCCGAGTTTGGCACAACACAGAGCCTTCTTACAATCACTTGCACTTAGCTCTGCAAGTTCTCAACATACAGTATGTACAAAGCATTTACAACTATTTGCACTTAGCTCAATGGCTTATAACTGACTCCTTATTACATCGCATAGCTATCTATTTATATATTACAAAAGGGGCCTAAACATGGGTAAGATCCATGGGCTGACATCCCATACCCTTTACATAAACCCTAAACCCAAAAATCCCTCAAAAGGGGGTGAGATCACGTGATCTCCGCTTCACCTGGCGCTTCATCTTCGACCATCCTGTCAAAGTCCCAAAAATGATCAAACACGGCCAAGGTTCTCCAAAACTTGGTCAAGGGCCAACAAGCCCCCAACACTCACCTCTGACTTGTCCCGAGTCACTCTGATCTAGGAAAATCTTCTTCGAAGGCTCGAGCTTCTTTGACTTGCTGCTTCGCCAGAGCCTCCTTCTCGGAGAACTTCTGAATAAATTTCTTGATCACCGATCCTTCCAGTCGTTGTTCCACCATGGTGACTACTTGTTTTAGGTGTGCACCTTGTCCCTCTATCTCCTCAAAAAGTGTACAAGCTTTGTCCTATATCGGCTGGAGTCTCTGGGTCACTTCCATGACATTACTTTGGATGGCATGGACCTGCTGCTGAAATGTGCATTGTTCTTGTGACCTTTTCATCTTCTTGAATGTTGATAGTACCTTCAAATATGCTTGGACTATCGCTCTTTGTTGCTTTGATCCCTGGAGTTGTGACTCCAATTTCCTTAGTTCTGGGTCCTATGCAAGGCGCTCATAGGTCTGCGCACTTCGATTGCTTAATTTCTTGCATTCCAAGGCCAATGGCTTGATTCTTTCGATTACACTCCGAGCAGTTTCTTCCCTCTGATCTCGCACTTCCTACGGAGTGCTTGGCACGGCTTGCAGTTCCAGTTCTACCACTCTTGCTTGAAGATGTTGAATAGCTTCAGCGAGCTTCTCCATTTGACTCTCCACTGTGTCTTTTTCTATATGTGTGAGGCCTGAAATAGAGCGAAGTGCTCTAGTGACTGCTTTTGTAAATCCAATCTATTCTGCAAGTAGTTGTTCTTTTTCCTTATAGATCTATGCTTTATCCTCTGAAAACTTCACCTGAAGGTCATATTTCTCTTGTTGTGCAACCCGATGTTTCTCTAGGGCTTATTCTTTCACTTGCTTTAATGCCTCTGTGGCCTTCTCCTTTTCCTCCTGGACCCGATGAAGGTGAGCCTCTGTCAAATCTGCTAATCTTCATAGTTGGGCAGGCTCATCTCCTACTTCTATACCTTCTGATGATGACGACATAGTAGACACTGTGCAGCTTGAATAAAGAGCATGTTTTACCCCTTTGATCTCTGCCTCAATCCTGTCAAACATTGTCTCATGTTTGGCTTCGCTTCGCTGCAAAATGTCCTTTGAGGTATCTGATATAGCGGCGATGATGAGGTCAATATCATCTACTGTGAGCATAGTCTGAAATGGAGGTTTATTGGCTTTTGACTTCTTTCACTGTGAAGGTTTCTTCGGGAAACCCTTTCTTTTCTTGGATGTCTCAACCTTCGTGATGGGATCCTTAGGTGGTGTCACTTCGTCATGTTTTTGTTTTTTTTTTCCCCTCCATCCTCTTATTTGTCCTCTTCATCACCTCCTCCTCCTTCAGGTGAATCTGGTGTAGTTTCCTTTGATGAGTTGTTCAATTCTTGTACCTCTTCCTTCTTTTTCTTTCTGTTTCTGTTGGGTGCATCATATTCTTCTCGGGTGACTACAGAACTTCTGATGAGGTCGGGGTCGGAGAGTTCTGTCTGTTTGACCGGTACAAGGAACTTTGCAGGCCATTCCTTGGTTATTTCTTCCATGTCCTCATCTGTGAGTTTGTAATAGGAATGGAGCTCTTCCTTTTGTTCATCCCCATGCTCATTGATGTAAATAAAATGCCTATCAGCGCAGAACTTTGCAAGTGGCTTGAACCTGTGCAGAGTATTCAATGTCATGCGAGGGAAGGATTCAATGGCCCTCTTCAGCTATAAATAATATGTGTGGAACATCGCATTTGATTGCCATTGTTTTTCCATGTCGCTCGAATACCAAAGCGTAGTGAAATTCGTGGCCAGTGGTTCAGACAACTCAATTTCAGTGAAGGTCTCTCCTTCCGACATCTCCCAAGCGATGAAGGCAATGAGAATAAGAAACTATCTAAAATGAAACACGTAGCCCTGGTCTTGTGCTTCGTGACAATATTTCTCCAATTGGTTGATGAGGTAGCTCGCCCAGTTCATTTTCATTCCTTCAATGCATTTTCCTGTGAGGTCGACGACGAACCCCGTGACTTGCATTGGTCAGTTCTTCCTGATGAGATTATCAACGATCAACTAGAAATCTAGGCGCACTATGCCATTCTGGATGGAGGCTACCATGTATCCTTGCTTCCCTTTCTCTACATCGCCATAATTTTATTTTATGCACTGTGCCAGGGCGCGATGTACAGCCTTCCCTGGGTAAAAATCCTAAGATTCGGGTCCTTGCATGCTCAATCTGGTGATCCTATGGATCAGTGTCGGATCTACGGTGATGTGTCGATCCAACCACAGGTAACCACCATGGTAGCATGGCAAGAGGATTTTAACGCACGCGTTAACCTCTTGATGTCTACCGAAGTGTGGTATCTTCATCACATTAAGGATGGTTGATATTGTGATGTCCATGGTCCACGGCTGGGGGATTATCTTAGAATTCTTCCCCATTGTCTTTGTCAAATACTTATTTGGGGAAAGCATTCCATAATTATTGTGATGTACCAAGTTGAAGTCACTGATCTTTAGTGCCATAATCTATCCTAATTGCAGTCCAACTACGTGTATCCCCTTCGAGAGGTACGCAGAGATCAGTGTATAGTCTAAGTCCCTTAGGATGCTATCATGACTAACCACGCCAGCCAGAGGCGAGGTATAGTCGGGAATGATTGATGGGATGAGCTTTGCGTTTTCCAAGTCATCACAATGCTTGCTCCATTTCTCTGTCACAATTAGAGATGGCCCTGATCGATGTGCAGTCAATGGGGAGGCTTGCAATCCTCTCTTCAATGAGGTATGTACTCCTACAGACAAGACCTTCTCAGCCATGAGGTTTATTAGGATCTCTTCGACATATTTCTCTACTACGCTAAGGTTGCTTGACATGCACACTCGTGATCGAATGTGTCATATAGGTGGAAAAATGCTCAAGGTAATCAGAACATGTGGCGAGGTCTCAATAAGCACTACACGAAATAAATTAGTTCTCTATGGGCTCGGATAATCACAATTGGCAAAAGTGTCCCCAGTAAGACATTCGACGGGTTAAATAGCTAACATCGTAACGAACTCCTCCAATGGGTAAGAATTCCTCAATCAATACAATTCCATTTTTTATGGTGCCATCCCAACAGTCCAATGGCGATCTTTCCGGCAATAACTGTGTTTCTAGCCATTTTGGAACGTCTTTCTAACAGTGGGACGCCTCCAACGGTCACATTTCTTCGTCGCGGCGAAGTGTCAGTTGGTTTTTTTCTGCTATTCTGGCAAGGTTCAAGTTCTATAAACCTTCCTTCTGCGAAGTCCTCTTTGGAACCTCTTGCATTTTTTCTAGCTTTGATTTCTTCTTACTGAGCTGTATTGCTTTCTTCCCTGTGATCTGCAACTCTCAATTCCTCTTTCCATTATTGTTCTTATCCTTTCTTAGCATAGTAACTTCATGCTGCTGAGGCTCTTTCACAAGGTTCAAGGATAATACTTCTTCTCTTATTGTTTCTGGAGTAGGTTCTCTACTCTTTTGCATTGATAAGTTATTTAAGCCTTCTTGCATTCTTTCGAATTCGACAGCCAAGTCTCTGTCCCTCAGTTGCTTTGACTTGTCCTCCTGTTCTTATATCAAGAACGTTATTCTCTTAGCCATGAAATATCTTAATTCTTTCTTCTTTTTTTCTATAGCTTCCTCTTCTTCTCTCCTTCTAATCTGATCTCTCTCAATCCAATTCTTTCCTAACAAAAGTGAAAAGGGAGCAGTGTTCTCAGCAAACTTAATGACCTCGAATTCTTCTTCTGTAGATGTTCCATGAGAAACCATAAGTACATGGGAAAGTCTTCCACATAGGGTTATCATCTTTCCTTTAAACAATCATATTCCTCCCAATGAAGGAATCATAGCAGGCTTTCCTAAGATTTCCCAAGTACTTTCTGTCATAATGGTCACCTGTGTTTCTACATCCAATACACACTCTATGTCGACGTCTCCTATTCTTGTTTCTATGCACTCTTTCTCTTTTAAGATCTCTGATAAACTGATGTCTTTGTGATCATTCAGTGTTTCTTTCATCTCTAATAATATAGCCTTGGATTATTTCTGGTTCTTTGGCATATTCTTAGTCTCTTGACCTTCCTCGTGGTTTTCTTGTTTCATGTTCATCTTTTCAACTTTAGCAATCATTCTAGGGAAATCTAAAACTTCATGTCCAGTAACTTTACAATAAAGTAAAATAGGAACTCTACTAGGGAATTCCTTAGCAAGATGTCATGGTCTTCTACAATTATACCATAATGTCAATCCTCTCTTTCTCTTAAACGATACCCAACCTTTCTTGTACTACGCACTGGGATCACAGTGATAGACCTGCAAAAAATTATTTCTAGGATCTTGCATCCACTTGTTAGTCCAACAATTCTTTCTATGCATAGGGATAACATATCTTTCACTATTTCTATCAGATCTATTCATATCACATCTTCTTTTTTCTAGTTGTGCCCTAGTTTTCATACTATGAAAAAATCTATAAATATACCTAGATCCATTATTTCGAAACAAAAATTTCCACTTATCTTACCTTTATCAGAGCACAAAGATTTAGGATCTTAACTCTTTTCTTCATATCGGACTTCTCTTCTTAACACAAAGATTCACATGCCAAGTAGAGTACTACGCACTAGGGCAACAGATCTACGCACAGAGCTTTCTCTTTTCTTCAGTTCCCAGTAATCACAGTTTCAGGTCCCGGCAACAGAACCATTTGTTGGCACAGGGGCAGACCCAGGGTTCAATGCTTCAACAACACACCAACAAAACCCTAACTGACAGCCCTTTCGGCAACACCTGCGAAGCAGATGAAGTCTCACCCGAGGTAGAGGCAGGGGGGGTTGCAGGACTCAAGTGTATACAACCTATCTGGGACATAGATATGTGATCATAATGCTTTAACATAGAACTTATTATTTAACATTCATTAGTCTTTAACCCTTATTCACATCGCAGGTAAAACCTTAATTACATAACATCGTAGTATTCGACAAGATCTAGCACATCCAAGCACTTAGCATATAGAAATAGATCATATCTAGCATTCATTCATATCACTAAGAATTAAACATTCATCCAAAATAAGCACTAAGCAAATAAATACACAACCACATGAACAACATAGCACAAAGCACCATAACACAGGATATACATGGTTCACCCCTAGTGTGGGGCTACGTCCACCAACTCTTCGTCTTCTTTATTATCTTCTTTCAATCCTCTTACATGCACAGAGCCACAAAACCCACTCCGCATAGGACAGGAGATCTTTGCACACCTCACCATATCCTACTTCCCCAAGTTTGGCACAACACAGAGCCTTCTTACAATCACTTTCACTTAGCTCTGCAAGTTCTCAACACACAGTATGCACCAAGCATTTACAACTATTTTCACTTAGCTCATTGGCTTACAACTGAATCCTTCTTACATCGCCTAGTTATCTATTTATGTATTACAAAAGGGGCCTAAACATGGGTAAGACTCATGGGATGACATCCCATACCCTTTACATAAACCCCAAACCTAAAAATCCCACAAAAGGGGGCGAGATCCCGCAATATCTGCTTTTCCTGGTGCTTCGTCTTCAACCAGCCTGTCGAAGTCCCAAAAATGGTCAAACACGACCAAGGTTCTCCAAAACTTGGTCGAGGGCCAACAGTCCCTGATCGAGGTTTACAACTACTCAAACACTTTTCGTTGGTGGCCATTAGAGTCTTGCATGAATCAAAGGTCATGCGTGCAATGAGATAAACCCCGGCTAAACACAAGCATTTAATGTTGTGAATTAATTCTAGCCTCAAGTGTAACATTATTCTACCTCTCCCTAATGTAGTGTAAATATCTCATGAATTTCCTAAGTTTCAAATGAAATTGCCTTGATATGAGGCCAAAGTTTAAGTGTTGTAAATATTTTGTATGTGGAGAAAAAGTATTAAAGGAATATGGAACTAAAAAAAAATATTTGCGTGCCGAAGTATTTGAAAAATATAAACCGTTTACAATAGTCCCTTTGCAAGGACTAATAAGTAACAACTTGCATAAACCATTTGCAAGGACTAATAAGTAACAACTTGCAGGGACTAATAAGTAACGAATTTTTTGGGCATGATATTTGAAAAGATACAAAAATATTATTTGCTCGTTAATTTTGAAAAATAGAATCTTCTAGGTGTTTATGTTTTGGTAGCTACGAGAGGTATTAACCTCCATGTGTAACCTTTGACTTAGAATAGAATATTCTGGAAGCAAGAGGACTGCTAAACATATGTTAGAAACCCTAGTAGATAATTCAACCTCAAGAGAAAATAATAATAAAGTAATAGATGCATCCAGAAGGAGAAGTCAACCCCAATCAACTGGACATGATAGTATAAATAGGGAGGTGTCTAGCGCATTTGGATACACTCACTTATCAAGTGCGCAAGTCTAAGGAGGAACTGCATTCGTATCTAGGGAACAAGTTTAGAGAGTAGCAATTGCAACTGGAGAGGGCACATGTATGGATGAATAGTGCAACAATATGTTTGGTATCTCTGTTGTGCTTCTCTTGGTATAAGGTACATTATCCTTGTATGGTTATTGTGTTGTTGTTGCAACAATATTGTGGCTAGGGTTTATCTATTGGTTATGGAGTAGGCTTGTTGGAATTATACTAAGTAAAGGTTAAAGTGCTCGGGGGTGGCATTTGTGCCTATGGTTGGGTGAAAATAGTGTGATATTATCTATGGTTAAACGAGCACACCAAAATTTTAACACGGTATTAGAGTTGGTTTCCTTCATAATAGTCTAACCGCTAGATGGAACATCCTCAGTTTCCCCCATTTTCAAGCTCGTTGACCACTTACTGAACCCATTAAGAAGGTTTCCTAAGTAGGGTGAACCTTTCCCTTGAATTAGATATCCAAAATTCTGAAATTAAAAATTAAGATTTCCTCATAAAACCCTAATTCTACAGGGCCAATTGCAGTTACAGTTGCAATACCAATTACAATTACAATGCTAATTTCTTCATGTGAGTTTAAACACCAGTTGCAATACTGGTTGCGGTTCCTTTGGACCAGTGAATTTTATGTGAAACGTTGGGCCTAATTTTTGGTTGTCCTAGTGCACCTTAACATAACGCATCTTCAGCTACCTTCAGATTGCAAGTTGGAGAACCTTGAATTTTTAGGATTCATTGTTGCTTGTCGCTCCTACTAGAGGTATGCACTTGTATGAGTTTAAAATGTATCATTATCTTAAGGGTATTTGCAGGAGAATGGATATTTTGTCCAAGAAACAATTGTAGATCAAGAGGGATCTCAGATCCAACAAATTTAGAGGAACAACACACTCCAGGTTTGATTGTTTTGATATGCCTCTAGTTGTTATGGCATTATTGTAATCTTATGAACATTTAGTTGTATTTTGATCTATTGAAGTTATGATTATCATACTAACCTTTGGTCAAATTTAAAGTTATAAGTTGACTCTAGTCAAAGTATTAGATTGATTAAGGTTGAAATTTTTGAGTTTACTTTCATTATATTCCATAACTCAGATTTCTGTCAAGAAAGCATATTGTCTTAGTATAGATGACAAGTTGGAGAGAATACTTGTCATCTTGAGTGAAGGAGACTCGAAATAAAATCAACACCACTCATTCTTGAAGATAAGACTCCACGTTCAATTTATTAATAAGTTTCCAATTTGCACATATCAAGTTTGAGAATTACTACATTACAAATAAACACTATAGTTGTGACAACAATACTTGAAAGGTTCTATTACTACTAGATACAATGAATACTCGTTAGCATGTGAGTACTATTGATATAAATGTTTATTGTACTTGTTTGAAAGATGAACTAACATCTCCTCTAGGAGATATTTCTTATTTTGCTTCCAGGGAGGTCACTTTGGTAATGACATGTTGATTACAATGAAATTGTATTTTATTCTTGTTAACATAGATATGTTCTTATGAAAATGTTATTGTGTTGGAAATACTTTTTCTCTTGTTTTTCCTGTTCTAGGAAGGTTGCCATGGAGGAATGATTGGTCACAACACTAGAAGAGTGTTGTTCCTATTTCTTATTATTGTATTTTTTATTTTGGCTCTTACTCCAGGAAGGTCACACGTGATAGCTCTGAGAAGGATCTACTGTGACGATTGTTCTCGTTATTGTTATTATTATTATATTATAATAGTATTATTCTTGTCTTGTGTTTTCCCTTGTTGTTGGTCTTTTTTCGAGCAAGTCATAGGTGATAAATCTGAGGGAAGATATAGTGATGGTTTCAGAAGGCAACATATTAGATTGTCTCTAGTTTGAGACATGGAGCAAACTACCCAGATAAGAAGTTGTATACTCGACCGCATACATCCATGTACCAAAGAAAAAGAGGATAAAGAAGGGTAATTTTACGAGATACAAAGTATCTCATATGGATATTGATTGTAAGGAGAAGAAGGCTCCAAAGATGACTAAACAAATCCCTCTAGTGTAGTTGATCACTCTTGAGATCATTAGGAAGAGTTAGTAGAGCCATAAGGGACTACCCATAATCGTTGCAGTAACTAGGAAGAGACCAACATGGTCTCGTGATACTTTGTAGGATGCAAAGACATATAACATTAATAATCCATATCATGAGGAGTGGATGGTTGCACCAGTGGTGAGGCAGGCGACCACACCAAGTACCAACTCAGAAGGAGATAGAGTTCATATAAATTCAACCCTCACGATCCAGTAGAGAGGAGAAGCCTCCCCATGACCACTCATAGGAGACTTCAGAGGAAATGATCACATACAGAGGGAGCATATGGCTCCATAGATTATATAGACTTAGAGGGAGTCAAGCTTTAGAGGAACAATGGAGACTCAAAGTGAGTCTGGTCTCAGAGAGAGTCAATGGCCTAGAAACTTTCATTCAGAAAGTATTCCTCCTCATATTCATATGGGAGAGAGAGATGTCTTCCAAGACTGATAGAAAAGTACCATGAGTTGAGGAGGCTAGATCGAAGCTTCATATGCTTGAAGGAGATATGAGACCTCCTAGGAAGATTCCCTTGCTTCAGTGACAGAGGAGGATGTCAGTCAGAAGGACTGGGATATGAATTTTTTCCTTGAGACCAGAAGGGAAGTCAATGGTGACTTCCAAATTGATCTACAAGATAAAATATGTTGTTGATGACAACATAGAGATGTACAAATCCTGATTTGTGGCTAGAAGATTCTCCCAGCAAGAGGGAGATGATTACGATGAGACACTTTCTTATGTAGTAAGAAGAAGTGTACATAGATACATGAGAAGGAGTCTCATGTCTGCAGATTGAAGACATATTTGTACGGGCCTAAGTAGGCACCCAGGGCATGATATGCCAGATCATACAGTTTTCTGATGAACTTAGGTTTTACCAAGAGTAAAGCAGATTCCAGCCTTTACTACAAGGTTGTGGATGGTGGAGCAGTGATACTATTATTTTATGTGGATGACTTGTTTCTAATAGGGGACGAGAATCCCATCGTAGAGTGTAAGAGGAAACTTACTGCAGAGTTCAAGATGAAAGACTTGGGTATGATACATTACTTTTTGGGTTTAGAGGTATGCCATAGACTAGATGAGATTTTCCTTAATCAAGGAAAATATGTTGTAGAGATTCTGAAGAGATTCATCATGTTGGAGTGCAAAGCCATGCCTACACCTATGGTGATGAATTTTAAATTGCTAAGTGATACAACTTTAGAGACAGTAGATGCCACCATGTACAGATAGATAATAGGTTCTTTGATGTACTTAATGAACATGAGACTAGATATATGTTTTGTGATAAACACCTTGAGTTAGTATATGGTTGAGCCAAGACATGTTGACCTAGTTGCAAAAAAACATATGATGAGGTACCTAAGGGGTACAATTGATTATGGTCTCAGATATGTTTTAGATTGTGAGATAATCCTGCAAGGCTATGTTGATGCAGATTGGGTCGGTAGTGTCATGGATCGAAAGAATACATCCAGATGTTGCTTGAGTTTGGGATATGCTATGATCTCATGATTTAGCAGGAAGAAGACCTATGTGGCACTCAGTATGGTTGAGGCAGAGTACGTAGCAACATGTTTAGTGTTAGTGAGTATAAATTTACAAAGTCAAAACAATTTTTTTTGTTGTTGATTGGGTCTTGTAGTCATGTCCTGGTCTCCTAAAGATAACATGTCAAGGTTCGATGGTATTTCTATCAATGTAATATCAATGAGGCATGTGGAACACTCATGGTCATTTTTGTGATTATTTTTCTATCATCGGCATTGCCTATGGAATTCTAGATACAACAATGGCAAAGGACAGACTGAGGAAAGAACAAATTGCAAAGAGGAATCTGGACTTGCTGACCCAAGTTGCAGTGGAATAGTTTGGTAATAATATAGACACAACATGTTTTTTTTGTTTTCTGAGTTTAGTTCAAAGTTTTGGATAAAAAAATGGAGTGGTTTTTCAACACCAACAATTGAAACATATATTTTGCAACAACTATTGCTATGAAACTGTTGAAACAAATATTTCACAAGTTTCCTAGTTGTTGCAAAATTTTATTTTCATCATAACTTAAAAAAATACAAATTGGGTTGTACCCACATTTTTGGTGGAGAGGCATCATAGTGTAATTAAGTTTATGACATACAATCAGCGGAACCCAGTTCTACATTTGGGATAAAAGGAGAAATTACCAAATTAACTGCGAAATTTCCTGTTGCTGACTATTTTTGCAGTCAAGTTCAAGCGCATATTCCGAACATATGGTGATCGATATCAAAAAAATGAAAGAGTTTTTTATCAAGAATGGGTTCATATACAAAAACGTGTCTCAGTGTTTTCACGGGTGTGATGGTTTGGGATATTCGAAAGGACATTTACAACCTATTTTTACATATTTTTGCCAAATTTATTTAGTTAAAACTAAACCCTAAAAAATAGGAGTTAGTTTGTAACTCCTTCTTGAATGTGAAACCCTAACTATTTCGAATCCATAGAGTTATATGGTAATGTAATGTTATATATTGTAATGAAAACAAGTTTTGAGGGGCGGTTCAGTACTTGAGGAAAAAGACTTTTTGACTGTTGTATATATTTCTGAATGTTAATGAAAATATTTTGAGCAGAGTTTTTGGAAATTTTGTCTAAGAGATTATTGTGTTGGTGATATGCAATATGCTTTCTTTGTGAATGTTTTCCATATTGTTCATCATTATTTATATTCTTCTATTATGAGTGAATGATTATAGATGGAGAATTCATTGTTGATGCTCTTTATCTCACATTCAGTTTTCCTACATCAGTCTTATGATATTGTGATAGAACTCATCCACTTCTTGGTGCTCTATTATCATTGATGTGTTGTTTTCTTCCCACCACAATACTAGAATTCCTATGATGACTGGCACAATTCTAGCTACCTAGCCTATGAATTACATTTTTTCATATCAACCAGTTTTGAAAGCTTTGATTTGACATATCTCTATTATGATTCCATGCCCAATGGGTGTTTCACTCAACCCTACCACCACATATTAAAAACCCTATCTTTATTTACAGACTTGGCCACTATAATAAACACATGAGCTATAGTTGAGTTATCATTAGACAATAGATTCATTGAGAGAGCCATCTATGGTTGGAAAGGCATGTTTCCAACCTAAAGTTGGTTTATGGTTACCTTTGATATTTTATTTTGTAGCCAAGGAAATTTACAGAGTGATAACATTTTGGTGCCATTGTCGGGGAACAAGGGTGAAATATTCCCTGGGAAAGAATGAAAAAGATCATATTTGACTCCTGAGGGTAGACACAGAGTCATAAAATAAAATTGGTTGTATTTTTTACCTTGGCGACTCCGTTTTTAGAAGAATCTAGATTTCAGAGCTTTCATGGCAACTCCACTATCCTAAGAATCTGGATCTTAAAGAGTTTATTAGCAAATTCACTATCCAAAAATGGATTCCCAATCTCCAAGGTATCCTCCTATGAATCGTGCTCATATTCCTAGTTTTCCAAATCGCCTTCCTTGTATAGATTGGCAGACATATTTCCCAAAATTCAAAGACACAGAAGGAGAAGATGACACTTTACATTTAGTCAAGTTTCATATGCATGTACCAAAACTAGGGGTTGAATTGCATGAAGGCTTCCTGATGAAAACATTTATGGAAACCTTCGAGGGAAAGGCAGTATCATGGTATGAAAAATTACCAGCTACTAGTTTATATTCTTTAAAGGATTTTCATATAGTATTTTTTGAAAATTATAAAGGCTCCTATCCATCTTTGTTGCTAGTTCAAAATTGTTGTGATCATTTTGAAAATTTCATTCAATTTTTGGAAAAGGTTTATGAAGATGAAGTGGTTATGGATGATGAAATTATAGAGGCATTTCATGAAAACCCTTTTCATCATCAAGAAGAAATGTTAGAGGATAGTTGCCATGATTCTCAAGAAAATTTTCAGTAGACTGTAGTTTCTTCTCTGGATGAAAATGAAATAAATCGACATCTTGATGTAGACATTTTTGTTTTATCCCTTGAGTTTGATGAAAATATGCAGTGGGTTCATTAGTTTTTATGTGACCAAGATAGAGATGAAGATAATTATTTGAGTTATTCTTCATACCATTCATTTTCTGAGTTTTTGTTTCAAGAACAAAATGAGGTTTTTGTTGAACTTCATGGAGAAAGATCTCTGAATATTCATCATGCACATGAGATAGATGTTGTTGTTCAAGAACATTCGAAATATTTTTATGATGTAGATGATGTGAATGATAAGAAAGAACAAACTGATGTCATTTGTTTTAATAATGATTTTGAAACTGAAGGGATAGAACGAGAAACAATAATTAAAGATGAAACTGGTCTTTTTCCTTTTGCTCATAATCAAGAAAGGGTAGTTTTTCATGTTTTTGAAGATTCTTTTGCTAGTCTGTTGCAGTCATCGGAAAAAGTGAACTTTGGAGTATTCCTTGACCAAGGATATCAGTTTCAACTAGAGTTTGAGTTGCCATTTTCTGAGTTTTTCTTTCTTCTTAAGGAAAGTGTGAGCAAAATTTGGTTAAGTAACCATTTGCTTTCATTGTTACACTGGAGTTTTGATATCACTTGATTTAAAAGATGTCTCGGCAAGATAGAGTAGGATATAGTTTAAAATAATATTGCTTAGAAAGCATCTCTTTCAGCATATGTATTTTCATTTTTATGCATTTTGTCAGTTTCAGTTTCAACATTCAGTTTTCAGTTTGCAGTGTGCAGTTGTGATTTTCAGTTTTTAGAGTGGTTTTGGTTTCAGAGCAGGAATTAGATTGCAAGTTTCAAGAAAGAGTTGGGAGCAACCCAATGGATAAGAAACTGGATTTGAGGTTATTTTCTACCTCACAGGGGGGATAACATCCCCATTGGATTCTATGTTAGTGAGTATAAATTTACAAAGTCAAAACAATTTGTTTTTTTGTTGATTGGGTCTTGTAGTCATGTCTCGGTCTCCTAAAGACAATGTGTCAAGGTTCGATGGGATTTCTATCAATGTAATATCAATGAGGCATGTGAAGCACTCCTGGTCATTTTTGTGATTATTTTTCTATTCTCGACATTGCCTATGGCCTTCTAGATTCAAAAATGGAAAAGGACAGACTGAGGAAAGAACAAATTGCAAAGAGGAATCTAGACTTGCTGGCCCAAGTTGCAATGGAATAGATTGGTAATACTCTAGACACAACATGTTTTTTTGTTTTATGAGGTTAGTTCAAATTTTTGGATCAAACCTCGAGCGGTTTTGCAACACCAACTATTGAAATAGAGATTTCGTAGAAACTTTTGTTGCGAAACTGTTGAAACAGAAATTTCGCAATTAGTTTCCTAATTGCTGCGAAAATTTATTTTCATCGTGACTTTAAACCAACAAAATGGGTTTTGCCAAAAAATTTAATGGAGAGGAATCCTAGTGTCATTAATTTTCTGACAAAAACTCAATTGAACCCAGTTCGCCATTTGAAGGAAAAGACGAAATTACCAGATTCGCTGTGAAATTTTGATGTGAAATTTCATGTAGCTGATTGTTTTTGCAATCAACTTCAAGCGCAGATTACGAGCAGACGGTGATTGATCTCAACAAAATGAAATAAGATTTTCTCAATAATGGATTCATCTACAAAAACCTCTCTCAGTTTTTACGCAAGTGTCATGGTTTGGAATATTCGAATGGATCTTTACAACCTATTTTTACATATTTTCGCCAAATTTAATTAGTTAAAACCAAACCATAAAAAATAGGAGTTAGTTTGTAACTCCTTCTTGAATGTGAAACCCTAACTATTTTGAATCCATGGAGTTAGATGGTAATGTAATGTTATATATTGTAATGAAAACAAGTATTGAGGGTGTTATCACATGCAATTTTTTATAAATTTGGCAAAAAATGTGGTTTTGAAAGGTCATTGTTCTCTTGGGATTGACTACACTAGATTTGGGTTTCTTTTAGCAAAAAATTTAAAAATTTGGGCAAAAATAATTTTTTCATAGTCTCAACCTTCTATGCAGGGTTCTTTTGATTTTTTATTAAAAATAATGGGCCTGAGGCCCAAGTTTCATGTTTCATTTCTCAATCCTTAAGTCCACAAGATAAAGCAAGCGTCAATACATCAAAGCCCAGCAACCAAGCGCCAAGCCAAGCCACACAAAACCGAAGGGAGGTGCCCACAAGGGGCGCAAAGGGTGCTCAATGTGTCAAAACACATAGAAAGAGTTGCCACATATAAAGAAAAAATGTTGCATTCACCATACACATGTGGGATTAATCTTGCAAATAAATTATAAAAAAATAATAAAAACATGTGTCAATCGATAAAGACCTCCTGATGTAGCTCACACCATTAGCTACTTATCATGCTTTGGACCATGTGATGACAAATGTTTTGTTTGCAACTGTTGTAGTCTCGTTCACACACACTATCAAAGATTGGGGGTCTTTATTCAACGTTCCTGTTTCAGAGTTTGTTCTCGAACATGTTGTAATCATGGATGCTATTAATCTTTTTGAGACTTTAATGGATGTGAGCTAGTGGTCAAGCATGTTTCCTGGCATTATATTGTGCCATTTTCAACAGACATGGAAAACAATTACAATGGTGCTTTGCGAGTGATGCATGCAGAGTTTCAAGTACTCTCTCCACTAGTGCCTACTCGAGAGGACTATTTTGTGAGATATTGCAAGAAACATTCAGATGGAATATGGGTTGTTGTTGATGTCTCTCTGGACAATTTACAGAATCCTTTCTAGTGATAAGATGTCAAAGGCGACCATCTGGTTGTCTCCTTCAAAATATGTCCGATAGCTATTCTAAGGTGAATTGAGTAAACCATGTTGAAGCTGATGAAAGAGCAGTGCATCATATCTATCATCACCTAATAAATTTTGGTATGGATTTTAGCACAAAATGATGGACAACAACTTTGCAGATGCAATGTGAGCGTCTAGACACTGGCTTAGCTAATCATATCTCAACAAGGGACCTTGGGGTTATACCTAGACCTGAAGGAAGAAAAAACGCACTCAAGTTAGTTGAGCGCATGTTCACAATTTTTTGCACTAGTGTAAGTGCACATAAGTTGAAAAAACTACGATTTTTGAGCTAGTTGTTGTAGTCATGGAAGAATTAGTGAGAATGGCGACAACAAGATGAATAGGCCTTGTTCTTGAAGTTGAGAAAGGAGTTAGGTCGGCCTGCATAGGTGGTTCTACTATAGAATATTTGACCAAGTTGGTGAATGAATACAAACAACTGTAAAAAGAGAGATATTGTATTAGGTGCTAGATTGGCAATGGTAGAGAATTAGTCCCATATTTTCATGCATCAAAATGGAAAAGTGGATAAAACAAGCAAGAAAATCTGCAGAAAATGTGGCAATTACTTGAAATGGCAACACGAGTTAGTATTTATGAAACTTGGCTCCATTTGTTTCCTTTCGAGAACAGGGTATGAAGATACCATATTATGTTCCAAACATACGGTTCATATTTGAAGAATTTTCAAGATTGTAGTCAATCAAGATCCCCAAATCAAGGGAACAAGTTAAACATTCGAGAGGACAAAATTCAGGTTTGCAGGTAGCTACTCATAAAACCACATATGCATGGTATCTATCTCTTGTTGATTGGTGTGTTGGAAACGTTTGCAGGTTGACTGGTTAAGATGGTCCTCACATAGAAAGGAAATTTATTTTTTTTAGAATAGGAAAGAACAAGACTTTCGCAGTGAGCGCATGCTGCGAAAGTGTTGAGTCCACGCTATGAAAGTGTTGTAGATGACAATTTTGCAGCGAACCCTGCCTCTACGCTGCAAAAGTGAGCCAGTTACTCCATGTCATCACTCATTCAACTTCCGGCTGGAGTAGACCTTCCAGATCATCATGTGGACCCAAGAATCGAGTAGTTTCATCTCAAAATATTAGTTTTGATAATATATTTATTAAGTCAAAACTGAATCCTAGTATTTAACAGTCATTTTAGAAGTTGATTTTATTTCCTTGTAACTTAATATAAGTTTAGGAAATCTCAAGGATATCGAATCCCTTAGCTCTAGAATGATTCACATGCTACATATTGTAATAAAAACTAATGAATGTGGTTCGATTCTGAGAGAAAAGGGCCTTGGCTAATTGATCAATTGTATGAATGTTAATGAAAGGTTTTTCAAGCAGAGGTACATGATTTTTTTCCTCTAAGATTCATGTGTTGGTTACTTTTAGTGAATGTTTCTTTCTTTATTAATCATAATCTGTTATTCTTCTATTCTGGATGGATTATTAATAGATGTGGAATTCATCTATTGATTCTCTATGCCTTTACATTCAGATTTTTCACTAGTTCCTCTGATTTTACAATAGAATTCATCTCACATTTTATGTTTTACTGTAATTGATATGTATTTCTCTTTTCACCACCATAATACAACATCTAATTATATAATATATGACCAACTATCTTGCCTTCGAGTAAAATTTTTCATGTTGACCAATCTTGGAATCTTATAGTTAACATTTCAACCTTTGACTCCATGCCTAATGGATATTTTCTCCTAACTTTGCCACCACTTTCATAAAGTTTTCCTTAGTTACAGATCTGGTCACTGTGCTATAATTTTAGTGAGATATACCTCTCTGGTTGGAAAGGAAAGATTCCATCTGAAAGTGGTTTGAAGGTTACCTCTATGGTTTGCCTCCCACAACCGGGAAAATTACGAAGTGATAACATTTTGGCGTCATTGTCGAGGAGCGGAGGTTCTATTTTCCCTGGAGAAGAATGATAAAATATTCAAATCTAATTCCTCATGGTGGACAGAATTCAAACATAAGTTGCTTGGTTACCATTCACCTGGTGACTCCAATCAAGCTTCAAATAATATTCGAAGATTCCACTGGAGGACGAGCTCATTTGACAGGAATATGAAGGGACAAAGATCCAGGTATCAACGTACAATTTTTTTCCAAGATATCTTATTCATTTTTATCAGTTAACTCTTATCCTTTCCTCAATGTATCAAAATAATCTTTCTTTGATTACTCCATTCAAATGAAGACCATAGATATACCCTTTTATATCCTTCACTGCAAACTGTCAATATACCTTCTTCTTGTATTACTGATATTCACCAAGATCCTTCCTCTGAGAAATATGATGTCCAGGGTCAGTCTTGTGAGCCTAATGAAACCAAAACTAGTCTTATAGCTCCTGCGCTTAACCCTATACCTTCTAAGATCTTGGATAGATATAGGCCTTTTAAATTGCCTTCTATCCTTCATATATTTCATCCAAAAAATTATAAGTACCTCCCTATGTTTGATGCAGAGAGTCTTACAGCTAAAAAGTACATCCAAGCTTTTGAGCACTTCACAGATATTTTTGAGATTGAACATGTTGATATTTACATGAGAACCTTTTCTCAGTCATTTCAAGGGGATGCCAAAGAGTGGTTTAGACACTTACAACTCGAATACATTAGCTCATGGGAGGAATTGAGAAAAGTCTTCCTGAAGTTTTGGCGTGAAAGAAAGTCATTGGATTGATATATTTTGGAGTTTCATGCCATGAAAAGAAAAAGGGATGAAACTATATCTATATTCACCAGGAGGTTTCCCAGTTTTTATTACAACATGCCTAAAGAAATCCAACCCCCTGAAGTTGTTGCCAGGTTGTGTTATGCAACAACATTCTGTTCAGATTTATCTTTTCTTCTCATGGAGAGGAGGTATGTGACCCTACAACAAATGTTTTTTGATTCTCAGGAAGTGGAATATGACCTTTAAGCTTGCGAGAAATTTTTGGAACAGATCCAAGATGAAAATTTGGATATTGAAGAATGATAGAACAAGCATGAAAAAAAAGCAACGGATTTGATTTTTGAGCAGAGGCTTAATAATATCATGCATTCTCTTGAAGTTTGTAATGATGATGTTTTTGCAGAAGATTATATTCCACCCATTGAAGAAGGATTTGTTGGCCCAAATTGTTTTATTGTGGATTTGAATTTTGATCCCTTTCATCATTAGCAAAGAGCTGATTACGCCATGATTTTTTTCGAAATTTTCAGTGAAGTATGTCATGAGAGTGAGTCTATAGATCAACTTGTTGAAGAGAAATCTGTTATCCCAATTTTCATGTTTGATGAAATTGCAAATTTTTCTGATCTGCCTAAATATGATGATTATGATCTTGACTCTCTAAAGCAGCATGCTACATGTTCTCCATTAGGAAATGATTATGTTCGACAATCAGATGAAGACAATCAGCTTGCATATTACAATTATGACAATGGAAATGAGGAAAATAACGAGTTCATTGAAGGTAACTCCTTGGCTTTATGTTTTTCTTCATTTGAGTTGTTGAAAGAAAAATTTTAAATCATTAACAAAATAGAGGAGTGAAAACTAATGAAAAATTACCATAGTTTACTGGAGCAAGCTGACAACAACATAAACTGGAAGCGGCCTTCTCAGGTTTTCAATGATCTTATAGCTTATTATATAGAGGGTTTTAATAGTCAAAATTTACAGCCTTTGATCAGTTGTAAGCCTGAAAATGAATATGAAGATGAGTAGGTGTTCAAATCATCCATGTCCTTCTTGCCGGCAGGGTTTTTATTGTAACAGTCTTATGCATATTTTCAGCCTCTTTGTGACAACCATCAGTTGGATTTTTATGAAAGAAGGAAAGCAGTTGAAAGGTTGATACAAGACGACAGTCTTTTACATTATTTGGAGGATTCTTTTGCAACATGTTTGGAGTCAACAAATGGGCCTAAGTTTTTAAATTTTGTCAACATTGAATTTGTTTGCAAGTTTTTATTGAAGTTGTCATCAAGTGGGTCTCTCATTTTGCCTCTGAAGGAACACATGCAAGGAATTAAATTAGTGGACAAAGTTTGTGCATGGTTGCACTGGGTTTTTTATTTCACTTGATTTTGCAGTTCATTCAACAATTAGAGTACGTAGATGTGTGAATAAGCTCATTTTTTGAGCATTCTTTCGACAGTGTACAATTTTGGTTTTCACCATGTGTGTTTTCATATTGCAAAATAAGTTGGTTGCAGAGTAGGTCAGTTTGCAGGTCTCATATGTGGTTTGGGATCAACCAAATGAATAGGAACATGTTTGCAGGTTCTTTGTTGCCTCGCAGGAAGGATGCCATCCCCATTGGAGTCAATGTTATCACATGCAAATTTTTATAAATTTGGCAAAAAATGTGGTTTTGAAAGGTCATTGTTGTCTTGGGACTGACTGCACTAGATTTGGGTTTCTTTTAGCAAAAAATTTAAAAATTTGGGCAAAAATAAAGTTTTTATAGTCTCAGCCTTCTATGCAGGGTTCTTTTAAATTTTTATTAAAAATAATGGGCCCAAGGCCCAAGTTTCACGTTTCATTGCTCAATCCCCAAGTCCACAAGCCAAACTGAGCATCAATACATCAAATCCCAACAACCAAGCGCAAATCCAAGCCACATGAAACCGAAGGTAGGATCCCACAAGGGGCGCAAATGGTTCCCAATTCATCAAAACACATAGAAAGAGTTAGCACATGTAAAGAACAAATGTTGCATTCACCATACACATGTGGGATTAATCTTGTAGATCAAATATAAAAAATTAATAAAACATGTGCCAATCGATAAAGACCTCTTGTTGTAGCTCAAAACAATAGCTACTTGTCATGCTTTGGGACATGTGATGACAAATGTTTTGTTTGCAACCGTTGCAGTCTCTTTCACACACACTATCAAAGCTCGGGGGTCTTTCTTCAATGCTCTTGTTTCTCAGTTTGTTCTCAGACATGTTGTAATATGGATGTTATTAATCTTGTTGAGACTTTAATGGATGTGATCCAGTGGTCAAGCATGTTTCCTGGCATTGTATCACTCCCTTTTCAACAGGCATGACAGGAAATTACAATGGTGCTTTGTGAGTGATGCATCCATAGTTTAAATTACTCTCTCCACTAGTGCCTACTCAGGAGGACTATTTCGTGAGATATTGCATGCAACATTCAGATGGAATATGGGATGTTTTTGATGTCTCTCTGGAAAATTTATGGAATCCTTCCTTAATGATAATATTTCGAAGGAGACCATCTGGTTGTCTCCTTCAAAAGATGCTCGATAATTATTCTAAGGTGACTTGAGTAGAGCATGTTGAATCTGATGATAGAGCAGTGCATCATATCTATCTTCACCTAGTAAATTCTAGTATGGATTTTAGCGCAAAATGATGGATAGAAACTTTGCAGAGGAAATGTGAGTGTTTGGCTAGTGTCTTGGCTAACAGTATCTTAGAAAGGGACCTTGGGGTTATACCTAGAACTGAAGGAAGAAAGAACACACTCAATTTAGTTGAGCGCATGGTCACAAGTTTCTGCACTGGTGTAAGTGCACAAAAGTTGAAAAAAATACAGTTTTCGAGTTATCCATTGCAGTCATGGAATAATTAGTGAGAATGGAGACAACATGATGAATAGGCCTTATTCTTGAAGTTGTGAAAGGTGTTAGTTCAGCCTGCATAAGTTGTTCTACTGTAGAATTTTTTACCAAGTTGGTGAATGCATACAAGTAGCTGTAAAAGAGAGATATTGTATTAGGTGCTCGATTGGAAATGGTAGAGCATTAGTCCCATATTTTCATGCATCAAACTAGAAAAGTGGATAAAACAAGAAAGCAAATCTGCAGAAAATGTGGCAATTACTTGAAATGGAAGCAAGAGTTGATATTTATGAAACTTGGATCTATTTGTTTCCTTTGGAGAAATGGTATGAAGATACCAGATTATGTTCAAAACACATTGTTCATATTTGAAGAGTTTTCAAGATTGTAGTCAATCAAGATCCCCAAATCAAGGGAACAAGTTAAACATTCAAGAGGACAAAATTCAGGTTTGCAGGAATCTACTCAGAAAACCACATATGCATGGTATATATCTCTTGTTGATTGGTGTGTTGGAAAATTTTGTAGGATGACTGCTTAAGAAGATCCTCACATAACAAGGAAAGTTAATTTTTTTAGAATAGTAAAGAACAAGACTTTCGCAATGAGCTCACGCTGCGAAAGTGTTGTAGATGGCAGTTTCACAGTGAACCCTACCTCTACGTTGCGAAAGTGAACCAATTACTCCATGTCATCACTCATTCGACTTCGAACTAGATTGGACCTTTCAAATCATCATGTGGACCCAATAATCAAGTAGTCTCATCTCGAACTATTAGTGTTGATAAGATTTGTATATATTTATTAAGTCAAAACTGAATACTAGTATTCAACAATCAATTTAGAAATTGTTTTTAATTCATTGTAACTTAATCTAAGTTTAGTAAATATCAAGGATGTTGAATCCCTTAGCTCCAGAATGATTCAAATTCTATATATTGTATTGAAAAACTAATGAATGGGGTTCGAGTCTGAGAGAAAAGGACCTTGGCTAATTGATCAGTTGTATGAATGTTAATGAAAGGTTTTTCAAGCCGAAGTACATGAAAATTTTCCTCTAAGATTCATGTGTTGGTTATTTTTAGTGAATGTTTATTTCTTTGTTAATCATAATCTGTTATTCTTTTTCTCTGGATGGATGATTTTTAGATGTGGAATTCATCTATTGATGCTCTATGTCTTTACATTCAGATTCTGCACTAGTTCCTCCGATTTTACAATAGAATTAATCTCGTGTTTGATGCTTTACTGTAATTGATATGTATTTATCTTTTCCACCACCATACTACAACATCTAAGTGTTTGATAGATGACTATATATCTTTCCTTCAAGTACACTTTTTCATATTGACCAGTCTTGGAAACCTATAGTTAACATTTTAGCCTTTGACTCCATGCTCAATGGAGATTTTCTCCTAACTCTGCCACCACTTTCATAAAACAATTCTCAATTACAGATCTGGCCACTTGAGAAAAAATACTTTTTCCATGTTGTATATATTTTTGAATGTTAATGAAAATCTTTTGATCATATTTTTTGGAAATTTTTGTTGATGAATGCAGCTATGTGAGACATTCTCCAGCTTACTAAATTGTGAGGTGTGGATCATTACAGCTATTTGAAGCCTTTCTCTCAGCTTACATACCTTAGAGAAATCCCTTAAGAAGGGTTCATGGTTCATGCGTAGGACAGATCTAGGAAAATAGAGATGACCTCCTCGATGAAGAGAGTGAGAAGAACTCCAGATGATTATCCAATAGTAAAAGCGATCTGATGAGTTGGACGTGCATGTGGCTGAGCACAAGGTGAACGTGTGAAATCCCAAAAGTGTTGGGCACATCATCATGTGAACATAAATGAAGATGGTGTGATGGCCTCCTATGAGAAGCAAAGTTGACCAGAAAACTCCAGATGATTCTCCTGTGTGAGGCAGTGGGAATAGAGATCTATAGAGTGGATGTGTTTTTGAATGAGAACATGTGAACGCATGTAGATCTGGTTCTTCTATGTAATGCAATGAGATAGAGCTATGACATCCCTATGGATGTGCCCCTAGTGGGTGTATCAAATCATTTTCTATATGTTGTTCAAGAGTCATACCTGCCTGTAACCCTAATTGTTATATAAAGGGTACAGGTCGGCCCCACCTTAATGTGATTAATAATAAATGCAAAAGATAATTAATATTGTTAATATTAATTATAATAATAATAATAATAAATAAATCATAATTGACTTAGAGAGGTCGGCCATGTTGAGCCAATAGACGCCTTTGTTGACTGATCAAGTCTAATATAAGTAAGGCATGATTCCCCATTATGGAATCATATCTTTCTTGTGTGTTTGAAAATTACAGCAAATACATCTCTTGGTAAAAGGTGTGCATGTCTCTTGGGCACTAGTCTTCTAGGGCTTAAGAACCCTCTTGTGTGCTAAGTATTTATTGTTGGTGAAGGTATTTCTCTTGAAGATTATAGCAAAGGATTTGACTGGGTTTTCTTCCCTTGTTGAGAAGGGTTTCCCAGGATACTTCTTGTGTTCTTGTGCATGGTGTTTCTTCTTGTGATCTTGGTTTCTGCAACATTATTGTTTATGATTAAGTGAAATGAAAAAATGGAATTAAATTCATGCTTAACCTAGCTTATGAAACAATCAACATGGTATCAAAGCATAGGTCTTGAAGATCCCATTGCACAAGCATTTTCCAGATCCTTTTCTCACTCATCCGCAGAAATTGTACGGCTCTCCTAGGGTTTCCATAAATTTGGTACGGCCTCCTCTCTTAATAAATTTCACCACTAAAAACTTGGATGCTTGAGTTGAAAAAGACATAAAAGGGTATGACCTCCTTCAACGCACCTCCAACAAGTCTCAGATCAAAATTCTGGGCATTTTGAATTTTTATCCCTAAGGGTTTCTAGGGTTTCGCCAAAATTCTGGAGAAAACCCTAAAGTACATTTCTGAAAACTTCTTGAAGAAGCTCCTCATCTTACCAGGGATACCATATCTATCAAGGTTTATTGTTGACAGTCATAAGCCCAACAAAACCTAAAAGTGCTAGCCTAGCCTAGCCGTTAGGTTTTCTATCCTAGTTGACAATGGTTTGTGAAGATGAGAAAAATCATGATGGGAAGCAAGCTTAGCACAAGACTCCAAAATGAAAATACAAGACTCGGGTATGGTTACTATAAATGAAAATACTTGGTTAATTGATAGTGGTGCCTCCAAGCACATGATCGGCATTAGAAATCATCTAACACGCTTCATTGAGAAAGAGACACATCTACATGTTGTTCTTGGAGATGATGCCAGATATAATGTAAGAGGAGTTGGAACTTCCACCTTCCAACTAGATTTAAATATGCAACTTAAACTAGAGGAAGTTCTATATGTACCCGGAATGAAGAGAAACCTCATCTCTATTTCTGCCTTGGAAGACAAAGGTTACAAAATCACTTTATGAGAAGGAATATTCCTTGCATGGCACAAAGACTCTCATATAAGCTCTTCCAAAGTAATTGGTGTCAGAGAAAACAACTTGTACAAGTTGACCATCAAACCAGTTCAAGCCTTACTACATGACACTTTCATCTTGAGTGAGTTATGGCATAGAAGAATTTCTCACATTCATTATAGAGCTCTTCCAGCTCTAGGGAAAATGGTAATAGGTCTACCAGAGATCCATATCCAGCATAAAGGTGTTTTCAAAGGTTGTGCCCTTGGAAAAAATGTTAAAGGACCATTTCCTAGTAGTGACAATAGATCCAAGGAAATATTGGACTTGATACATTAAGATGTATGTGGTCCAATGACAGTTTCATCCTTGAATGGATACTTATACTATGTACTCTTCATAGATGACCACTCCAGGAAAAATTGGATTTAATTTCTAAAGAACAAAGATGGAGTTCTTGCCAAATTTCAAGAATTCAAAGCTCGGGTTGAAAACGTGATCGAAAGAAAAATCAAATTATTAAGATTAGACAATGGAGATGAATACACCTCAAAACAATTCAACAATTTTTGTATTGAAGCAGGAATCAAGAGGGAGTTCACAATTCCTTACAACCCTCAACAAAATGGGGTTACTGAAAGGAAAAACAGAACTATCATTGAGGAAACTAAAGCAATGATATATGATCAGATTCTACATACGACTCTATGGGAAGGAGCATGTATGACAACATTATATGTTCAAAATCGTAGTCCTCGTCAGATCCTGAATAAAATTACTCCAGAAGAAGATTTCACCAAAGTAAAACCTGAGATCGAACACTTCAGAATATTTGGATGTCCAGTGTACCTTCATGTACCTAAAGAAAAGAGATCCAAGCTAGAACCTTCAGGAAGAAAGGGTACATTTGTAGGATACAGTGAATTCTCAAAAGCATATTGAATCTACATTCCAAGTCAGAAACAAATTGAAGTAAGAAGAGACGTTACCTTTGAAGAAGAAGTATCCTTCCAGAAATCCAAAGAGGCTCAGACGAAAATTGATAGCGAAATAATGCCTTCTCCCCCTTCAGCAGTTCAGAGGGAGACAAATATCAGTATAGATGATTCAACAACTCCAGTTGATCTAGTTTATCTAGAATATTCTGATGCCCCAAGCAACCTACCCAAAAATGTCACATTTGGATATAAGAGACCTGCTTCGGCTCGTCAAACCTTAGAAGAAGTAGAAAGACATAAATCTCCACAAGGAGAAATCAGAGAAAGCAAGATACCAAAGAGATTCTCAAGCTACCTTTCATCCATGTCCCACATTATTGATTTAGAGCCATCCTGTCATGGAGAAGTTTCATGTGAACAAGTTTGGCAAGATGTCATGAATGAAGAATATCAATCTATATTAAAAAATGATGTATGGGATGTTGTCCCAAGACCAGAGGGAAAGTCTGTAGTGACTTCCAAATGGGTTTACAAAATCAAACATGTTGTCGATGGAAGCATTGAAAAACACAAAGCATGATTCGTGGCTAGAGGGTTTTCACAAATAGAGGGAGTTGACTATGACGATATGTTTTCACCAGTAGCTAGATATACCTCCATCTGATCTATCATTTCACTAGCTACTTCCATGGGTTGGAAGCTACATCAGATGGATGTAAAGACAACTTTTCTCAATGGCGAAATTGAGGAAGAAGTTTATATTGAGAAGCCAGAAGGTTTCGTTATGCACAACACAAAATCTCATGTATGCAGGTTGAAGAAAGACCTATATGGATTAAAACAAGCACCACGTGCTTGGTACGAAAAAATGGATGGATTTCTGATGAGTTTGGGGTTCAACAAAAGTACAGCTGACCCAAACTTTTATTATCACATTGATGGAAATGAGTGTCTGATATTAGTCCTATATGTGGATGAACTTTTCCTCAATGATTCAGAAAGACTCATTGCAGAATGAAAACAAGCTCTGACTACAAAATTTGAAATGAAGGATTTGGGCCTAATGCATTATTTCTTGGGACTAGAAGTTTGGCAGAGAAAATATGAGATTTTCCTAAGTCAAGTAAAATATACTATGGAGATACTAAAGAAGTTCAAAATGATAGATTGCAAGTCCATGCCTACTCCAATGGTAATTGATTTAAATAAAATGAGTGACATTGATTCAGGATACGTAGACTCACATTTATATCGACAACTTGTTGGATCTTTGATGTATTTGGTTAACACCAGACTAGACATTTTCTATGCAGTAAATGTGCTTAGCCAGTTTATGAGCCAACCAAAACAAACACACTGGATAGTTGCAAAACACGTATTGAGATAATTACAAGGCACAATTGGTTATGGTCTGAGATAGGCAGCCAATGTAGACTTAATCTTGGAAGGTTATGTCGATGCAGATTGGGCAGGAAGTGCAGTAGACAGAAAGAGAACTTCAGGTTGCTACATCACCTTAGGATCAACCATGGTTTCCTGGTGTAGCAGAAAACAAAGCTCTATAGCCTTAATTATAACAGAGCTAGAGTACATTGCACTGAGTGTAGCAGTTCGTGAAGTTGTATGGCTTCGCAAACATTTGACAGACTTGTTTGATCATGAAATGAATCCCACGACTATTCATTATGACAACCACAGTTGTGTAAAGCTCTCCGAGAACCCAGTGTTTCATGACAAATCGAAACACATTGAAATCAAGTATCACTATATCAAATACATGGTACAGAGGAAGACATTACATGTACAGTACCTATCTACTCATGAAAAAATTGCAGATATCTTCACTAAACTACTTTCCATCACAAAGTTCGATTATTTCCGTGAGAGACTTGGCCTGATGGAAAATGTCTCCCTAGATGAGAGGGAGTGTTGAGGAATGCAATTATGTGAGACATTCTCCAGCTTACATATCTATAAGGTGTGGATCATTGAAGCTATGTGAAGCCTTTATCTCAGCTTACAAACTTGAGAGAAATCCCCTAAGAAGGGTTTGTGGTTCCTGGCTGGGACAGAGCTAGGAATGTAGAGATGACCCACTCCATGAAGAGATTGAGAAGAAATCCAGATGATTATCCAGTAGGAAAAACGATCTGATGAGTTGGACGTGCATGTGGTTGAGCACGAGGTGAACGTGTGAAATCATAAAAGTGTTGGGCACATCGTCATGTGAACAGAAATAAAGATGATGTGATGGCCTCCTCTGAGCAGCAGAGTTGACGAGAAAACTCCAGATAATTCTCCTATGCGAGGCAGCGGGAATAGAGATCTGTAGAGTGGACGTGCTTGTGGATGAGCACGGGTGAACGTATGCAGATCTGGTTCTTTGGTGTAATGCAGTGAGCCAGAGCTATGGCATCCCTATGGATGTGCCACTAGTGGGTGTATCAGATACTTTGTTATACGTTGTTCAAGATTCATACCTTCCTGTAACCCTAATTGTTATGTAAAGGGTACAGGTTAGCCCCACCTTAATGTGATTAATAATAAATGCAAAAGATAATTAATATTGTTAATATTAATTATAATAATAATAATAATAATAAATAAATCATAATTGACTTAGAGAGGTCGACCCTCTTGAGCCAATAGATTCCTTTGTTGAGTGTTCAAATCTAATATAAGTAAGGCATGATTCCCCATTGTGGAATCATATCTTTCTTGTGTGTTTGAAAATTACAGCAAATACATCTCTTGGTAAAAGGTGTGCACCTCTCTTGGGCACTAGTCTTCTAGGGCTTAAGCACCCTCTTGTGTGCTAAGTCTTTCTTGTTGGTGAAGGTATTTCTCTTGAATATTATAGCAAAGGATTTGGTTGGGTTTTCTTCTCTTGTTGAGAAGGGTTTCCCAGGATAATTCGTGTGTTCTTGTGCATGGTGTTTCTTCTTGTGATCTTGGTTCCTGCAACATTATTGTCTATGGTTAAGTGAAATGAAAAAATGGAATGAAATTCATGCTTAACCTAGCTTATGAAAAAATCAACATGGTATCAAAGCATATGTCTTGAATATCCCATTGCACAAGCATTTTCCAGCTCCTTCTCTCACTCATTTGCAGAAACCATATGACCCTCCTAGGGTTTCCAAAAATTTTGTATGACCTCCTCTCGTGAGAAATTTCACCACTCAAAAATTGGACGCTTGAGCTGAAAAAGAAATAAAAGGATATGGCCTCCTTCAATGCACCTCCAGCAAGTCTCAGATAAAAATTCCAAGCATTTTGAATTTTTAGCCCTAAGGGTTTCAAGGGTTTCGCCAAAATTCTATAGAAAATCCTAAAGTAGATTTATGCAAACTTCTTGAAGAATTTCCTCAGCTTACCAAGGCTACCATATCTATCAAGGCTTATTGTTGGTAGTCATAAGCCCAAAAAAACCTAAAAGTGCTAGCCTAGCCTAGCCGTTAGGTTTTCTAGCCTAGTTGACAAGGGATTGTGAAGATGAGAAAAATCATGATGGGAAGCAAGCTTAGCACAAGACTTGAAAACATTGAAGACATCAACATCTCAACACTCTCAGGTATGGTTCCTATAAATGAAAATACTTGGTTAATTGATAGTGGTGCCTCCAAGCACATGACCGATATTAGAAATCATCTAACACACTTCATTGAGAAAGAGACACATCTACATGTTGTTCTTGGAGATGATTCCAGATATAATGTAAGAGGAGTTGGAACTTCCACCTTCCAACTAGATTCAAATATGCAACTTAAACTAGAGGAACTTCTATATGTACCCGGAATGAAGAGAAACCTCATCTCTATTTCGGCCTTGGAAGACAAAGGTTACAAAATCACTTTCTCGGAAGGAAGAGTCCTTGCATGGCACAAAGACTCTCATATAAGCTCTTCCAAAGTAATTGATGTCAGAGAAAAAAACTTGTACAAGTTGACCATCAAACCAGTTCAAGCCTTACTACATGACACTATAATCTTGAGTGAGTTATGGCATAGAGTACTTTCTCACATTCATTATAGATCTCTTCCAGCTCTAGGGAAAATGGTAACAGTTCTACCAGAGATCCAAATCCAGCATAAAGGTGTTTGCAAAGGTTGTTCCCTTGGAAAAAATGTTGAAGGATCATTTCTTAGCAGTGACAACAAATCCAAGGAAATATTGGACTTGATTCATTAATATGTATGTGGGCCAATGATAGTTGCATCCTTGAATGAATACTTATACTATGTACTCTTCATAGATGATCACTCCAGGAAAACTTGGATTTACTTTCTGGAAAAAAAAAGATGGAGTTCTTGTTAAATTTCAATCATTCAAAGCTCGGGTTGAAAACCCGACCGGAAGAAAAATCAAAGTATTAAGATCAGAAAATGGAGGTGAATACACCTCAAAAAAATTCAACAGTTTTTGTATTGAAGCAAGAATCAAGATGGAGTTCACAGTTCCTTACAACCCTAAACAAAATGGGGTTGTTGAAAGGAAAAAAAGAACTATCATTGAGGCAACTAACGAAATAATACATGATCAGAGTCTACCTATGACTCTATGGGCAGGAGCATGTATGGCAGTAGTATATGTTCAAAACTGTAGTCCTCATCAGATCCTGAATAATATTACTCCAGAAGAAGATTTCACCAAAGTAAAACTTGAGATCAGACACTTCAGAATATTTGGATGTCCAGTGCACCTTCATGTACCTAAAGAAAAGAGATCCAAGCTAGAACCTTCATGAAGAAAGGGTACATTTGTAGGGTACATTTGTAGGATACATTGAATCCTCAAAATCATATTGAATCTACATCCCAGGTCAGAGACAAATTGAGGTAAGAAGAGATGTTACCTTTGAAGAAGAAGTATCCTTCCAAAAATCCAGAGAGTCTCATATGGAATTTGATAAACAATACCTTCTGCCCCTTCGGCAGTTCATAGGGAGACATATATCAGTACAGCTGAGTCAACAGCGCCAGTTGATCCAGTTGCTCCAGCTGAGTCAACAGTGCCAGTTGATCCAGTTGCTCCAGCTGATTCTGATGCCCCAAGAAACCTACCCAGAAAGGTCACATCTAGACATAAGACACCTGCTTGGGCTCGTCAAACCTTAGAAGAAGCAGAAGGACATAAAGCTCCACAAGGAGCAATAAGAGAAAGCAAGATACCAAAGAGATTCTCAAGCTACCTTTCATCCATGTCCCACATTATTGATTCAGAGCCATCCTGTCATGGAGAAACTGCATGTGAAGAATTTTGGAAAGATGCCATGAATGAAGAATACCAATCTATATTAAAAAATGATGTATGGGATGTTGTTCCAAGACCAGAGGGAAAGTCTGTAGTGACTTCCAAATGGATTTACAAAATCAAACATGCTTCCAATGGAAGCATTGAAAAATAAAAAGCAAGATTTGTGGCTAGAGGGTTTTCAAAAATAGAGGGAGTTGACTTTGATGAGACATGTGCACCAGTAGCCAGATATACCTCCATATAATCTATTATTGCACTAGCTTCTTCCATGGGTTGGAAGCTACATCAGATGAATGTAAAGACAACTTTTCTCAATGGCCAAATTGAGGAAGAAGTTTATATTGAGCAGCCAGAAGGTTTCATTATGCACAACGAAAAATCTCAGGTATGCAGGTTGAAGAAATCCCTATATGGATTAAAACAAGAACCACGTGCTTGGTACATGAAAATGGATGGATTTTTGATGAGTTTGGGGTTCAAAAAAAGTACAATTGACCCAAACTTGTATTATCACATTGATGGAAATAAGTGTCTGATCTTAGTCCTATATGTGGATGACATTTTCCTCACCGGTTCAGAAAGACTCATTGCAAAATGAAAACAAGCCCTGACTGCCAAATTTGAAATGAAGGATTTGGGCCGAATGCATTATTTCTTGGGACTAGAAGTATGGCAGAGAAAAGATGATATTTTCCTAAGTCAAGGAAAATATACTATGGAGATACTAAAGAAGTTCAAAATGATAGATTGCAAGTCCATGCCTACTCCAATGGTAATGGATTTAAAGAAAATGAGTGACATTGATTCAGGAGACGTAGACTCACATTTATATCGACAACTTGTTGGATATTTGATGTATTTGGTTAACACCAGACCAGACATTTTCTATCCAAGAAATGTGCTTACCCAGTTTATGAGCCAACCAAAACAAACACACTGGATAGCTGCAAAACACGTATTGAGATACTTACAAGGCACAATTGGTTATGGCCTGAGATATGGAGCCAATGTAGACTTAAACTTGGAAGGTTATGTCGATGCATATTGGGTAGAAAGTGCAGTAGACAGAAAGAGAACTTCAGGTTGTTGCTTCACCTTAGGATCAACCATGGTTTCCTAGTGTAGCAGAAAACAAAGCTCTGTAGCCTTAAGTACAACAGAGGCGGAGTACATTGCACTGATTGTAGCAGTTCTTGAAGTTGTATGGCTTCGCAAAATTTTGACAGACTTGTTTGATCATGAAATGAATATGATGACTATTCATTGTGACAACCAGAGTTGTGTAAAGCTCTCCAAGAACCCCATGTTTCATGATAAATCGAAACACATTGAAATCAAGTATCACTATTTCAGAGACATGGTGCAGAGGAAGACAGTACATGTACAATGCCTATCTGCTCATGAACAAATTGAAAATATCTTCACTAAACCACTTGCCAGGAAACATTTTGAGTATTTTTGTGAGAGACTTGGCCTGATGGAAAATGCCTCCCTAGCTAAGAGGGAGTGTTGATGAATGCAACTATGTGAGACATTCTCCAACTTAAAAACCTGTGAGGTGTGGATCATTGCAGCTATGCGAATCGTTTCTCTCAAATTACAAACCTGAGAGAAAGCCCCTAAAAAGGGTTCATGGTTCCTACCTAGGACAAAGATAGGAACATAGAGATGACATCCTCCATGAAGAGAGTGAGAAGAAATCCAAATGATTGTCCAGTAGGAAAAGTGATCTGATGAGTTGGAAGTGCCTATGGCTGAGCACAAGGTGAACGTGTGAAATCCCAAAAGTGTTGGGCACATCATCATGTGAACAGAAATGAAGATGATTTGATGGTCTCCTCTGAGCAGCAAAGTTGACGAGAAAACTCCAGATGATTCTCCTGTGTGAGGCAGTGGGAATAGAGATCTGTAGAGTGGACGTGCCTGTGGATGAGCACAGGTGAAAGTATGTAGATCTGGTTCTTTTGTGTAATGCAGTGAGACAGGTCTATGAAATCCCTATGGATGTGCCCCTAGTGGGTGTATCATATCCTTTGCTACATGTTGTTCAAGAGTCAGACCTTCCTGTAACCCTAATTGTTATATAAAGGGTACAGGTCGGACCCACCTTAATGTGATTAATAATAAATGAAAAAGATAATTAATATCATTAATATTAATTATAATAATAATAATAATAATAAATAAATCATAATTGACTTAGAGAGGTCGGCCCTGTTGAGACAATAGACGCCTTTGTTGATTGGTCAAGTCTAATATAAGGCATGATTCCCCATTGTGGAATCATATCTTTCTTGTGTGTTTTAAAATTACAGTAAATACATCTCTTGTTAAAAGGTGTGCACCTCTCTTGGGTGCTAGTCTTCTAGGGCTTAAGAACCCTCTTGTGTGCTAAGTCTTTCTTGTTGGTGAAGGTATTTCTATTGAAGATTATAGCAAAGGATTTGGATGGGTTTTCTTCCCTTGTTGAGAAGGGTTTCCCGAGATACTTCTTGTGTTCTTGTGTATGGTGTTTCTTCTTGTGATCTTGGTTGCTGCAACATTATTGTTTATGGTTAAGTGAAATGAAAAAATGGAATGAAATTCATGCTTAACCTAGCTTGTGAAAAAATCAACAATTTTGTCTCAGAGATTCTTGTGTTGGTGATCTGGAGTATGTTTTCTTTGTGAATTTTTTCCATCTTGTTCATCATTATGTCTATTCTTCTATTCTGTGAATGATTATAGATAGATAATTAATTGTTGATGCTCTTTATCTCACATTCAATTTTCCTACATCAATCTTTTGATATTGTGTTATCATTGATGTGTTGCTTTCTTCCCACCACCATACTACAATGCATATGATGACTAACAGATTGCTAGCTACATATCCTATGAAGTACATGTGTTCATATCAACCAATTTTGAAAGACTTGATTTGACCTATCTTTATTATGACTCAATGCAATGCCCAATGGGTGTTTCACTCATCCATACCACCACATCTTAAAAACCATATCTTTGTTTACATATTTGGCCACTATACTAAGAACATGAGCTATAGTTGAGTTATCATTAGATAATAGATTCATTGAGAGATCCCTCTCTAGTTGGAAAGGTCAGTTTCCAGCCTAAAGTTGGTTTATGGTTACCTCTGAGATTTTATTTTGCAGCCAAGGAAATTTACAGAGTGATAACATTCAACATGTAGTGAAGCAGTGTGGCTTTGAAAGTTACTTGCAAGGCTATCTGATCTCAATTTAGATGAGACTTGCATCTTTTTTGACAACCAAAGTTGCATAAAGTTGACAGAGAGCCAAGTGTTTCATGAAAATTCCAATAATATCGAGATCAAGTACCATTATATCCAAGACATGGTACAGAAGGGAGCAGTGAAGCTCCAGTATGTTGCTATTGAGGAGAAGATAGCTGATGTGTTGACCAAGCCTCTATCAAGAGTGAAGTTTGAGTACTTCAGGGACAATCTTGGTTTCGTCCGGAAGGACATACCCTTGTGATAGGGTATGATGTGTTACACATTGATACTCCAATGAAATAGTCCGGTACACATAGTTACTCCAGTGAAATAGTCTTGTACACTGAGATATTGTTACTCTAGTGAAATATTATGGTACACATAGCTACTCCAGTGAAATAGTCTAGTACGATGTTATATTTATACTCCAGTGAAATAGTCTAGTACACATAGATACTCCATTGAAATAGTCTTGTACACTGAGATATTTCTACTCCAATGAAATAGTCTGGTACACTGAGATATTGCTACTCCAGTGAAACAGTCTGGTGCGTTGTTATATTGCTACTCTAGTGAAATAGTCTGGTACACATAGCTACTCTAGTGAAATAGTCTGGTATGCTAAGATATTTATACTCCATTAAAATAGTTTGGTACACATAGCTACTCTAGTGAAATAGTCTGGTACGCTGAGATATTTCTACTCTAGTGAAATATTTTGGTATGCATAGCTACTCCAGTGAACTAGTCTAGTACGCTGAGATATTGCTACTCCAGTGAAATATTATGGTGCACATAGCTACTCCAATGAAATAGTTTGGTACACTGAGATATAATTTCTAATCCATTGAAATAGTCCGGTACGCATGTTATACTACTGTGAAAACTAGTTGGAGTTCCAACCAATAGCATCAGAGGGTTACCAACTAGAGGGCCAACTTGTGTGATTGGAGGTGTTTCCCAGTTAGAGTGTCGATCAATAGCATCAGAGGTTACTAACTGGAGGGCCAATGAATAGTGTTGGATATTATTCCTAGTTAGAGTGTCGATCAATAGCATCGGAGGTTACTAGCTAGAAGGCCAACCAATAGTGTTGGAGGTGTTTCTATCCTGGAGTACTAATCAGTAGTGTTGGAGGTGATTGTCATCTAGATGGATAATGTGTGGCTATAGTAATGCTACTTGTAGACTGGTCCACAAGACTATGTGGGTCTTGCTCATTCCATGTGAGATGGATGGATATGTTTGGAACCATTACATGAAGAAAATATTAGTTAATACCTCCCTAGCTAAGAGGGAGTGTTGATGTTTTGGTAGCTACAGGAGGTATTAACCTCCATGTGTAACATTTGACTTAGAATAGAATATTCCTAAAGAAAGAGAACGACTAAAAAGATGTTAGAAAACCCTAGGAGAGAAGTCGACCTCAAGATAAAATAAAAATAAAGTAACAGATGCATCCATAAGGAGAATTTGGCCCTAGTCAACTAGACATGACAGTATAAATAGGAAGGTGCCTAACTCATTTGGATACACTCACTCAGCAAGTGCGCAAGCCTAAGGAGGAACTACAGTGGCAACTAGGGCACAATTTTGGAGAGCAATAGTTTCAGTTGGAGAGGGTGCAAGTATGGAGGAATAGTGCAACGATATTTTTGGTATCTCTCTTATGCTTCTCTTGGTATAAGGTATGCTATCCTTGTATGGTTATTGTGTTTTTGTTACAACAGTATTGTGGCTAGGGTTTATCTGTTGGTTCTGGAGTACGCTTGCCAAAATTATTCTAAGTAAAGGTTAAAGTGCTCAGGGGTGGAATTTGTGCCTATGGTTGGGTGGCAATAGTGTGATATTGTCTATGGTTAAATGAGCACACAAAAATTTTCACACTAGGCTTCTTGATAAACTTGTAGATAGATTTTATATTAACCAGTCCATTCAATGAGCAACCCCTCTCGATAAAAGTGAAGATTTTTTTTTTCATTGAGTTGCATAATATTTTCCTTACCATAGTGTCAAATTTAATATATTCATGGTCAATGGAGAAACACTATGACCAGTTCATTGCTTCATATGAGGAGTCAAGTCAACATGGGGAAGGGTCACTGAGATCAAACTAGTTAGATTGAGTGAAAATAAAGAGGGGCTAAGGAATTGACAGGTTGAGTCCAAGTGAAGACCATGAAGTTGATAAAAAAAATTAAAGATAAAATGAAATCAATTGGAAAATCAAAAGGCTAAATAATGAGAAGTGGCCCCAAAATTCCTAGAATAGTGCTTAGAAATTTCTTGTGTGCGATGAAAAAAATGAAAAAAGACTAGTGTGTAGTAACAAGGAGAAAGCATGGGTGCTAAGCCAAATAACCTATATTTTCCTCTTCTGATATGGGTATGTTTTCAATGCATGGATTTATGTACCTAGATCCTCCTTCCTAACTTAGTGTATGCATTTGACATGGTACAAACTAGCTCCTCCTTCCTAACTTAGTGTATGCATTGGACATGGTACATGCTAGCTTATGATCACCGTTGGAACTGTGTTTCATGCAATGTATATTAAATCATATTCTCTTTGTGAAAAAATAATGTATAGTTAGGTTTCCTCCCACACTATAACATGTATCCATCTATTTATCCCTCATCACCCAACATGCCAAATTGGCGGGCCATATTTTTTGGTTGGAATTTCATAAATTGGGAAAATACATATCAGGTTATTTTAGGTGATTTTTTGAATCCTTTTGAGAGTTTTTATTTCTAAAAGTAGACAATGTTTTTAAGTTTGTGGAGACAACCACATCTTGTCTGTCCCACCCAAATATTAATCATTTTCCATCATATTGACCATTGTAAATATTTATATATTTCCCATAAATGGATGGTCTTGATGAAGAATTATTTATTAAAAATATTGCAAGGATAACAAATTGCTCTAGAAATGTTGGAAGAAGAAGTTTTCTTCTTTACAAAGTTCTCATGACAAATTTTGGGATGAAGTTATTTATTTGCAAGAAATTGATGTCAAAAATCATGTCAAAATTTCTTTGCTCAATTTCAAAAGGCTAATACATGACTTAAGGAAAATGTTAATTCAATGCATGAAACTAATACTTAGCTATGAGAATAAATCATTTTTTTGCAATAATTTGGGATAATTTTTGTCTCTTTCACAAGTATCAAGATTCAAGGAAATATTACTACCTTCTCCTTCCTTTGTTGAATGAGAAGGACAAGACCATATAGGAATTATGATGCCTCAATCAAGATCATGTACAAGAAGTAATGATTTTGAAAAGTACCAAAGGTAAATTAGAGGAATGCCTTAGTGAATAGTAAGTTTTTGCCTATTCTAGTCTTGAAAAATATAATAAACTTATGAAATGTTGGATGCATCATATTAATGACCTTGAATAAAAGATCATGGATAGGTTAAAGTAACAAGATGCAATGCTTGTCTGTTTTCTTATCGATGCATCTACTTTTGCATCTATTCCTCTTATTGTTCAATTAAAAGGAAAGATAAGGACAAAGTATTGGACTCTTTTGGTCCCACTTCTTCTCATGCAATGTTGGCTACTCATGAACAATCTTCTCATGAGTTTGAGAAGTATACTAGAGGGATTGGTACCAAATTTATTCTTTAAATAGGTTATGTTGGTGGTGGAATTGGAGTGCATGAACAAAGGATTATCAATCATATTCTACCTGAGATAAGATTAGTGCAAATAGGCATTATATATATTGAGATTGCATTTCTAGATTCAAGACCCTATGTGCTCTCATCTATTTTTCTTTCACAAGAACTAGATCTTACATTTTTTGAAGATATATAAGATCTTGAGTCCATATCCTTTGTTGATTATTCTTCAATAGATCACTAGGAACTAGATCTCGTGCCTTCTATTTCATGAACACCAGATTCTATTTCATGAACTTCATATTCTCTACCATTCACATCTCAATTGTATTAGCACCATAATCATTGTGATTGAAGGAACTCTCTCTCTCTCTCTCTCTCTCTCTCTCTCTCTCTCTCTCAATGTATTCATATTCGTATTGATATGCCAACAACTCTTCTTATACATCTTGAGTAAAGAGGCACAAAAGACAAAATCTTAGATCGATACTAACCACTGGAGCCTAATGTGGTTGTATTAACAATTGGTTATGGAAAATTTTGATCTTGTTTGAGGACATCATATCAACTTGTGTTGTTGATTTTACAATTTTATAAGTCTCGTTCCTCTCTTTTATTGATTGATCATAGAAGTCATCTCCATTGGATAGTTTTTTTTTAAGGCCTTTATTTGTTTCTTTTTTGGCACATGTGCACTTTATGATAGGAAGACCATCTTGTTGCATATGGTGTTTGAAGCATTTTTTGAGCTATTGGTTGTCATGAAAGCATGGTCAAGTTCTCATTTTTCTTACTGAATGTTATGAACTTGTAGTCATGAGCCTCTTTGTCATGTATTATGCTATTTTTTGAGAGAATCGTGGGATTTGAGTTCTCACTTTCATTATTTGGGTATATACTCTTTTAAAATTGTATTTTCTTCACTAGTTTTGAAGAGGTTCATGCGAAGGAGTTTTAAAGGCTTTGGTTTTGAAGTGGGACTCTCAATTTAGATTCTTGTTTGCTTAACCATTTTTTTAAGAGGATTGTTTGAAGGTTTTTGGGGGGCTATAGTTCTATAGATAGATTCTCATTATAGAGAGCTTGTTTTCACCTCGTCATGGCCATGTTTTTGTGGTTAGCATTAGTCATTGGTGCATTCCCTACCTAATTAAATATTAAAGGGGGATTATTGTAATCTTTCCCAATTGAATATTAAGGGGTGGTATTGGGATGCAATATTACTTAGTCAGATATATTTGATGTCAAATTTATTTATTTGTATCCCCAATACAATATTAAGGGGGGATGTTGGAGATATGTTGGTTAATATTGACTTATGGCCCTTAATGTTATTTATGACTCACTTTTAGTGGGTGGATACAAACACACATTCGTGATTGACTTAGTGATCCCATAGTGACCAATAGTTTCAATGAGTTTACACTATAGGGGATCATAAATTAGCTTACAATGGTTTCTAGGATCAAGATTAGATAATCTAGACTTAACACCTATAAAATGTGATTCTCGCTACAATTGTAATGACTCAAGTGTATAAACACTTATTGATTATATAGGTACCATGGTACCCACAAACACTAGTGACAATGTTTCTTTAATTGACGAGCTTCTAATTTATCTTGGGTTATACATCTAGATCTTCAACAAAATACTTCATATTTTAGAAGAAGAAGAATGATTAACCCACTGAGAAGCAATTGTGACTTTATGTCTATAGGATGGAAACGACAATCCTAAGAAACATGGTTTTGTTGGTGAAACCATATGAAATGGTTGGAAAGTTGTAATGACACGAATGTTGAAAAAATTTAAGATTTCTCTTGGAGGTCCACTACTAAAGTGGTTTATGTATTTTATCCAAAATATAGATAAGAAATAATTAAAGAGGATACAATGATTTTGATTTTTCCAAATTTCACTATGCACTAGTACAATATTTTTCTATTCATAAATTAAAGAGTATTAAAAGCAACCCATTGAAATAGCTTGAGACTATGGTATGAGATATCAATATATTAGTCAAACTTTGATTGAGATTGACAAGAAACTATGATAATAAATCTTTGTTGTCGGATTTAATTAGATCAAGCATTAGAAGTTCCCAATCCTTGAAATCATGAAAACGTTTTACAACGATATCTACAATTCAAGTAACATGATTGGGTCTACTTGAGTGTCAAATTGACTCAAATTTCAAGTCAAAAGATTGAAAAATAAATATAGGTGGATGACCATAGTAAAAATTTCACATGAAGAGAATTAAAAAATAGTTTGTACTCAACAAGGAGACCAAAAAGTAGAATACCACTTAGAGTAGAATCAAATTCTATGTAGATTGAAACATTAGGATCGAGGAAGGAGAACTGTGATCCCATTTTGTTTTATGAAATCCCTAAAGGATAGGGAAACCTCAATTCTTGAACTTATCCATAAATTTTGAAAATAGAAAGGTAAAATGTCTTATTTTGAAAACAATGCTCATTTAAAAATTTGGTTCCATCATTATAATGCTTGTCAATACAAGTCGTTGACCCAACTTTGATATAGTTTTCATGTAACCTCTATTGTTTTTTTCTCTCCAATAATTATCAGAGGTGTATATCTTGCTTCTTTAGTCCTTTGTTTTATCTCTTCCCCTTGGGATCTTCCCCCTCTTACTATCACTTTTAGAATTACACATCCGAAAGGCTCTAGTTTACTATATATCTTTTCATTAAGAGATTGTATTTCCCTATCTTTATCATTTAGTTCTTCCTCCATCTCTTTATATGCATTGGTGACCATATGATGGACAATCATTGCAAAATGATTGGATTTTTTATTTTGATGCTTTTATTTCTTCTATAAAAGGTAAAAAATCATATGTTTGCATATTATTAAAAAAATGATTTCATTTAATGAAAAAATATTAACGATTTTTATTAATTGTGTAGAAGAGAATAATTTCATCTCCATTTATATTCATTATATGCATGTGTTTATGTGTACACGCATTTATTATATTATGTAGATGATTTGTCTACTAGTTCTTCCTCTAACGCCCAAAACATAAGTTTGTTATTTTTTGAATTCTAAGTATATATTTAATTATTTACGAGATATGCATTTTTAAATTCTCATCTATGTTATGTTATTTATCTACATGTTCCAAATCCAATGCCTCCAAGACTCGTCCTTGATAATCCAATGTAGGGCCACATATAGAGCACAAGTAAATTAATTCACTTTTTTCAAAGTTGGTGAATTTATCATATGGGTTTTCATGATGACCATCTATGTTATTAATATGTACATGTACTTGATTTGCATGAATCATCTAAGAATTAATTGTCCTCCATAGAGACAACTAGAAATGTAGGGAAACCTCATAGGTTTAAAAATTGCATGATATATGTAGAACATGCATAGAAGAGTTGATGTTTCCCAAGAACTTTTTCTTGCAAATTGGAATCTCCATCCAGTAGTAAAGTAGTAGATGTAGAGGTACATGGAGACATCGATTTATTTGAATTATTTTGTGCAACATTCCTATGATATGAATTTGTGTTAATTTGTGAATATATAAATAGAGTGTAATGATGGATATGTGTTTTATAATTACAATGTATGTTTTCTCGTGTATTTCTTTAAACATTAATATTACCCCTAATCCCAATTGCAGTATGATAATGATGAAGTTGGTAATTATCATAATATTGTAACCAAACCTCTTCAATTTCATTGCTCTATTATGCATTAGAGGGAGATAAATAGGTATAGGGAACATGTTTAAGTGGAAGAGTATGGTGAATTTTTTAATGCACCACCCTTACAACTTCCACTTCCTAATTTCAAACCACTATGTGTGATAGTGATGAATCAAGTGGTAATGGTCGAGATATGCAACATGGGGATGACAATGTGAATATGCATAATGTAGATGAGTGTCCACATGAAATGGATGTTATAAATCAATTTTTACATGTTACTTATGAGAGGGGACACATCCATATAGGTCACCAACACATACCATATATGGTTGAAGGTCTAAACCATGGAATTGAACTAGAGCATTTGATTCATGTTGCGCAAACACCTCTTTTCTGAGAGACTAGTAAAGAAAGGTGTTGAAAGTTGTTTATTTTTCTAATTCTTTACAATTTGAAAGAAACATATGGATGGTGTCAAGTACACAACACACCTTAAAAAAATCATCTTTTTGGGTACCACTTTTTCTTTAAACTTGGCAAGTAGATTTTTTGCATCTTAAGTTTAATGATTTCTTGCATATCATTTAGTTCTAAAAATAATTTTTTTCTTTTGAGTATTTTCCTTTGAGAAAATCAATTTTTCCCCAAAGAAGTCTTTCTTAAAAAGCCTCTTCAAAATTTTCTTTTACAATATCGCAAATATTTTCCTTTCTGTGTGATACAAATTTTTCCTTCACATGTCACAAATATTTTCCTTTCCTTGAGTTATAAATTTATCTTTCATGTATCACACATAAAGCATTGTTAGGTGCAATACATCACATCACAAGGAAGTTTTATTTTGCGCAATAAATCACACCATTCAAGATTTTCATCATGGCGACAAAAGAAAAACATCTTTAGACCTAGAATTTTTTTCAATAACTTGGCCAAACTTCATTTTCACATCTTCCAAAACTTTGTTTCTTTGCACCATTTCACACTAAGAGTTAATTTACCTGTGACTCATCTCATCACAACAAATTTTAATTTCCTATAACGTATCACACCTCATCTAGTTTTTGTCACAACATATTGCATATTCACAAAGTTCTCTCTCATGTGACACATCGCATCACTGCAAATTTTTCTTTATCGCAACAAAGGAAGACTTATAAAATTTTCAAATTTTTTTTCCAAAACTTATGTTTCGCATCACCCAAAATTTTTATCCCTTGAGATGTATCACATTCAAAGTTTATTTCCCCACAAAATGACACATCACATAAAATATTATTTTCAAGCGACACAAAAGTTTCATCCCTTGCGATGTATCACACTTGAATGTTCTTTCCCCATTAAATGTCACATGGATTCAAATAATATTTCCCTACAACATATCACATCATCTAAAAGTTTCCTTTCATGTGACATATTGCATTGCACAAAATATTGTTTTTGTACGATAATAATTTTTCTCCTCCACAGTGTTTCACACCCAATTTTTTTTCACTTGTGACAGAGGGTGTATTGCACATAATTTTAAGAAGGGTGTTACACAGAGTGTATCACACATGATTTGAAGAAGGGTGTGACATAGAGTATATTGTACCCAAATATAAAAGAGTTACAACATAACACAAAAAACATAATGTGTATTCACACATTTCCATATTTTCACGATAATGTTTGATCTCAATCCCCTTTTTAGGAATTCCTTATACAATTGGAAAGGTCTCTCCGAGATCTACAACTTTTTTGTTATAATGTTAGATTATTCGGCATTGTTTGTTTCATATTTTTGAGTTAAATATATATTTCCATAACCCATGGAAGGAGATTAAAAAAAGGAAAGTAAATTTGAATACCTCACTATGACATCAAGACTTCAAACCTAGCACTCCAAGTCTTCACTTAATTCTTTCAACTCTTGAATCACACAAGAAAAAACACTACAAGGTAGGTATTTCAAAATGATACAAATGATATAGTGACTAAGTTTTTATACAAATACACTCTTCTCCCTTTATATACCATAGGTGAGGGAGGCCAACAATAAAAATTGTCCACTAATTTGACAAGAATCCTAGTGTAAGACACTATAGTAGATCCACATGAGGATGACTCCTCTCCGATGTGTACATTCGTTGCAAGGCGGTTGGAAGCCACATCCCAAGTGGTGAGCTCTCCAATATAATGCTCCACATGTTAAATCTCCTCATCACAAGATCGTATACTCTTCAAGACAATATCCTAAGATCTAGTGCTCTACCTCCACACATGTGTATTGGTTATGCAAAAATTTCCAAGTGCTGCATCCTTCAAGAAAGATTCCCTCAAGCCAAGTAATCAACCTCGTAGAGTGTGCCATTATGTTTCAATGCTCCTAAACATAATCTCCCTTTCTCCTAGTTATTAAAGGTCCTCCACAAGATAGATTCATATCCAATGCCAAGGACCCATCTTCCTCAACAATAACACCATGTATAAGATGTAATTACACATAAGATAACTACCTCCATAACTAGTGTGCTTGCTATAGCACATAACCCTTGGACAAGAATCCACCTATAGTAATCTCTCCTATTTTCAATCACCCAAAACAATCTAAGATACAACAAGGGGATAGGGTTTCATCATATGCCTCACATCACTTGAAGTGCACCCATATCATAATATAAACACTTTTTGAGCAACCCAAATGAAAACGTAATTGCTACATTATTTTATACATATCAAGGTAGGGTTGTTGAGTTTTCTAACGATCTCTACACTTTGATATATGAATAATTCCACATTTCTAACCAATTATGTATTCATTTAATTCTTAGGTATCCATTGGTTGTGAATATGATGTGTTTTCATATTTTATTACAAAAATATTCCTTACCTCCATTCCATTGTATTGTCTTCTACCCATCATTAGAAGTGACAAAGGTACCTCTGCCACATTTACATTAATGGTAGGAGATCAAGAAGTTTTCATTTAATTGGTGATTCCTAACTAATTTTGGTTGTAACAAAGAAGCTATTATACAAGACACATAGTTGTACATATAGAAATTCAAATGGGTTTCATCCCTTTCCTCTTGTAGTTACGAATGAGGCTTATTATTCATGATTTGAAAGAATTTTAATTGCATTAATAAGCTATAAAAGATTCTAGATAACAATTATACCCACTTTTTGGGCCAAAATTTTGCATATTATTCTTTAAATGTTGTTAGAAAATAAACATCCACACTAAATATAATAGGAAATAGAAGACATATTTAAATAAGAAAATAAATGACAAACATCGTACACAGAGATTTTACCCTGGAAACCCAAATGGGAAAACCAACATTTCTTGAGAATCTTGCTCTCTTGTTGTATTATTCATTCAGAATAAAGAGTTACATAAATAACCTTGGTTTACACCTAAAATACAATTTCCATCATGCTCTCTTGCATTACACAAGAACAACCCCGCAACCAATTCAGTTTACAACTACATGACCAACAAACTCTAAAAAATGATTAACATAATACAATTACAACAAGCCTTATTTGCAGGATTTACAACATGAAAAAACCTAAATCATGGCACCCAAAAACAATTACAGATCCATAAATATGATTGGTCGCAAATCCCATGAATCTCATGATTTTGTTACAGTCAGCTTACTAGTCGACCTCTAGTTGGTATTCGTTCGGTTTCCACTCTACCTCCTATCAGCCACTTCAAATTTGACTTGTGTATCAATCACTTCAACTTATGACTTCTTGTTCAATCACTTCGACCTCAACTTAATCATTGAATCAACTTGACTCATCGGTCGACTTATCCCCAGTCGATCCACCTCGACTAGACAATTAGATGATTGTTCTATCACTATAAAGAATATAAAAAACCAACATTATCCCACTTGTTGTCTTATTTTCCGATACAGGAGAACATGAACATATGTTCACTAAACCAGGGTGACAATTCACATTTCTTATCTACACCAAGATAACTTCACAACATTCACAGACTTGGTCAAAGAGTCTGCAATGTTTTCCAATGTCTCTACTTTCTCTAGAAACACCTTGTTGCCTTCCACGATGTCTCTCACGAAATGGTATTGTACATCAATATGCTTAATCATGGAAAGGTACATTAGGTTCTTTACCGTAAATATTGTTCTTTGAATATCATAGTTTATCTTCATAGTTCCCTTCTCAAACCTGATCCTTGAACACAATTGTTGCAACTATACTACTTATTTGCTTCCATGAGTGTTTGCCATGTATTCAACTTCTGTTTTCGACAAGGCTACAACCGCATATCGCTTACTTATCCACTTGATTTCCCCATCGAACATTTGAAATACATATCCATTGGTTGACCTTCATCGATCCATATCTCTAGACTAGGTGGTGTCGACAAGTCCATGTGAATTTACTTCCTTGTCAGCTTTAGGTTTCCCTTGGTAGCATATAGTATAATATTTTGTGCCACAAAAATACCTGAACACTCTCTTGAAAATTGTCCAATGCTCTTTTCCAGGTGTCGACATGTATCTGCTCAATACTCCCACTACTTGAGAAATGTTTGGTCAAGTGTAGAACATCACATACTTCAGACTACCAACAACACTTGCATAGGGAACACATGGCATGTCCGTTATTTCTTCCCATGTCTTAGGACACTGTTCAATAATTAGTTTTTCTTCCACTAGTATTGTCACCTTAACATGTTTGTAATACTTCATGTTGAAACACTTCAATATTGTTTCAATGTACTTCCTATGATTCAACCAAAGCTTTCTAACAGCTCGATCTCTCTTGATCTCCATTCCCATGATGAATTTTGTTGCACTAGTATCCTTCATGTCAAACTTGGAGGATATTTGATTCTTCACCTCCTTTATTGTGTCCATGTTATTTCCGACCAACAACATTTCATCGACATACAAAGTTACATATATGAAATGGTTGCCTTCTTCCTTGGCATATACACAGTGATTAGCCTTGCCTCTCACAAATCCCAAACTAAGGATGTAGGTGTCAAACTTCTAGTACCACATCCTTGTCAATTTATTTATACCATAAAAGGGATATTTTCAACTTTCACACTAGCTCTTTCTTTCCCTTTACTACAAATCCTTAAGGTTGTTTCATGTAGATTTATTCTTCTAGGTCCCCATGTAGGAACATTGTATTCACATCCATTTGATATATTTCAATATCGAATGTTGTATCCAGATACATTATTACTCTAATGGAAGTTAATGTTGCAACAGGGGAAAAAATATCACCGAAGTCGACTCCTTTGACTTGGGAATATCCTTTCGCTACCAGTCAAGCTTTGAATTTCTCGACTTGACCTATTGCGTTCAGATTTTTCTTGTATACCCACTTGCTACCGACGGGTTTCCTTCCATTAGGTAATTCGATGAAATCCCACATCTCATTCTTGTGCAAGGATTCCATCTCTTCAACCATGGAGTCCTTCCAGAGTTCACACTTTATCGAGTCAAATTCCTCCCTTATGGACTTGGGCTCCTCGTCGATGGAAGATAACACACATGTGGAACATAAATCGAGCGAAATATACCTTTTAGATGGTTTTCTTATTTTTTCATACCTCCTTACAACTGGATTTGGTTATTCCACCTCTTCATCTGATTCAATCAACTCATATGAATCATCTTCTTCATTCCTCAGTTCAAACCTCACCTTCTCTGGATATTTCTCTTTTTGAACCTATTCATACTTTGAATTTCCTCTAACTTCCCTGAAGACCATATATCGACTATACATTGTTTTCCTTGATGCAATATCCCAGAGCTTATATCCTTTCATTCCATCCCTGTACCCAATGAAAATACACTTGACTACCTTCTTGTCCAACTTATTCTTTTTTTCCTTGGGAATATGTACAAATGCATCACAACCAAATACTTTCATATGTGAAAGAAAAATATTCTTACCAAACCATACCTCATGTGGATTCGAGTCAACTAGCGTTGATGAAGGAGACATATTTACCAAATACTTTGTCATGTTGATTGCCTCTGCCCAAAATTCTTGTGTGACTACTACACCACTAAGCATGCTCCTTGCCTTATCCATCAACATTTTGTCCATTCTCTCAGCAACTCTATTTTGTTGTGGGGTATATGGTGTGGTATTTTTGTGTGACATGAAATAGTGATTGCATAATTGTTCAAAGTTCCTTTGAAAAAATTCACCACCATTGTCAGTTCTCAGCACCTTGATCTTCTTATATGTTTGTTTTTCCACAAGATATTTAAACTCTTTGAATTTCTTGAAGACCTCTGATTTCTTCGTTGGGAATACATCCATGTCTTCATGGAGAAAGAATATATGAAGGATACATAATATAGGGATCCATCAAGTGAAGGGATTGTTACAGGCCCAAACACATCACTGTGAACTAATTCTAGAATCCCTTTTTCCTTTTTCGTTCCTGATGGGAACCTAAGCCGATTTTTTTTTCCATATATGCAATGTTCACAAAAGTCAACTTCCAAATTAAAATTAGGAAAACATTCGTCAACCATACCTTCATTGTAAATAGTGTTAGCACTGAGAGTCACCCTCAGATTGCGAGAGGATAAGCCCAATACCCATCATATTTTTTGGTGGATGTTGGTTTTATATGAGTGGATTTCAATGGACAAAACTCAATATATGAATGATTTTCAACACAGAACTAGACAAGAAATGCATAGGGAAGTGAGAGCCACAACCAACTTCAGTCAATGAATTGAGTTTAAGTGTGAGAAGAGGGAATACTTAGTAAGAAAGGTGGACAAAACTGCTATGGGCATCAGGCCTTCAAGCAACTTGGAGAAGAAAAACTCAGACTCAAGATCACTCTTAAGCTCAAGCTTCAGACACTGAAATATGTCCAAACAACACAATCAAAACAACACAATGATCAAACCTACATCACCATGTAGCTACAACAACTCAATTGGATCCTCCATGCCCGAGCCATTCAGTGTAAGAGGGGAAAATATCACAAGGAAGTTGACTAAAATTGTTCGCGATACCACTACAATCAAACCTACATTACAACAATATAACAACCTTCGACTGGATCCTCCATGCCCGAGTGTTTTAGCACAGTTTTTACAAAGAGATGAAAAGAGGTTGACTTCTATTAATATGAAAGTCTCAAATCCAATACATAACTAGAGAATAGTTCTGGCATCAAAACATTACAAAATAGGGATCTATGCTCAATGAGTTGACCACCTTCACAAAATATCAAAACTATCTCTTTATACTCGGATCAATCCCCGACTATCAGGAGTGTGATCCCATCACTACATTCAAAGCATTGCATCCGAGCAGTCTTCTGTCAGTCTATGCATGTATCCATCTGTCAGACACGATCTCATGTCGATATGGGTCTACAGGAAAATCTAACCATAGGGGTACCACGGTTGACATTTCAGTCCCCACGGTCAGACCCTCCATGCCTTCTAATTACTGAGTGAGTCAAGGTTCCAACCACCAGTCCTTTAATTTATTAACTAAACCCTTGAGATTGGGACGAGGCTTAGTGCCTAGGGGGCAGCCACGCACTGCTCTCAGATCAGACACTATATGAGCACATGATTGCGGGGTTGTCAAAAGAGATTTGAACTCACACCACTTTTGGGCCTGCAATCCACCACCTTCTACCATGTATCATTTTCGCCAAACCACAGTTTCAATTGCGGAACTGCTCAATAATTTTATCGATCGAGCAAGTTGTGTCCCCGCAATGAAGCATGACCATTGATATGGATGCGGTCTGTGATCTAGGCGCACCTACTAGATTTAGCGCTACTGCCAAGCTTAACCACCCACCAACTTTAGAATCCACCAAACGTTTCCCTGAGAGGGGGACGTTACTCTTGACGTTGAATAATAACACCTCCCGGAGGATGACCTGTCGCTGCTATGTTGATGTGTCATGAAAGAGAAGTGACACGTGTCACTAAGAAAGAAGCGAATGATATGCCCATGGTTGCCTGGACTGAGTACCACATGTTACCGTCGAACAGGTGTCAGGTGTCAAGACCGATGAGTGCGCCAGATGTCCATACTGATAACTGCCACGTATCCTCTTAAATCGATGGTTGAGATCTCCTTCAGGTCTCCAGACTCCGAGAAAATCAAATCTCAAACCTCATCCTCTTCAATGCGCTTTTACCCAGAGATAAGGATCTGGCGACGCATGGCTCCTAGATCAACAGCTAATATCCCTTCGGGTCTCCGAGCTCTGGGAAAATCAAAACTCAAATATCACTTTTTCCCCTTCGCTTTCCTTCGGAGCCCTAGATCTGGCGCCGCGTGTTCATTTGAATCGGATGACTAAGACTTACTCTGGGCCTTCGGGCTTCGAGTGTTATGAGTCTTCGAGACTTCAGGCGCTTCGGGACTTCGAGCACTTCAGCGCTTTGAGCCTTCGGGACTTCGGGCACTTCGACGCTTCAGGCCTTCGAGACTTCGGTCACTTCAGCGCTTCGGGACTTTGGGAGGCACTGCCGCTAAGATCAACGGCTCCCTGTTGATTTTGAGATCAATGGTCCATGATTGCCTCAGGAGTTCGGGCTTCAGCTCTTCGAAAGTTTTATGCACTTGTCACTTTGAAACTCTTGAAGCTCATTTCTCTAAACGCTTGGATCGGCTGCCACCTGTCCCCCTCAATATCGGACGACTCATGCTCACTTCAGGTTTCGGGACTTCTGACCTTTGACAAGCAACTTTAACAATATTTTGAACCCCCAATTCTTGGGAACCATCAATCTGATATTCTCAAGAATGTCCACCGCTGAAGCTGATCTTGCCTGTTGCTTGCATTTCGAGCCTGAAATGGACTGCTCTGAACGTTGCGCTTTGACTTTTCTTATGCAGGCCATGAACTTGGACAACCTTCTGCCCTTGACAACTATATGTGATCACATTTGGCTCCATAGGGGATGGCATGCTCCTTGCGAGCTACCAAGAACAAGCAGTTCCAGTCGCCTTATGCATTGGGCTATGGAGTCATGCTCAAAAAACATCCTACTGAGGATTAAAGGCCAATAAGCACACTATCCTAAAAATGAAAGAAAAGTACATGGGCTCTAGGAGGAGCTTATTTATGTACATTCCTAGACTAATTGATTTTTACAAAGCACTAGGTGAAATCAAACTTCCACCATATCCATTCAAGAAACTCCCTAGATGCAAACTTGTTTACTCTGTCACTGATCAAATGAAAAAAATGCAATTGTGACAACAAAATGATTACTCTTTTCATCTCTCCTCCCAATGTTGAAGTCAAGATAAATTTGAGCAGCTCCAAGACATGAAGGAAATGCAACTCCATGTACTCCCTTACAGGTTCATAGATAAAATGACAAAACCCACTAGGCTGGTGAAAGAAAACATGCTATGTCTTACAGTTGCTCACACATGGATGAATGTCTTTGGCAAGCATGGGAGAATGAATAGTTGATGCAAGTTGACTGATCCCAGGTGATGGTTTCTCATTTGTAGGCTCTAGGAAGGATATAAAATGCACATTTGATTCTCCCTCTTCTTCTTCATGACTCTCCCAAGGATCAGAATCATAATCATCATAAACATGAAACATGGGAAAGCTCTACCCTTTGTCTTCTATAGGCACAGAATGGAAAATTTCCAGACAATGTTTTTCCTCCATGTATAAAGGAAAAGGCTCTGTGGTATGCTCTTGGAAATCCTCAAAATATGAAACATATGATTCCATGTGTATAGCCATAGGATCATGAATCATGTGATAGAATCCTGACTGCTTTAGAAGAACAGGTTTCTCCTCTATAAATGCCTCTCTTCTTGCAAATAAAAAACCTCCCTGCTCCTTCGAAAACAACTCTCGATCATCAACAACTACAGTCTCTTTTCCTTGTTGGTGTTCCAACTCTGATTCATAATCACTATCTTCTTGCTAGAAATCTGAAACATGTTGACAATCTTCTTCCTTATGCACATGCAATTTTTCAAGATATGCTTGCATATGAACCCCCTTGATAGCCCTGATGTTCTCTTCGAATTCTTCAGCATCTTCAAATAGGTGTCTTAACGATGAATATTTCCTCTCTCTCAGGAGAAGGACCAACTCTGGATGTTGAGCCATGACATAGTACACCATGGTAGCAGTCTCTGTGGGTCTAATCTCCATAGGCATACTATGATAAACATTGTAAAACCTCTTGTTGAAGACAACCAAGGCTTTCTCTTCCCCTCTCCTCAAGGCATTAAACACAAACCAGTATTGGTCTTGTTCTCACCTCAACACTTTAAAAATGCATGGCATAGCTCAGTCCAGGAGCCAATAGAACCGGCTTCCAGGCATCTAATCCACACAACAACATCTCCAGACATGGATTGTGAGAACAACCTCATGGAAACATCATCATGAACAATCTCAAGTTGATTGACAAATCTCTCAAAGGCCTCCAAATGCCTCTCAATTGTAATATGATCCTCTCTAGAAAACCAAGGAAGATACTTAAAGGAATAACGATGATAAGGATGAAGGTCATGTGGCATCCTTAAAGGTTTAAACAACTTATTTCTCATTTTAATTTGAAAATCAGTGGGTTGATCATGAGGATTAACGAGTTGATGGCAAGGATCAGCAAGAATAACGGAGGGTAACGAGATTTGAGAAGACTATGAATTATTTTCAACCTCCTCGTGGCTACAAGGGTGATCAATTTCAAGAGGAGATACAATACAGATCTCACTTTTATGAATAGGAAGAGGTCAAGACACGATATTGGTATCTACAACACAAGAAGAGGGCATGTTTTCTTCTTCCAAGGATGGATAAATAAAGGAAGGCCTATTTTCATCTAAATAGACAAAGCAGAGGATAATCCACTTTATATGTGAAGGGAAAGAGAGAAATGAGTTGATAAACAAGAACAAGATTTCATGACTAAAGCTCATAAACCGATACCTGATCTTCCCCTTCGGTATGGTCATATTTCTGTCAACAGAATCTTCCCCGGTGGAGTCTTCGATAGCGGAGTCACCAGGTGAAAGTTTTAATCTTCAATGATTTTGATGTTTGATGCACCTTCAGAATCAGAAGCTCGTTGACGTTCTTACCCAGGGAAATATCTTCAATTTGTTCACGGCAATGGCGCCAAGAATGTTAGCACTTAGAGTCACCCTCAGATTGTGGAAGGATAAGACAAATACCCATCAGATTTTTTGGTGGATGTTGGTTTTATATGAGTGGAGGTCAATGGACAAAACTCAATATATGAATGATGTTCAACACATAATTGGACAAGAAATGCACAGGGAAGTGAGGGCCACAACTAACTTCAATCAATGAATTGAGTTTAAGTTTGAGCAGAGAGAAGACTTAGTAAGAAAGGTGTACAAGACTATTATGGGCATCAAGCCTTCAAGCAGCTTGGAGAAGAAAAACTCAAACTCAATATCACTCTTAAGCTCAAGCTTAAGATACTGAAATATGTCCAAACAACACAGTCAGAACATCACAATGATCAAACCTACATCACCATGCAACTACAACAACTCGACTGGATCCTCCATGCCTGATCCATTCAGTGTAAGAGGTGAAAAGATCACAAGGAAGTTGACTAAAACTGGTCGTGATACCGCTAGAACCAAACCTACATTACAACAACATAACAAACCTCGACTGGATCCTCCATGCCCGAGTATTTCAGCACAATTTTTACAAAGAGATGAAAAGATCTTGACTTCCATTAATCTGAAAGTCTCAAATTTGATACATAACCAGAGAAAAGTTTTGGCATCAAAACATTACAAAATAGCGAGCTCTGCTCAACTAGTTGACCACCTTCACAAAATATCAAAACTATATCTTTATACTCAGATCAATCCCCGACTATCAGGAGTGTGATCCCATCACTACATTCAAAGCATTGCATCTGAGCAGTCTTTTGTCATATTGTGCATGTATCCCTCTATCAGACACGAGCTCAAATCGGTATGGGTCTGCAGGAAAATATGACCATAGGGGTACCACGGCTGGTGGTTCAGTCCCCATGGTCGGGCCCTCCATGCCTTCTAATTACCGAGTGAGTCGAAGTTCCAACCACTAGTCCTTTCATTTATTAACTGAACCCTCGAGATCGGGATGAGGCTTAGTGCCTAGGGGGTGTCCATGTGTTTCTCTTGGATCGAACACTATTTGAGCACGTGATTGTGGGGCCGTCAAAAGAGGTTTAAATTCACACTGCTTTTGGGCCCGCAATCCACCGCCTTTTTCCATGTATCACTTTCGCCAAACCATGGTTTCAATTACAGGACCGCTCAATAATTTTATCGGTCGATCAAGTTGTGTCCCCGCAATGAAGCATGACCATTGATTTGGACGCGGTCTGTGATCTGTGTGCACTTGCTAGATTTAGCGCTACTACCAAGCTTAACCGCACACCAACTTTAGAATCCGCCAAACTGTGCCCTAGGGGAGGAGGACGCTACTCTTGACATTGAACAATAACACCTCCTAAAGGATGACCTGGTGTTGTTATGCTGACGTGTCATGAAAGAGAAGTGAAATGTGTCACTAAGAAAGAAGTGAACGATATTCCCACGACTGCCTGGACTGAGTGCCACATGTCAATGTCAAACAGGTGCCAGGTGTCATGACCGACGAGTGCGCTATATGTCCATATTGATAACTGCCACATATCCTCTTAAATCGACGACTGAGATCTCCTTCGGGTCTCCAAACTCCAGTAAAATCAAATCTCAAACCTCATCCTCTTCCATGCGCTTTTACCCGGAGCTAAGGATCTGGCGATGCGTGGCTCCTGGATCAACGGCTATGATCCCTTCGGGTCTCCGGGCTCCGGGAAAATCAAAAATCAAATCTCACTTTTCCCCTTCGCTTTCCTTCAGAGCCCTAGATATGGCGTTGCATGTCCATTTGAATCGGATGGCTGAGACCTACTCCGGGCCTTTAGGATTTAGGTGTTTCGGGTCTTCGGGACTTCGGGCGCTTCACGACTTCGGGCACTTCAGCGCTTCAGGCCTTTAGGACTTCGAGCACTTCGACGCTTCGGGACTTCAGGCACTTCAATGCTTCGGGCCTTCGGGGCTTTGGGAGGCACTGTCGCTAAGATCAACTACTCCCTGCTGATTTTGAGATCAATGGTGCACGATTGCTTCGGGAGTTCAGGCTTCGACTCTTCGAAATTTTTATGCACTTCTCACTTCGAAACTCCCAAAGATCATTTCCATGAAAGCTTGGATTGGTTGCCACCTGTGCCCCTCAAGATCGGACGGCTCATGCTCACTTCGAGTTTCGGTACTTCGTACCTTTGACAAACAACTTTAACAATATTTCAAACCCCCAATTCCTTTGAATCATCGATATGATATTCTCAGGAATGTCCTCCACTGAAGATGATCTCACCTATTGCTTGCATTTTGAGCCCAAAATGGACTGCTCTGAACGCTTCACTTTGACGTTTCTTGTGCAGGCCGCGAACTTGGACAACCTGCTACCCTTGACAACTATATGTGATAACACATAGCTTGAAGTCTTTTTCCTCCAATGTGTCCCATCCTCTCATGCCATAACATGGTTGTGTTGACTTGAAGAAGAACAATCGATTTAGTTTGTATAGACTAAGTTATCACGAGTTGAGTTGAGTCAACTTCAGGAACAACAATGTTGTTACATCCATTCGATTTGACATTCCCTAAAAACTTGCATAGAGTTCCAATCCAAACTCCTTTCATTAAGACCATTGCACTCCTAACCATTTTGCACATATCCTTCTGAAATAGAGTGTGCACTCCTGCATCACTAATCTTACTGACATATATAAGGTTTCTTTCCAAACCCATAATATGTAGCACACTTGCAAGGGTTCTACTCCCCCCATCCTGCAATATCAATCAAACTCTTCCATGTCCAACAATTTTGGTTTTCGAGTCATTCACCAAGAACATATATCCCCCTTCATATCTCTCATATTTGTAGAACCATTCTCCGTGAGATGTCATATGAAAGGACGCTCTTGAGTCAATCAATCAAACATCCTAATTTGACTGTGTACTAGTCAACGCCAGATACACATCGCCTCCTTTATCTGGAGTAGTCTTTATCTCAGTGAAATACTTCTCGTCAGATACTATAATGAATTTTATTGACTTCAACGTGTATTCCTTTTTGTAATTCCCATCTCTACCACATTTCCATCATCTTCTCGTCGACTGAAGCATAGATTTAGATCCACCCTTCATATTAGACTTTCTACCAATGAATTTTCCTTTATCTCTATCAAATGGTCGACCTCTCATCATTAATCCATCTTTGGTCGATCCTTCCATGTTCTTCTATATCATTTCTTCTGATAATAGAGATGAAACCACGTCTCCTAGCACTAATGTGGTTGAATTACTCCCTATAGCCATGAATAAGCTATCCTAAGAGTCTGGAAAACAACATAATAGGATAATACATTTCTCCTCCTCGATGATTTTAATATCCACAAACGATAATTGGATTATTATAGTATTGAATGCATTCAGATGATCAGTTACTTAGCTCCCATCATCCATACTCAAAATATACAACTTCTTCTAAAGGAACAACTTGTTTACCAGGGATTTCGATTCGTACAAGCTTCCCAAATTGTCCCACAGTTTCTTGGCCAAGTCTTCACCTGAGACATTGAACAACATCAAATCTGCAAGACAAAGTTGAATCATACTCCTTTCCCTTCTTTCAAGTTTCTCCCATTCTTCCCTTGACATGCCTATTGGAATGGTACCTAGACAGAACATTACCTATTGTTCTTGATCTACAAGGAGATCTTCAATTTTAAGCTACCAAAGCTCAAAATTTTGGCCTTTGAAGTTTTTGATCTCTATCCTCGAACTGTTTGCCATTATTTCAAGCAAAACTTTAAAGATCTTTGATTTACAACTCTCACTAAACCTAGGGTTTATCTTAGATCCAATATTTACTCGCGTTAGCTCTGATACCAAAAGTATTATAATGAATTATCTTGGCTCTAATACCACATGCTAGGAAATAGACATCCACACTAAACCTAATAGGAAGGAGAAGACATATTTAAACAAGAAAATAAATGACAAACAAGGTACATAGAGATTTTACCCTAGAAACCCAAACAAGAAAACCAACATTTATTTAGCGTCTTCCTCTCTTGTTTTCTTATTCATTCAAAATAAAGAGTTACATGATTAACCTTGGTATACACCTTAGACACAATCACCATCATACTCTCTTTCATTACACAAGAACAACCCTGCATCCAATTCAGATTACATCTACATGACTAGCAACCTCTAAATATTGATTAACGTAATACAATTAAAACATGCCTTGTTTATAGTCTTTACAACATGCAAAACCCTAAATCATGGCACCTAAAAACGGTTGAAGATCCACGCAGATGATTGGATCCAAATCCTAAGAATCTCGAGATTTTTTTATAGTCAACTTCAGTGAGTTTACCAGTCGACCTTTATTCGATCTTCAGTCAATTTCCACTTGACCTCTTGTCGAGCTCCTATCAGCTACTTCGACTTCGACTATCCCATCGATCACTTCAAATTATGACTTATTGATTGATCAATTCAACCTCAACTTAACCATCGATTTGACTTGAGTTGTTAGTCGACTTATCCCCAATTGATCCACCTCGACTAGAAAGTTGGATGACTATTCTATCACTGCAAACAATATAACAACCCAACAAATATCCTACAAATGATTCAAACCAATTCCCTTGGGATCCCAAGATTCAACTCCTTTATCTCATAACCTTCCTTCATTTCCCTCATGGTAGTCCACACATTGAGCCAACTAGTAAGGTAGTTGGGGTGAGCTTTAATTAAATATTGTACCATATTTAAACACCATAGTTATGTTCCTCTTGAGATATTAAACAAATTCCTAATGGTTTTGATTAATATTGGTATTTTTACCCTTATCCAAGGTTCCCATGCAGATTTTTCTTAAGGTCATTTTCTTTTGTCATGTCAATTATAAAATTAGGTATCATTTCCACTCTAGGGATATGATCAACTTGGAACGCCCCTAATAATATTGTTGGTTCTTTACAACCATCCTTTTTATGGTACCTCTATATCACTTCTCACCACCCATGTTATTCTTTCTATCAAATATTGTCATGTTTCAATTTAGATAATTTCCAAACATGAGCTCATTTACTCAAACACACTATGTTGGTTTCTCATGTTCTACAAATTCTCTAAGTGACAAATTTGTTAAGTGCTTTTCTACTTATCCTTTAAATTTTCTTTTTCATCTTTATATTTATGATTTATATACCTTGGAGACCTATCTAGCAAGTTCATCTTCTTAAATATACCTTCTATGTATTTTATTATCTTTATCATGTTTCTTTTTGTGGTTTCGTGTCTTTATCATAAATACTCTTTATTTAACATCCTTCTTATTATTATTGGAGATATTATCGAGATTCTTACATTTTACCTTCACTATAATTTTTTAGGTAT